>JAFELO010000734.1:289469-357694 GCA_017140195.1 Eumaeus atala
TCCCGAATATATATATATATAATATATATATATATATATAAAGGCTACCCGTAGGGGTTACCCGGTAGGGAAACCCAAATTTCAAACCCGACATACGGCCTAGGTGTGCCACCCAAGTGCTTAGGTATCATGCGTATGCATGAATTCCCCTGCTATAGCAAAAAGAAAAAAAGGCATGAGACTCACTTGGCATCACAAATCAGGCAATACAAATCTCTATACAGTTGTGTAACAGTACGTTTAGTACGTAGCTAGTCAGATGATTCGTTCTAACTGAATTTGTTCCATTTTACTTTCGTTTATTCATTTTAAAAAGTAAAAATTATATATTTAATCTGGTATCACAAAAACCCCTCTCGTAAAACACACTTTACAGTCTGTAAACAACGCCAAAAACACAAAGGTGATGTAACACTTGGAGAACAATTTCATTAATATTAGACGTGGATTTCAGTGGAAATATAATGAGCATACTCTAAAACGTTTACATAAATTTAATATCATCCAATTTAGATTTTCACCTTAATCTTTCAAGGTCTCCTCAGCGGCATTGGGTTCAGTATCTCCAAGATGAGTACGAATCAATTCCCTACGATAATGTATTGCTAGCACTTGAACGTTGAAAATAATGACTCTTGTGTTTATACACTATTATATTATAGAATATAAAATTTTTACGTTTATATGTAGAAATCTTTATGGGGAACTCTTCATCGGAAAATATTAAAGATATTTCCTGTCATTGAAATATTTTTATTCTATCGGGAGTACCCTCCCGATAGAATAAAAATATTGGCAGTCAAGTGGTGTAGCAGTGATAGCTATCGACATCAACAAACATCCACACGATGTGTATACATCGTTCCTCAGTACTCTCCAATGTACTATCGGAAACTCAAAAATGGAGACGAACGAGCGCTTATGAAAGACAAAGAATCCCACATACGAACCTTCGCATTCATGATATTAGTAGGGATAACAGAATACCCATTGAACTGGCGGAGGAAATGGAAAAAAAAAATTCTGCAATTCTGACGTGGCTTTTAAGTGACGTTCTTTTGTTTTTTAGGAAGAGTGACAGATCACTTCTTCAAAATTACAGACCAATTTCACTTATTGGCCACATTTACAAGTTGTTCTCAAGAGTATTGACGAATCGTCGCACCACGAAGCTTGTCCTGTAGTGTGCTACAATCACATCCTCTGACTCATCCGCCTCGCCCTCCCCCTCCCTATTCTCCCTTGGGGTAGCCGCCCTCACTCCATGGGTACAATGGCGGGCGCCGCAAGGATCGGTCCGGACTGGTACTCCATCTCGTCCTGTGCTGGTGATGCGTGTGTGGCTGTGGCCACGAGCTTAGGCAGGATTGGTGGGCTCTTAAATGAAGGGCAACTCCGTTCGTTGGCAGCGCTGGGGGGCCTTGCTGCTTGTGCAGGTGGGGGTTGCGTCCCTCGGAGTAGGGCAGTCAGCTACTGATCTCCGCCGCACTGTACGCTAATGTGTCTGTGGCAGTTTTCCGAGGCATGTCCGAATGCCTGTGGCCCTGTGGCACGCCTGCACGGCCGTTCCACCCCTTGACCACTACCCCAGGCATAGTCAACAGTTCTGTAGTGCCATACAGCTGCTGCAGTTCATCCTTGAATGTGCTTGATGAGCATCGTGGGTGCGACGTCGTTAGCGGATGTGAGTTACCACTCGATCATGATGCAGCCCACATAGTAGTGCATATTACAACTTCAACACAATTTAGTCATGAAATATTCTAGTCACACGTTATCATGTTCAATGTTGCTCAGTTTAACCGGGTGCAGTTCACATACGCGATTTATGCAACGCGACGTGTTAAACTACTGGAGCGTGTAGAACTAAGTGTAGACTGAAATTGTGATGGTTTATCATGAACTAAAACAACCCGACTACTTCGAAAATAGGGTAATGTTTTCCGAGTTTATGTTAGTATGCATGTGTGTGCGTGCGTGTATGTGTGCGGTGTGCGCTAGCATGCCAACGTGCGTGCGTGCGTGTGAGTTGTTAAACTTTTAAAAATATGTAATATTTATTTAGCGCTATGATCTAGGATCTGTGGTTTAACATGGTTACCATTAAACCACGAGACAGTCATTATATCTGCGTATACTTAACTACTACAGTTCATAAACACCACTAAACTTAGACATCACAATTCCATACTACACGTAGTTCTATATGCTCCAGCACTCTGACAGGACGCCGTCGCGTACATAATTTGAGACTTTACTTCACTGGAAACGAGTTTGTATCAACTTCAACTCAAGTAAGTTATGGAATATTCTCATCATAACGTGTTCAACGTTGTTCAGTTTAGCGGGGCACAGTGTACAGGTATGGAAACTCGTTACCAGTGAAGTAGTCTCAAATTATGTACGCGACGGCGTCCTGTCAGAGTGCTGGAGCATGTAGAACTACGTGTAGTATGGAATTGTGATGTCTAAGTTTAGTGGTGTTTATGAACTGTAGTAGTATTATCATCAGCAGCAGTAATGTCATCTATGTCGACAAAAACTCCACCTCCTTTGACCAGACTGCGTCAAGAGTAGGGTAAATGTTTCGAGAATTCGTCCGCGAGTTTTCATTCAATAGTAGGTTGTGCAAATAATATTAGATTGTTATACAGACCCGCCACCATGGCTAAAGCCGTGTCGTGGTGGTGTGGCTCAGTAGCTTGGCGTGATCCGAGACACCTTGTGCGAAGCCAATTGAACCGAAGAGGTGGGTGCTCTTCGTACCCCTCTTATAAGAAGACGAGACTAAAGAACAGGGGGAGGAGGCGGCCTTTGTACCCATCTTATAAGAAGAGGAGACACGCCATTGCACTGTACCCAAGTACCTGGGTTGTCCTGTAGTGCGGGACAATCCCATCTGTGGAGGTGGAGTCGGTCCCATTGAGGGATGACTAGCCGTCAAAGTGGCCTGATGAGTTGTTGTTCCGGGGCACCACATCAAAGGCGGCACTAATGGCACCCGCGGTATTTTTTGTGGGTATTAGGCACTATCATGTGCCGCGAGCCCCGCACACCACTAGACCCCACCCAGGGCTAGTGGAGACGTGTAAATGCGTTTCCCCGCGTAAACAAAAAGAAAATGTAACAATCTTTTAATAATACATTTAATAATAGGTTATTCGAAAAATAATAGGCACAGGAGACATTTCCAGGTGAAAGTATATCGTCGGCGATAATTATCAGATATGATCTAAATGATTTTGTATTTCCAGTATCCATTTAAAGTAAATGTTTACATAAATTTCACTGTGAATACCGACAACAATGTCCCGGGGTTGAAATTGAATTACAATGCGAAATTGGATAAATTAATTTTAATTTTGACATACAGAACTTAATGAATGGGATGAGAAAATTTAAAATTATTTAAACATAGCAATGCGGGCTTCGAAAGTGTAAATATAAAAGATGAAAGTGATAGTGTTCTTAATTATAGGCAAAGAGCCCGTTGCTAGCAGACCTCATGCCGACCGCACAGATAGAAGTAAAGATGCCTCCTGGTCTAGTGGTAAAAGTGTTAAGCCACAGATCATCAGGGTTCGGGTTGCAGTCCCGGGTTAGACAAAAAGTATTATTTGTAATTCCAGTCTACAGTCAGGCGTTATACACCGTGGCTCAGAGAGTACGTTAAGACGTCCGTCATTCCCCCGATAGTCGCCGGTCGTAAAGGACTGCTATCCCAACGCCAAATTCCAAATGAGAGTGCACTTAAATCTGCCACACACTTATGTACTATAATATGTTCTACATAGATAAGTCTTTTTTTATAGAATAGTTGTCAAACGAACAGCCGGAACCCTTTTACGACTACCGACGCCCGTGAACGTCCACATGATTACTATGCCGATGCGTTGCCCTCCTTCCCTCCCTTCCCAATGGGTCACCGGCAACTAACAAGCCGCACGAAACGCGACACTGAAGATTTCAATTAACGTAGGTATTGTGTGAAGGAAAGGCCCAATTCAATCAAGATAGAAAAAATCTTTTCCTTCAAAATTCTGTAAAATTTAATTAACATTAATTTTTGACTCTAGTTATCAGCATCCAATTACAAACATAATTAGTTATTTAACTATACAATAAGACTTTATTAAATAAAGACAAAGCAATAAGTCTTAAATTTAATTTAAATCATACCATTACACGAACATCGCTCTTCGTGGGAAAGGTAATTGGAATATATTTTTATTCTTCCTATTTTCTTTTGATTAAATTCGTTGCGGATTCCGAGACTGGATTATCGTTTCCCTTGTGCTCACTGCGATGGTTTTATCAATGGTTATAAGTGGCGGCCGCTGTCGATCCTGGTGAAATGGCAGGAACCACTGAGCCCATAAAATTTTATTACAGACCCATATCTTTTGTAGACTGCCTAGCGATCAAGGAGACACTTCGCCAATTTACCTACACTAAAATGTATATACCATTTTATTTTAACCGACTTCGAAAAGTAGAGGAGTGTGTTCGTATTTACATTTATTGAAGTTATACTCCTTTTGCCGCGTTACACTGTCACAATGTCATGAAAGCGTGACACCCTGAAGTAACGGTCAACATTTTAGTTTTTCTATTGTTACGCTAAAGAAATATAACTCCTAACGCGTGTACACACACTTTTTGCTACAGATTTTACTATCAGGTGCCTGTGTTCATTAGTGTACGGATAATTCAGCATGATATATATTTAATGCTTGTACATATGCGATCATTCCCAAACGTCGCTGGGACCACCTCGGAAGTAGAACAATAACTTTATAAACAACAACAACACATCTTCACGCTAGCTTCCTAATGGCGAGAGAACAGAGTTCCACGAATCAGGATCCTTATATATCTTGCCTCCTTCAATCTGATTATGGTGTGTCAGTCTTGGTCTTCCTTGGTGCCTTCCACATTCACTTTGTATGTCGGTTTTGTTAATCTTTCACCAGCCGTTCCTTCTACATGCCCGAACCAACGGAGCATGCGCTTGAAATAGGTCCACCATCGACAGTACAATAACTTCAAAAAGAAGAAGAATTACTAACCTCTTCTTTTTTGAAGTAATTTAAAGGAAACCTTGTCAGTGTCAATACTATTGCTCAATTCTATTTCAATGCTGCAATTGTCATAATATAAAGAGTAACATAACTAACATTAAAACAATTTGTTTGGTCAGATATATTTGTCATCCATGATGGATTCCCCGCCAAGATGAAACAATACGTTAAAATTGTCTAAATCTCCTTTAGCTTAGCTTGACGCCGTGTGTAAGATAAATGAAAGATCGATAAATGAAGTCTTTGTTCACTAGGCGATCTCGCTTGTCGAGATAGACCCTCGTAGCGATAATGCGTCATAACAGATAAATAGATTATGGGATTGGCACATGTGAGGTTGATGTAATGAGAATAAATTCTAGGGAATTAAAAAAAAAGATCCGTAACATCTGAATAGGTATTGCGCACCAAACGAAGGTTTCGTGCGAGAAAGAAGTGTAGGGCAGAAGACATGCAATGAATTTTAGCAGACAAAAGAATACTAACTACTAAAGTGAACGAAATAGAGAGAAAGACCATAGTTTTTAAAGTCTTTAATTCAGACGCTTCCAAGGTCACAAAATACCAGGCCACTTAGTATTGCGAGAAAAATGTCTTATGTATTAAACACTGGCTAGACATTATTTATTTTGAAAATATAATTATTTTTAAGTATAAAAAATCCACGTTCCAATTTTAAAATTTCCTTCCAATAATTTCTGAACATTTTCGCGCTATGATTTTTTATGACTCCAAGTCTCACTTGAAACCGGACGAATCATATCATTAGACTTCAAATTTCATTTATGGCAGAAGATCCTTCCAACAACCGTGTATAGTTGGTATAAGAATTCGGGCGTGGTCGGCAAACTTTGCGGGATAAAGAAAGAAGTGGTTGCTCTTTAACGGCTGTTACGGATAAAAACGTGCTAACAGTGAAAATTTTCATTGAAAACGATAGGCGAATTACATATAGTTCATGGGTTATGTGAATGTTCAGGGGCGGTCGGTAATAGTAAAAAGGCTCCGATTGCTCGTTTGCAATATCTATCCTCTCCCTATAGAAAAAATCCTATGGTATAAAAGGTGTGTGTGAGTGTGTGTGCTTATGTACATGCCTTAGAAGTTACACTTCTTTGGTACATGCTAAGGGAAAAACTATATCCTTGACTATAGCTAACTTCACGGTGTCGGTTTTTCGCGCCTAAAGAAATAATAACTTCAAAAAATGCAACCGTCCGAGTATAACATAGAAAGAGATATCAAGTTCTGCTTAGTTAAGGCTCTATACAATTAATGTCTGTTCAAGTGTTCAAGGAACCCTTTGCCTGTTGCGAAATCTTTAATTGTGCAACCTCAGTTCTGCGGACGACGTAAATTTACGTATCGACTGTCAGGAAAATTTACCAACGCTTAATTTTATAACCTTATGAGGCATTTAATTGTTTTGCGAGAGGACCTATTAAAACGTAAATATTTATTTAATATCGTAAAAGTGCGTCTTGTTATAACGACGGTTTGTCTTGAATCTATGAGAATATGTCTTTTTCGGACCTGAAATTATACTGTGAAAGCGAAGAGAAGCCCAACACAGTTTCCTTGTATTGATCGCATCGAGACTAAATTTGGAGTCGAAAGGGGGTCCGACTCCCCACTCTCCTGCAGATGGGAGCGTCCCAGCATATGAAATGTTTATAGTAGCTAATTTCACTATTATTGACTTGTCCAGGGATCAAGTTGTCTAACTTGGCGTTGACGTAAATGAATGGCTCGTGGAGAGTATCACTACCGGGCTACATAACCTCTATGAGGATATTTATAGGCGTTCATTGTCTCCAAAATTATCCTTTTGCATTCCTCTTAGTGGACCATCGGAAACTAAATACGACGTTGTTACTTTCACTTTACAGCTGGTCAACGAATGTTACCTCAACAGTCCTGAATAGACTGCAATGCGGCAACAGCAAAATTCTTACTAGCTATTACTGATTACTATTATTTTCATCAAAGGCGGACAAACGAGAAATTGAAGCGTGAGTGACGCAGTCAATCCGAAACAGCTACTTACAACCGCATGAAAAGCGACAGCACAGCTGTTAGTTGACCCGGGTATCATGTAAACGAAATGAATCTTCCCGGCCATGCCGGCCCTGTTCAGCTGCATTAAGGCATGGCACTACCTGATACCATTACTCTCAATCTCTTCACACCTTCACACCAGCGCCACAGCTTAGTTCTTTAACCCTACTACGTCAATCATTTCATGTCATTTTTGGATGTGTAAGCGAGTTATCATATTTTCTAAATATTTTTTCTAGATACGTATCGATAATGTTATCTGGTCTTTATCAAGATATCCCAATCATATAAATCTACCGTATCTATTTTTAGTGCTTTATATATCGTAAAAATAAGACAGTCGATAATACTTATCGAAAGATTATACGGGACTTAGATGATTGGAGAGTAGAACCCTCACCAACTTCGGTCACCGAATACTTTCCACTATCTTATTAGGAACGGGTCCAACTATTATACTCTCGACTAGCTAGGTAAATGCTAATAATAGCTCTTAGTATCGCCTAATTGTATTACTACTGCATTAAACAATCCTTTTTTGGTTAGACGTCTACGTAGGCGTAAGGCGTAGCAGCTACGCGGCGCTATAAATGTATGTTTCAGGTCATTTTTACTTCATATTTTTGAGTTTTCACCTTTGTGACAGTTCCTATAATTGCTTGGCTTTCTCATGTGTAAATATTAGGACAGATTTACAAATACCAATAACTGAATCCGAATTTATGACAAGTCAGCACTGGCATGAACAACTGTAAATTTACCCAAAGTATACACAAAAAATAAACCAGAATATAAATTGGTTTGACTTATTGTAAAGACTGAACACAGTAAGTTCAGTAATGACAACAATGGTAACAACTACACATCTTCACACCAGCTCACGGACGACAACTTCACCAGAATTTCATTAGCGTCTTTTAGTCTTGATTATCAACTTATAAGTAGTACAATTACAACTAAGGTGACATAACCTCGAGAAGGAAGCCGATAGATGGGTTCAGTTGAGTTGGGCAGCGTTCGGGAAGCTTCGTTATATTCTCACGTCGCCTATACCGCAGACAACCTGAACACAGAAGTCTTCAACCAATAAATAAAATTTTATTTCAGGCTTTGCACCCATAAATTACAATTACATTAAATTAAAATACATAAAATTAGGTTCATAATCAAATAAATTAAAATACACAATCACAATAATAATAATTAACTTAATTTATAAGTATTTTCTCTCCGAAACTGGTACTTGCCCCATATCTATCGCAGCAATGCCGGAGATAAGAATCAGTCATTTCTACTCACTATCATCTTCAGAATGGCATGGGAGCTGGCCCTCAGTCTGCGCACCAGAGACGCACATCGCTTGCGGGATGTGCGCATCCGCGAACATGCTCGAGGCCCTACAGAACCGGGGCAACCCCAACAACAATCTGTACCTTCACGCCTGTTATCCCACCCACGATTAGCCAAGGTACTGAGGCACATGATGTCATAGGTGGCAAGCCAATGGCCACTTCGGGCACATTCCAATCCCGGACAATGTAATGCGTGCTCAGAATAATCTGAGAAATATTTAATAACAGTTGTCTGACCAGGGGACCGAACCCAGGACCCCACGCGACTAACGGTTGTAACGGGTGACACCCGCACCGTTACACCACAGAAGGAAGGACACCATACCTCCTCTTAGTGCAGTCAGCCCACAGGTTGCACTCGTATAAAGGTGTACGCTCTGAAGAGTGTGACTTTCACTGCCGCTGAACCACCCACCAACCAATGCGTCATAATGCAATGAAATCATAATGCAGGGCCCAATAGTTCACGAATAATAAGCTCGCTGAAGTGGCAATGGGCCGGTCACACTCTCAGAAGATCAGATGGCAGATGGGCCACTAAAGTTCTGTAGTGGAAGGCCGCGTTTTCCAGAAGAAGTATTGGTCAAACGTTCACCAGGTGGGAGGACGATCTCTGTGCAGTAGCTGGTCCGGGATGGATGTGAGTAGCAGGGGATCGGCCGAATTGACGTTCATTGAAAAAGGCCTATGTCCAGCAGTGGACGGATAAGGGCTACTAATGATGAATGATGAAGTAGAACAATCTTGGTTATGTATTTTAACAGTAAGTATTCTCATTTTGTAGTCCCTTGTATGTAAATAATGGCTTGGCATATTTTTTTATAATTTAGGAATATAAAGAGTTAAGAGAAACTTTCGCTCTTTTAATCAATTTTATTGATAAGTCGTAAGCAAAATTGACAGAATTTAGTGTGACGCAATATACCCCAGTCGATAACTAAATATAACGTGTAGTCAATATGCAAGGCATTTATAAAAAACCCCGTGGTGCATGGCAGCGATTTCGACCCTTTGATGTGATTGCAGGGAGCCCGTTGCAATCACATCAAAGTCAAACGTGGTGCCCGCTGTCGATCCTTGCGACACAGAATTAGCAGTGGTAAGAGTGTCTAGTAGGTCATGCCCGTTGAAAACGAAAGCATAAATTATGCTTTCTGTCTTAAACAAAAACATTTCATCTCCTACGTATTAAACGTTAGAATACGAACAAAACCATCAGCTCAGTCACGCGACTGGAGTTATCCTTTTTTAATAGAATATTTTGCCCCCCAAACGAACAATCGTAGCCTTTTTGCGACTACCGACGCCTGTGAACATCCTTATAATTACCATGCCTACTTGTTGCCCTCCTTTACCCCACCTAATGGGCCACCGGCTACTCACAAGTCGCACGAAACGCGACACTGAAGATGTCACCTTACGGCAGTATTATGTGAACGAGAGGTACCTCACCGTAATGCTATAATAAATTTAAGCAATAGTAAATGTCATGCAATATGCATGGCACTACCTCCTCCAATGCTGCCTGGCACTACCTATACCTTAGAAACGAACATAAATTGCAATTATCAACATATATTGCGTTAAATATATATGACCTACAATAAAACTACTTTTACGGATTTTATCGCGGTTTATTAAATTATTTATGTAGCCCGACGCTTCAGAAACTTTACAGTAACCATGGTCACGGGTATACTTAAGAAATCAATTTATGACCTATCTATCCGCCTTTGCATATGTCCAGCAGTGGACATCGTCCTCACACCTCACACCTCTCACCTCAGCAGAGGATGATTGCGTGAAGTTAAGACAAAAAACACGTAATCCCGACCATAAATAATGTAAGCTAGCGTTTCATTGTAATCACAGATAAGAAATCTAATTATAATAATTAATCAGGCGATTTCTGCTACCTCGTAATTAGTAAAAGTGCTTATTGTTGCCAACAGGACAAAATTCAGATATAGCCAGACGTTTCGGTACATTTTAAATTTATTGATAGCCATACTATAATATGTGCGATAAATGTGGTCTTTTTATATGTTATAGGGAGACAAACAAGCTGACAGAAGCCTTACCATGAACATGGCCCATTGGTCACCTTTCATGATTTATCCGCGGGAAGCTGGGACGGACTGCTAGTTAAATATATTTTAAGACAATCGGTTTTTATGATTTTCAATTTACCTGGGACACTCAGAAAGTTTTGTGAAAATAAAAAAAAATAACGTTCCATGGATAAATATGTTTCTATTTTTTGTTCAAAGTAATCTTCGCCAGCACCAATAAAAAGCTGTCGCTTGTGAATGTCGAAATCGTCGTGGTGAAGCCAGTAACGAAGTCCTGGGTTTGGTCGCTTGTTGCTCACAACTTATGCCAAGCACTTTATACTTTATAATATACTATAGAGCGTAAATGCGTCTTAGATCCCGTAAAGGAATTCATACTAAGAATCCAGTCCAAATAGCTAGATCCAAATCTTCCCTGCGGTTCTAGATCGCTTCGCTTTGGTAGGCGTCGCTTCGTTCTGTAACACCCAGACAATCGACTGCCGCAGTTCTTCTGGTCCTTATTCATAAAACCAAGATTCATCACCTAGAATAATTTAGGATGAGGTAGTGCCATGCTGCGTAAGGAGGATCGTAAGTCCAGTAGATATACCGGAACACCCACGATTAGCCAAGGTAATAAGGCCCATCCCCACCGTGGTTTAAGCCTTGTCGTGGCGGTGGGGCTTAGTAACCTGGGGTGAACCCAGGCGGAGCCAATTGAACCGAGAGGTGTTTTTGCACCCCTCTTATAAGGAGAGAGGGCTAAATGTCAGAAGAAAGAATTCCTCTCGGTACCCCTCTTATAAGAAGAGGGGACCAAAGAGTTACAGGAAGAGGCGCTCTTGCGCAAGAGGCAAGGGGCGAAGATGGGAACCTCACTCCACTGCACTGTCCCAAAGTCGGTGGGGTTGACCTTTAGTGCGGGACAACCCCTTCTGTACAGGCGGCGTCGGTCCCTTCGGGGGCTGGCTTGCCGTCGAGGTGCCCTGATGATTTGCTGTTCCGGGGCACCTCACCAAAGGCGGCACTCGCGGTGGTTTTTGTGGGGATCCGGCACTATATAATGTGCCACGAGCCCCGCACACCACCGGACCCCTGTAGTAATTATGTGGATGTTCATGTGTGTCGGTAGTCGTAAAAAGGCTCCGATGGCTCGTTTGCCCCACTAATCTATAAAAAAATGACGCCCCAAATAGTGCGAACAATTAATACTCCTTTCCGCCTCCCCTCCAATGGGCCATCAGAATAAATACCTTTACCTGGAAAAAACCCTTTACCTCTATTAAGTGACTAGGTCATTAGGACACGCACGGAACGAGCCGCAGCTCTTTCGTATCCTAATGGCCGTTTCGGCTCAAGGAATAAAAGAGCCGAAAAGACGCATGCTAAAAGGGCAGTAGGAATAAATAAATTATGTATCCACAAACTGTGTAAAAGCACAGTAGGCATGAATACAGTATGTACCCACAAACTTTCCTAAAAGCATAGTAGGCATAAATATATTATTTATTCATAAACTGTGATAAAAGCGCAGTAGGTATAAATATATTATCTATCCACAAACTGTGCTAAAAGCAGTTTGTGGATACATACTGTATTTATGCCTACTGCATAAATACAGTATGTATCCACAAACTGCGCTAAAAGCACAGTACGTATAAATATATTATGGTTCCATAAACTATGTTAAAAACACAATCTGTACGGCGGTGTCTTAAAGTTTCTCTTCTAGAATCTTGAAAGGTTGCACTCTTAACGTTCAGTCGCCGTTAACGTTTTATATACGTTCACAGTCAACTTTATAACGTAGTTATATTTAATATATTTTAACATGTACGATATAAAAGCATTGACATTTCATACTCTCGCCGTATAAACCAATTCTGGCAAATATCAGACTCAGCATCAGGCAAATAGCATCCGGAAGGATGCTTTGTACTGTTTTTATGAGATTTTCTTTTTATATTATAGAGGGACAAACGGGAAGTCAGAGCCTTCTAATAAATACAGCCTATAATCATCGTTCTTTCCTCCTAACCTCCAGCAGACCTCCAGCTACTCACAAACCGCATGAAACGCGATAGCGAAGCTGTAACTTTACGGCTTCATCATGTGAGCGGGAGGTACCTCCCAGGTCGTGCCGGCTCCATTCCATTACAACACAGCCTGGCACTGCTTCTCATTAATTACTCGCATAGAAAGAGAAAAAAGATTTTACTATCAATCCGCCACGGTTTCATTCGTGAACAACAAGGGTCAAATTATATACTAGAACCTTCCTCGGAAACTGCTCAATTCTCGTGTGAAAACCGCGTGAAAATCCGTTCCGTAGATACCGAGAAGATTTATCCTATATATACTTTAGCGCTTGGGGACCTTGTTTAATATATTTTTTATAAAATCGGAGCCTTCCAACGCCTACCGACGCCCATTAACATCAGCATAATTATGCCGATGGGCTTTTCACCCCCCACCGCCAATGGGCCATATATATAAGGTTGGTTAAGCCATTAGCCTCGAACTTCTTATACTTTAAGAATATCTAAAAGCGAGATCATATTCTAAATGCAACCTTAAAGGTTTGTTTATCGTGTAGTGGCAACGATAAAATTTATTCACATATTGCATTGACCGCAGTATAAGGAATGTAGTTCATACGTCCACGATAAATGCGCTTGTCTTTTGTTATTATGAGGATTCTTTTTCGGAGGGACCTACTACTGGTTGGCGACGCTTGTCCAGCGTTGACAGTTCGACTGACTAGCGAAGACTTTTGTGTCTCCAGGTTTAGGGAGACGATAGGGGGACAGACCCCCTCGTGTCCCGCAGATGGGAAGAGATGAACCGGAATTTTCTTGTGGGTGTTACCCTATAGTGATTAATATGGGTCCCAAAAGGGGGAAGCGGTCCCCTCCCCACTCTAGTGGGACGGCGCGCGCGCGATGCTGTTTAAGTTGCGGTGTAGTGGATAAGGATAATTATTATAAGGATGTTACGTGTGTCTCACATGACCCCGCCGTAAAGTGACAGCTATACTGTCGCGTTTTGTGCGATTTGTGAATAGCCGGTCGCCCTTTGTAGGGAACGAGATATAAAAATATTATAATATTTCATTTTATGAATACATTGTATTGATATTTCAGGTACATATATTGATATTTCAGATGGTTTAATTAAACCCGCCATGGTTCAAGCCTTGTCGTGGCGGTGGGTTCAATAGCCTGGGGTGAATCGAGACACCTTGGGCGAAGCCAATTGAACCGAGAAGGGGCTGCCCTTTGTACCCATCTTATAAGAAGAGGGGACTACAGAGCACTGTGTCCCAAAAGTTGTCCTGAAGTGCGGGACAACCCCATCTGAGGATGTGGCGTTGGTCCCTTAGGGGGCTGACCAGCCGTCGAATTGCCTTGATGATTTGTTGTTCCGGGGCACCTCACCAAAGGTGGTTTTTGTAAGAATTCGGCACTATAATGTGCCGCGAGCCCCACACACCACTGGACCCCACCCAGGGCCGGTGAAGGCGGGTAAATGCGTTTCCCGACGTCAACATAAAAAGGTGGTTTCATTAAAACATAACATAATAGGCTATAAGATTCATCATTTCTATCACTACCATTTTTAGATATACTTAATTAACAACAGAAGCATCAAAATGTAGCTTAAGCGGAAAATAAAATTCCCTCCAAACTTTTCTCTTCAATACGAAAAAACAATCAACTCGTACAAGCGCATAATATTTTCAATAAAAATCCAATGACGTAAAAATTTTGTGTATGTACCTACATATTAAACAAAAACGGACCTGATAAAACAGATGCTTATCCATTCAGATTACATTACTATTTAAACATATCTTTATCAAAATATAACATTGTACTTAACAAAAAGAATCAACCATCAAACGGGTGTTTTTAACATAAACAATTAAAAAAAAACTACTTATCATTTTGATTATTCACTTAAGACGGTGTATGAAATAATATTCAATAACCTAAATATTTATAAACAATAAACACTTACGTAATAATTTAAATCCAAAACATAACCACCCGCGTAATTTTACGTAAAACACACGCGAACACGTCTCAATCCCGCAGATTCAGAACACGCACTGCCTGGGAAATTCTGAACAAAGTTAACAAGCTTGGCTGAAACAAAACCAAGATGTTACCGGGAGAACCGAAATTGTACTACTAAAAAATATTATACGTATCGGCACTGATAAGATACGGCCGTCACTCAATTATTGTATTAAGTAAATTAATATATCCCAGCGATAAGAGATTTTAATAAAAGCCACTTTATCTACAAGTGTAGATAGACACGGTATTGGAATCCCGAGTGGAATGGAATGCCTTGATTTCAATGTCCACTCTGTGACGATATTGTTTATTTAACAAAACGATTGGTGGATCTTCATTATGTTTTTCTGTTTGTTTAATTCAAATGAGCAGTGTTATGTTTGTGTTTGAAATTGGAACGTGATTTTCAAAATTTCAAATTTCGAAGACTTCGAAGTTCATTTAACTCAAGGACGCAGAAGTGTTTTAGGCGATTGATAACCACGAGTTTTCTGCTTCGCTTTGCCTGTTGCGGATATCTGTATAATTTTAGGATAATGTATTTTTTGGGAGAAATCAAATTTACTTGAATCGTACTTGAGTCAGGATAACATTTTCTAGTTATAATTCTTTTGGCACGTTAGGGAAAAAATATGAAAGTAAATTTTTAATTTTAAATTGCGCGCGCACTCGGTTACCAATAATTTAAACCCTGAAGTTAACCCATGTTGACTGTATTTTAGTTTTCAAAAAGTGACTTACGTAAAACACAACAACAGCCTTATAATCAAATTTTCAATATATTAAATGTCTTTTTTCTATTTCTATTGTTAGTATCGTATTTTCTACAAGCGTAGAATTAGGTGAAAGGTAATTTTTTTAAAAGGATTTCTTTCTTGTTACGGCAAAGAAGTATAACTTATATCGCGTGTACATAATTACACACACTCACACACAATTTTCATTATTTCGCAGGAAAATGCATTTTTTCGCCGTCCAACCTACCCTGGGTGAGCCAGAAAGGTGTATCGTGCTCAGCATCGAAATGCTACTACCGAATAAAAACCACTGCGAGAGCCTTCGACCGTAGTGGTGGGGTAACCCGGATCTATCAGCAATAGGACATTCCAGTAGATACTCCAAAGCCTTGAGTTTTCGTTGTGCTGCTTGTCCAAGCACACTTCGCCGTAGAGAGGAGGGTACAACCCACTGTGGTAACCGTACCACCGGGCTTGCGTCACGTTCCTTCTGCCTCCTCCATTGACGGATGTCCAGTGGGGAGAACTACCTGTTGGCACCCGTGTCCAGGATCTCCCCGACCTACCAATACCAATGGTATTCAGTAATTAAATATGTGTATATGACGTGTGTATGATTTTTTTATTATATTTGATTTTTTTTTTAATTAGTATCAGGTAGTGCCATGCTGTATTGTAGCCGTGTTTCGTACGGTTTGTGAGTAACCGGTGGCTTACTATTTGCCTGGAAGAACTGTTTACATATTAATACTTAATAACAGCGACCAGCGGTTTCACCCGCGTCCTATTGGTACTTTTTTTATGTTAACGCGGAGAAACGCATTTTTGCCTCCATCCGCCCTGGGTGGGATTCACTGGTATGTGGGGATTGCGGCAAATTATAATGCCGAATACTCACAAAAAACACCACGAATGCCTTCAGTGCCACGGTTGTTAAGGTGAAACGAAGCGACACATCATCAGGACCTCGGCAGCAAGTCAGACCCCTAAGGGACAGACGCCTCCTCCACAGAAGTGTTGTCCTACAGGACCACATGACGACCTCGTCAACTGTGCGACAGTGCTATGGGATGAGGTTCCCATCCTGGCCCTTTGCCCCGTGCGCGCTCACGGATTTAGACTTTCCGTAGAAAAGTCCTTTTCTATCAAAAATAGCAACAGAGTCCATCCCACTGTAATGTGATAATTTTTTTCTCTGATGTTCTGGTTTGTGTATTCAGTTCGCGTATCCTGATTGTACCATCGTGCCGAAATTTTTGTAGGAAAGGTAAATATTTATATCGTCTCGACAATTTCTCAGGTTTTATTTATACAGAATACATTGTATTACTCCCGCGATGACGCAGTCACGTTTCAAAATCAAAAATCAAAATATCAGTCTACAAATTTTCGTCGTACTGCTTTACCACACCTACCTGTGGATCGACTGCAGACAAAGATTCGACAGATTTTTATGAAATTTTCTGTGAATATTCCATGTATCGTTAAGCATTACAACTTTTTATACTAACATAAAGTGTTGGGTTAAAGAGTTGAACGTTCTCACGTGGGTGAAACTGCGATTTACAGCAATTATGTTTACAAAAAAATTGTTTCTTTTTTATATTTTTATAGCATAAGGGGGGCAAACGAGCAATCGGCTCTTTGATGACTACCGACGCCCATAGACATTCGCATGATTGTTACGCATACGACATGATATGTAATACGTTATGTAATGCCAATTGAACATATTAGAAAATAAAGTCCACAGAAGTGGTATCTCTGTAAGTTATCTAAAATCTACAAAACGAATTATAACTTACAGATAGAGCAATTCCAGAGGAAGATTGTAGTTCAAAATTTTTAATGGTCTGGCCCGAGTTATTCACCGGTAAAGCCGGGCGGATCCCTAGTTACAACATAAATACACAGCCTAGTCAATATGACAAAGAACGTGCATATTCCAAGTGTTCTTTTCTATTCCATTTCTCTCGCTCATATGTAATAAAAACAGCACACTTTAAGGTATTTCCTTTTATGAACGTGACAAGTGTGAATCGTAAACCTTTACGGCTAAAAATGTTTAACTGAAAGTTTTCCTCCTTGAAAACAAAGACGCAAAAAACTTCAAACGCAGCTTTTATAACTCCGAAAAAGCAACATATGTGATGCTAGAGGTAGAACCTTGCTGCGTCGCTAATATTTTTGTAGAAATGTTTTTTTATAGTGATTTACGTCTTGTAAAATATGACGTCATAGTAACGTTCCGAGTAATAGTAATGTTCCGAGTAGGTCCTTGCGAGCGAAAGAGCGTAAGTAGTATCTTTCACTTCATCAGGCAATGCGTTCACTGATCAATTACCCACATAAAATTATGTTTATTTATTTGCTTCGATAAGATAACAGATTCTACATTACACTTAGATTCAATTTCAAACGATAGGTATAGTTAAAACAACAGAATGCAAATCCAATAACAGGCTAACTCAGCATGCCTACATGAGTTATATAAAACTATGCTAAAGTTCTAAATACAAAAACACTGTGCTATAGTTAATTACAAATTACGTGATTCAATACAACAGTAAAATCTAAATTTTACCATACATAAAAGAAACAACAAAATTATGTCCTACCAGTAGTTTAAAACTGTGTAACGCCCTTTTAAACGTTGGTAAGCTGACCGATAAATTTGGGTCTCTTTAAACATCACGTTGTGTTCACGACAAATTCTGTTGAACACACCGTGGTTACCGATGTTTGACTTAAAACAATTTGTTGAAAAATGACGGAAATTGCAAAACCTCTGTCCGGGACAAGGAACTGCAAATGATATTTTCTCTAATAACGTGTTGTCCGTAAGCTGACTTAACGAAATCTGACAGTGTAGCTATGACTTTCGTAGAAACGCGTTCTTTCTCTTCTTAGAGTATTTTTCATAGTATTGGGGGCCAAACCAGAAATCGGAGCATTTTTACGACTACCGACACATCTGAATGTCTGTATAATTACTATGCCTGTACATTGCCCTCCTTTCTCCTCCCCTCCAGTGGGTCACTGGCTACGCACAAAACGCACGAAACGCGACACCGAATACGTCGTTTTACAGCGTTATCATGTGAACCAGAGGTACCTCCCTCTTGCTAAAATCATTAATCGGTTATCATCCATACTTATAGGCATCACGTAGGATATGCTGGTGATTTCCTCCTTCCATTCGATCTACCAAAAACTAACAAAAATAACACTGACCTCCCATGAGAGTAATCTCGCTGAAATCATCTTAGAGACCAGGGTTCCTCGCCATGGTACATGCCTGATAGTGGCGGTGTTCCCCAGGTGACAGACATCTTCGGTACCATTCTTATAAAACGAGCAGAATGAGCAGTACCAGGTGTGAGGTTGGGAACCTCACCCACTGCACTGTTCTGCAAGTTGGTTAGGTTGTTCTGTGATACAGAACCAACAACATGGAGGTGGCGTCAGCCGTTGATGTACAGATCCTAGGCACCGCACTCGTGGTTTCAGTATTCGGTAATAACCTGTGCCAGGAACGATTACATTTAGGGCCGAGGACGGCACATAAGGGCGTTTCACCGCGTCAGCAAGACATAAAAAACCCGAAGGTTTTATTCCCCTGACTTTTCCGTCGAATTTGGCTTCAAACAGCGTCATATTCAGCATAAGTCAGTTTATAGCTGATATAACTTTATGTGATAAGGGTTCCCTAATTGATCTGTGAACGCACGGCCTGGTCCAGTCAAAGACACAACTTGTTACGGTCTCTCACCTGCAGGCTCCGCCCTTTCGGTACATTATAACAGAGTAAGTATTCAAGGTTCTGGAGTGGATGTCGCGTTTAGGAAGACGAAGTGTTGGTGGTGGGAACACGATCTACGTGCAGTAGCTGGTCTGGGATGGATGCGAGTAGCAGGAGATCGGCCGACTTGGCGTTCATTCAAAGAGGCCTATGTCCAGCAGTGCACCGATAATGGCTTATAATAATGATGATGAAAAGTATAGCATCCTATTTACTACTCATGTGACAATTCTATGACTCGGAACGTTACTATGGCGTCATACTGCATATGCATGCATTATGAACATTGTAGCGTTTATCAGTTTACAAGGCATAATCACGTCAACACAATCCAAATTTCAGTTCGAAATTAACGGAGATATGAAATATTAATTAAAATGTAATACTTCTCATTTACCGAATGTTCATAAGCTGAGATAAATGAGAAGATGTCGCCCGTGAGATAACTTCGATGATTGCGTTACTGTACTTCAGTTCTCAGAGATACACTTCGTCAGAGCCACTCAAACTAATTACATTATAATCCACTATTTGGTGATATTCGAAACTGGTCGAAATAATAAATATTACAATTCTAATTAAAATTATAAATGGTGAAAATAGTAGCTGGTCCGGGGTGGATGTGAGTAGCAGGATATCGGCCGTCTTGGCTGATAATGGTGATATGATGATGAGAATATTGATGTCTCAAGTTTACGGGAATACTACTCCTTACAGCAAAACTACTTTTATGGATTTTATCGCGGTTTGTTTAATCCTTTAACTAGCGCGACGATTCAGAAGGTTTAAATCAACCATGGTCATGGGTAGGCTGTTTGGGTTAATTAAATAATTAAATAAACCGCGATAAAATCCAATAAAAGCAGTTTTATTGTAATAGTGAATGGTAAAAATAAAATAAAGAATTGAAGAACAAAGCTTGAAGACTCCTGGCATTTGTAAGATCTGACATTTCGTGTTGAGTGAGTGAGTGGATTAGTGAGTGAGTAAGTGATTAAGTAGGTGAGTGAGCGAGTGAGACAGTGAGTGGCCTTCCGCTTTCATTTATATAGACCTTGTTATCATAAATTATAGCATACCACGTGATAACCATAGTCCAGCTATTTCCCCTCTTGTAGTTGGATTGCTTCTCGCAAACTTCATCGTCACTCCGTGATGTATGATGTAGCTTTTTTCATATAGGATAAGGGGCAAACGAGCAGGTGAAAGGTAACTGCCACTCCCAGAACACACAGTTCCTTGAGATATTAGTAGGCTCATTTCTTGAAGAAGCTCAGATCGTATCGGTTCGAAAATACAGAAGGTGGCACCTGGATCCACAGTTATGAGGTGCGCGGTAGGAAAGTGCGCTTGAAATGCACAGTTGAAGACTTTGGGACATCAAGGTGGTGACGGTAGAACTTAGAGTTCGGACAACACCTCGGAATTCTCCCCGGTGTAGATGCTTTCGAAGATTCGAAATTAAGCAATCACAGATAAAAAATTCCGAGCACTTCAGCGCCTACAATTTCATTAAACTTTGCTTACTATTTAATTTGATTTATGCAATGTTTTTTTTTTTTGCAAAATTTGTTTTATGCTTTAATGGTGGGATATATTTGCTTTACAAATTTGTTGGAAAGAAAATTTGTTCTCAATGTGTGTCAAAACAAAAAGATAAAAAGTAATAATTCAGGTGTACCAATATGTATGAATTATTAGATTTTTATCAAATTTTGCAAGACGTCAACGTTATCCATATCATCAACCCATAACAGTCTACTACTGCTGGACTAACTGGTCTCCTTAAGTGATCAATTTATTGGTACACACCTACAAGACCTACCCACCTGGGCACAGAAAAGAAACTGGGTGTCCGTAGCACGTGTGCCAATTTGCAGTCCGTAGATTACATATGCCTTGCCTTTCGTAATTTTAATTAAAATTATATACGCGATAACCGGTGTGAACTGACAACTTCTGACACTTTTGCAGATGGCCCATTGAAGATGCGGGGAGGGGCGGGAGAATAGGAGGGCAACACATCGACATGGTAATTATGCGGATGTCCATGGGCGTTGGTAGTCGTAAGAAGGCTCCGATTTCTCGTTTACCCGACTATATAAAAAAAAATCCCATAATATGTGTAGTGTAAACCACATCACGCGTTATATAGATCCAGACATTAAGCAATTTTAAGTCCGTCCCGGGTACGAGTCCTGGAATGAACAAAAAAATTAATATGTGCTGGGATAGTGTTAGGAGTGAAACTTCAACAAACTATTCCGGTGTTAGTGATGTACGCATAAAAACGGTTTTTATGTTTTAGAAGTTAACAGGTAAGAAAAACTCCATGAAGGGTTCTGTAGCAGCAAACAGGAAACCCATATCTCGTAAATTGATATTGTTCAAACCAATTTTCGTTTCAACATTTTATTGAAACCTTCATACAGTTAAGAAAATCCTACGACATACGGGCGAGCAAACGGACTCAACGAAATTATAAGGGTGTCTTATAAGGGTTAAACTGAAATAAAGTAACTTAATTAAATTAAAAACGAAGAGATCGGAATATCCCAGGGAAAATGTTTATCTCCAGGAAGTCCCTATCTCCATAGCCTCCTTAGGCGAGCATGTTCAAGGGGCACGTAACACAGGAGATAAGTAAGACTTACGTGGAAGTTGTAACATAACAATAACGTTTTGATATACAGAGTTCGTATCTATTTCAGACAATTAACATGCTCAGATATACTCATGGATAGTTCCATGCGTGTCAGAGCATGTTGAGTTGGCTTGAGCATCTCAAAATACCGATATGTCCTTTGAGATCAATGGCATTATAATATTTATATAAAATACCAAGATATACAGTGAGCGTCTCAAAAACATCGATATAAAAGATGTGTAACTGTCAAATTTTTCACTTTGTAAATACAACCTAAACACACAATGCATTGTAGAAACGACCTAAATTCATACACGTTAGGGTTGACGTTGAAAAACAATAAAGTTATGTACAATTGCGCATGCTTAAGTTGACAGTTGAATAGGAAATTGTATATCTTGTATTTTTGTAAATCAATGTTTGAGATGATTTTTTTTTTTATAGTTTGTAAGGGCGAAATTTGCTGACACGACCTGGGAAGTAACTCTCGCTCAATCTGATTGATCTATGAACACATCAGCCGCTGTAGTAGAAGAGACGACATGTTAGGCTCGCACGCTCGCAGGCTCCGCACATTCGGAATATCAAGACTCGGATCATTACTATGTCACTGTGTAACGGTATAGATTTAAAGTAATCACACAAAAAAAGACTGAATAAAGCGAGTCCATAGCACGTGTATCTGATACAGATCCGCAGATGACATACGCCTTGCCTTATCGTATACAACCTTGTTTTATATTCTTCTGTTAATACTATGTTAATAGTCCATTGATAAGGGCCAGAATAATTGTATAAGTTTTACCAGTGGTCCCGTAACTGCAATAAATTTAAGAAACCCTGCTGTGTTTTTGGGTCCGTGCGACTCCTACAAAAACAATAAGCTTGAATAGCACGTTTCTCTTTTCATATTTAGAGCTTAGGTCTCGGTACGATTGTTTTATTACATTCTTATTTTACTGGTAAGAACTGTAAACATCATTATCATTATCATCATCAGACGGATGACGTCCACTTCTGGAGTAGGCCTCCCCCATAGAGCGCGTCACGGTCACGTCACATACACGGAAGGCGACTTCTAATGTAGCCTTTGAGGACTTTCGACACCCATAAACATCCGCATCATTGTTATGCTGTTTCGTTGCCTTCCTTCCCATCTTTCCAATGTGCCATGTAAGTCGTGAAAGGCGAAAGCACAGCTGTCATTTCACGGCGGTATCGTGTGCATGAGAGCCACCTCTACTGTCTCACGCTGTTGTTACTTTTGCGTTCCTTCCCACCTCACGTACAATTGGCCACGGGAACCTCACGAAATAGCACGTCATAGCTCTCAATTTCCGGCGGTATCATATGAGTGAGAGTTACCACCACTGTCTCACGCTGTTGTTACTTTTGCGTTCCTTCCCTCCTCCCGCATAATGGGTCACGGGGAACTCACGAAATAGGACAGCATAGCTCTCACTTTACGGAGGTATCACATGAGCTACTGAATTGGTTGGTGCTTCTTCTTACTGAAAAGATATCACTGGTATACAAATAACCACCAGTAATGTTTTTCTCATCATCATTCATACTTATCAGCCCTTATCGGTCCTCTACTGGACGTAGGCCTCTTTCAATGAACGCCAAGAAGATATTTTTCTAATGGCTCCTAATGCTGAGATGCAATAATCAACAGGATCTCTTTTTCCTTATATAATAGGGGGAAAACGAGAAATGCGAGCCCTTTTTACGACTACGACCCCATAGACATCCACTATGCCGATATGTTGCCGTCCTCATCGCTATCGTATTGGCGAGAGCTACCTCCCCGGTCGTGCCGGCCCAATTCCGTTGTATGGGAGGACGTTGTGTCATGTACTACGCATGGCACTGTGTCCTCCCATGCAGCATATATGTAATATGTATATATATTGTATATACAAACAGAAATCACCTTTATACCCATATAAATTGGTTACATGATTTAATCCTATAATACTTTGTACAGCGTTAAATTGTTAATTTAAAGTTTGCTCACGAAAAGCTAGAGTTGTAGGTAAAACTAATTTGAACTCTCAGAACTGCCACATGTCCCGGAGTAGCCTGGGATTAGTTCACACAAAATAGCCTTTGGTGAACTTATAACAAATTTACAATACCCCCGTGTACAATTAGTCTACGGGGCATTTTTGTACAATAATTCTGTGTTACACCGGAACATAGATTCAATTGTTTTTATTAACAATATTTTTTAGATGGTTTGAGTATTCGCGTTGTTATATCCTAGAAGTGTAAAGGCTTGTGCCTATTTCAGACTAATCATTGGCCGGCAGCATTTCAACGCTGATCCCAATGGATCAGATCAGATGGAATCCTCATTCTCGAGGCAGTCTACATTTTGTTCCCGAACTGATCGGTCTTTGCTTTTTATGTAATTATTTTCTTTTTAAAAAAGCGACTTCTATTTCCCGAGTTAACAGCGCGCTGTGAGTACCTGGCACATACCCCTACTTTGTCTACGGATATTAAATATTATTCTGGACTATATATATATATATATATATATATATATATATATATATTATAATACAATTTAATCTAACATTTTAGCCTTTATTTTTACATTTTTATGTCTAGCAACTGCAGATATAATAATAAACACACATAAATTATATAAAATCAATTTATTTTTCATTCTATATTATACATACATAAAATCTAGCTTTACTTACATATTTATAATGTATTCACAATGCTAGCTAAAAGTCCGTTTTTCAAGTATCTCTTTTTTGAACATTAATTCCACCAACCATTAAATTTTATGGCACGTAAGCGTAAAGGCATGTTCTTATGGCATAGATCTAATCAGAACCAGCTGTCATCCGCATTCAATTCATAAACTCTGAATTTAAAATCCCAAAACAAATCTTCTACATAAAAACACGGGAGAAGTTAAGTGTGATTTCAATCCAAAAATATGCTAAACGAGCGCTGTCCAGTAGGTAGTTTCAACAATATTCCTTGATAAATATTGAAGTCATTTTTATTTCATAGTTCGAATGTAAAACTTTGAGATTCCTTACATAAGTTAAAAATTAAAAATACATAACATTATATACACAAGTAAAGATTATGATTCTTAAAAGAATGCTATGAATACAACCTTTTTAGTTATCAAAATAAACTGAGACATTAATTAGGTTAAGGGTTAAAATGAGTTTATTTTCATAATTACTGAGGTTCAAACTGTATATTTATTACAACTACTTTTACGGATTTGAAGGAGTTGGTGTTCCATAGTGAAGAGGAATTTGTGATTTATCATATCTCAGTATTTTTTTTATTAAATAATAAATATTTAATTAAATAACAAAATAAACCGCGATAAAGTCCGTAAAAGTAGATTTATTGTACTGTAGACTTTAGACATATATTTTATAGTTGAATTTTAAAGCATTTTCATTTCATTCTCTGATATTTGCGTAAATATTAGAAATGTGCAGGTTATTTTGATTATTCAAATAACTTATTATTGGAGAGAACGAAAGAATGGACTCTATTTGTTGGATTATTGCACACATTAGAATTTTTTTTTGTTCATAATTTTGATCACACATTATAATTACAATTTTTTTGTTCATAAATGATATATTAGATTTTTTTATAGCACCAATTGTAAAACTCATTTATACAGTTATTAAAATGGAAAAATAAAATTTTTTATTCCATAATATAAGCTTTGCTATGCTGCGAAGCGGCTGACCGCCGGGACTGACCGAACTGTATAAAACATCAATAATGTAACAATAACATTCAATCATTTGCCTTTCCACCATCCCAAATGAGGATGAAATATGGATAAGATGCAATCCGTTTATATATGATACAAATAGACATGCGACACAACAAATATTTAAGGCTCTGATATGATCAATTAAATTACGCAATAAAAACACGCTCAATCTTGCGTTGAATCATTGTGGAATTGACCCTAAACTCTCTATAATATTGCACAATTCCTAATGTTGGCTTCAACAGAGCGCCTTAAATAGTTCACCTTATGGTGAATGGAGTCCATGTCTAGGAAGGAAACAAACATTTATAAGTAAGATAGAAGAAAACCAAGAAGGTGCCTTATTCTGTACACGTAATTGCATTTGAAAGTCAAAATATTTAGAGTATGAAGATTTTAATTTGCAAATACGTACGGTGTAACGTTTACTTTGTAAGTAACAGCATAACCACGGTTATGTATTTATTAATAGATTTGAATTACCAACCGTTACTTTTACGTCACTATACGTGCTGATTTCTTAAACACTGTACATGTTTAGGGCCATATAGGTAATATTGTAGGATGACACAGAATCTGAATAAATAATAAATAAACTTCACCGAATTTAGTGTTTTTATATACAAAATAAACCGTACGAACAATAGCGGCGTGAGAGCCAGATAAAAATAAAAATAATTAAATGCTTAGTTACATTACAAGAACTACTACTTCTACGGACTTTATCGCGGTTTATTTAATTATTTAACTAGACAGACGTCGCAGAAGCTTTGCAGCAATCATGGTCACGAGTGGACTGTTAAATAATTAAAAACGTAAGGCTTGTTAAATAATTAAATAAACCCAGATAAAATCCGTAAAAAATAGTTTTATTGTAATGAGCAAATTCGCGTAAACTTAAGATACCAATATGCTTAGTTATCTCTTTATGTACATAAGTAACTTTGACAATGTGGTGAAACTATTTTAGTAACAGATATTCACTGAAATTATTTAATCCGGTATTTGCAAGGAGAGCTGCGGTGTTATAGGCTGTGCACGAGTCTGTATATTGATTTTTTAAGGATAATTAGGTTAAAATCATAAGTATGTATCTATTTTTTACAAATTCTGGATCAGAATCAAGTAGGGAATCCCTGTTTGATTGTTATTTATGTGCAGGTTTTAAAAAACATTGTGTATACGTAGTACACAGTTATATTATAAATTAGTGATGTTATCAAATAATTGAAGAAGGGTTTGTTTAGCCACGTATCTAATCTTTTACAATTTATCTTCTGCCGAAATCTTATGCCAAAATTAAAATGCTTGTAAGAAAAGTGAATTCAAAGATATTTCTACAATATTACCTACACTGTATGTAATTCTCGTGTAAGTTATATCACAATAGTGAGATTATAGAGTCTATTCTACCCAAACACTGGATAAAACCCTCATATGAGTAAAAAAAAAGTTCCTCCACGTCTGTTATCCTCGAAGAGGTAGGCGGAGGTGTGCTAGCACATCTACAACTAAATCATAGGTGGCAAGCCCGTGGCCACTTCGGGGACATTCCAATCCTGGACAATGTAATGCGTGCTCAGAATAAACTGAGAAACATTTAATAAAATGTTATCTGACCTGGGGATCGAACCCAGGACCCCACGCGGCTAACGGTCCTAACGGGTGACACCCGCACCATTACACCACAGAGGCGAGATGTACGTAGTTTTACAATATTATGATTGCCTATAGTGTCTAGGTCCAGGAACCACGTGTAGAGACCGTCACGCTAACTACTGGCTAGACCAGGCTAAACAAGATGTTCTGTTCCTGTCTTTATATTATTATTAACATAATTGTCATTCTTTCTTTTTTACCTGCATAATGTCTAAATTTGACACTAAGATGCGCCACATTCTGCTAAAGATTATAGATACCGTTACGGATAGATATCGTGTACAAAAAAAAAACCTATATTTTATGCACGGTATCTGCTACATCGCCTCTTTTCTGGACAAAACTTACCAAGGAAACATTGATGTCTTAAGTTTACGCTAATATTACTCATTACAATTAAACTATTTTTACGGATCCTATCGCGGCTTATTTAATTAATTAACTAGCCCGATGTTTCAGTCCACCCGTGACCATGGTTGCTGTAAAGCTTCTGAAACGTCGGGCTAGTTAAATAATTAAATAAACCGCGATAGAATCCGAAAAAATAGTTTTATTGTAATTACTATGGAAAATTAAACCAGCTACATTAAATCAGCAGCATAAATATGTCATCACCATCATCAGTCGGATGACGTATATCGCTAGACATAGGCCTCCCCCATAGAGCGCTATAGGTAAGTATTTAGTATTAAGATATATTCCTATCAATGATTAGACAAACCACTGAAAAAGTTTTAAAGGCATTTACGAAATCCGATGAAAACAACCTATCCTTAATTATTACAAATGTATACGACCTAAAAAATATAAAGCAAGTATTCTATTTAGGTCAATGTACAATTTTACTCTTAAGTAGCAATTTTAAGTTACTTTTAATGGTATAAAATATACAACATTAAAATAAATATATAATTATTCGTTAGATATTACAACTGTACAAATTTATTTACAACATAAAATAGCACCAACACGTATGGTTTGACTAATAACGGCACTGAATAATTTTAACATATATTACAATGTAGTCTTAATAAATTAAAAAAAATTTACAATTTTAACCACAGATAGGAAATAAAATAGATATTTTACATAGGCACATTACGCTCATCACATTTGTAATAATCAATTTCCTTTTTTAAAGTTCTTCCACACAGACATTAAAACTTCGGAATTCAAATGTCCGATTTTTTTTTTAAAGTTCCTTAACACAGGAGATTTTCAATATTCTAAATTCGAACAACTAAATCACTTTTTAAAACTCAACAAGAACATCAACAGAAACCAGGATTTGTATGTTCGATGACACACCGCTTGCAGTACTTTTTGACTGCTCTATATCCTCGTACCGTCACCGGTGTGTCCTGGATGTTCAGCTGGGTCAGTCCACGGCAGTAGTACGCCACCGCCTCCAGTCCATCGTCACCGATCAGCTCACAGCCTCGCAAGGCTAATTTCTTCAAGTTGGGACAACATCTGGCAAGAATCTGTAAATATTATCATTCTGTAAATTTATCAGTTCAGTAATGCCTTTATATTTCAGATATAAGATTATATCTGGAATAGAAAGACAAGATAACGCTAAACACATAAAAAGGAATTTTCTAAATAATAAAAGCGACGGGCAACCTATCCTTGCCAAAGAGATCTGCAGAGCCAAAAGAAACATAAACCTTGATTTGCAATCCTTTTCATTTCAGTTTCTTCATAATTGCGAATAAGAAAAATATTTTAGCCAACGGAGCGCCTTTCAATTTGTCGTGAAATAATTACATAAGGAAATGAATGTGCGTGTCAAGTTTACTCGGATAAATATGATTCTGAAGAAGTTGTGCAAGTAGGAGGTAGTGCCATGCTGCCTTGCAACGGAATGGGGCTGGCACGACAGAGGTGGTATCTCTCGCTTACGTGACACCGTCGTAAAGTGACCACTACGGTGTACGGTGTCCCGTCTTGTGCAAGTACACTCCATCATTCTCTTATTCTGATGGGACGGCAGTACAGCACGACCGGAGCGAAATCAGGCTCAAGACCGACGGTTTAACGTGCTCGCCGAACAATGTAATGCGTGCTCAGTGGTAACACCGCCAACTTCATGACCTCGTATTGTTATTAGAAATTTAAAAATCTTAATAACACTTTGATCCGACCCGGGACTCCAATTCAGGACCACGACTGTGGCCGAACATGCACGCCACTGACCACGAAGCAAACATTTTTTTAATGCCGTGCATTTTGAATCGTTTGTCACGGAGTAAGCTCCAGAGAACTATGGATACCTGTAAGCCCGTTTCAGAGACATCTGTAGCTCCAAGGTCCAACGCTCGCAGTCTGGAGCAGCCGCGTGCGATGGCCTCCGCACCATCGTCACCAAGAGCTCCGCATCCGCGGGCGTTCAGATACCGGAGCTTGTAGCACCGACGGGCCAGTGTGCTAATGCCGGAGTCCGATACCTAGACACAGAGGGAGAAAGAGGTATTGTCATGCTGCATTGCAACCGAATTATGCAATACCGGGAAGGTACCACACGCTCACATGTTACCGCCGGTGCCGTAAGGTGACAGCTAGGCTGTTGTGATTCGTGCGCTTTGTGAGTAGCCGGTAGTGGCCCATTGGAAGCGACGACGTGACGTTCGCATGACAAAAGTAATGCGGATGTCTATTGATTTTAATAGTAGTCAAACTAATCCTAAATGTGAAAAGCCAGAGCCTTCCAGACCCAAATGAAGGATATATATATATATATATATATATATATTTACACACATATATATATATATATATATATATACATACATACATATATATTTATATATATATACTATATATGCGACTGCCGATGCCCCTGTACATCTAAATAATTACTATGCCGATGCGCTGTCCTGCTTTCCTCCAAATGGGCCACCGGATACTCACAAACCGGATGAAACGCGACACTGAAGATGTCATTTTACGGTGGTATTATGTGAGCGAGAGGTGCCACCCCGGTCGTGCCGGCCCAATTCCGTTGCACAGGAAGATGTAGTATCAAGGACCATACATGGCACTACCTCCTCCTCTCAGTATAACACGTACTCATTATAACGTGACTTTATCGTAAACATAACACAATGTGCAAACATCCTCGTAAATACATTGACTTGTGATAAAACAAAGTCCTCAAAAGCTGCATGTATATGACCGAATATCTCAGAATCTACTCAACGGATTTTCATGCGGAAATTCATGCGATAAACAAAGCATTTTCCAAAAATTTCGTGCAGTTTGTGAGTAGCCGGTGGCCCATTGGGGGGGGAAGGAAAGGATTCCTCGTTTACCCCTCCATCCTATTAAAAAAAAAGATCGTTTATCTACCTATACTATAACCTTTGAAGTGAAGCTTCTTTACAGGTTGGGGATTGCGTTTTTTCTGTCACGAAAAAGCGTTACGGACGCGTGGAGGGGGTAGACGATACAACACTGGCAAGTTTCCTGGCCTTGAATATTTAAAATACCGTTTACTTGTCCTTTGAAGTTTCACTCCTATCATATATCCCCGCAGCTGCAGCTGTTTATCCACTGACCACTCAGTCCATGGAGCGACCGTTGTGTCCAAACATCTGCACATTGGACGATGTGTTCATGAGCAATGACTACGCTACAGCTATGGCACAGCACTGCTCTGATAAAATCTGCCGTATCTGCTTACGTAACAGAAGTGTGTGTGTTTACCTGCGAACACTTAGCCACGGACAGGTAACGTAGAGCGGGGCCCAGTTTTGCCAACTCGTATAGCCCGAAGTCCGTCACCCCGGTGCAGTCGGATACGCTCAGCTCCTTCAGCGCGCAGTAGGACGGTATCCATCTCACCCCAGCATCTACAAATGATTAATTAATAATAAAGTCAAATAGAAGAGTATGTGTGTACCTGTGTACACGCGTTGGCAGTTATTACTCTTTGGCGTAATAAGAGAAAACTGTGCACGCGCATATTGAAAATTTACTCTCATCAGTTTTACCTAACGCGCTAAAAGAAGTAGATACAGCTTGGACAAATAAAAGTGTGTGTGTATTTATGTACACGCGTTACTTAAGCGTAATACTTTAGCGTAACAAGGTAAAAATCTTTTTTAATTATATTTTGATTATCTTTCGCTTTATTGAACGTTTATAGAAAAAAACGACACTAACAATAGAAAAAGTTATTTAATACATTGAAAGTTTTTTTGAAATACTAGATTTTTGACTATAGATAACGTCAGAGTGTCGTTCAGGTTTTTCGTGACGGTGTGCTCACGCATGGTAAAAATTCACTCTCATCATTTTTCCCTAACAAGCCACAAGAAGTATAACTTCAAACACATTTATACTAATATTTTAAATCCGATGTATATTTGTTTAAACGCGCTAATATCAGCAATTACTTGCCCGAATCGAAAAAATATTTTTGTGTTAAATATTCCATTTATCGTGGAAGGCCATATTCGCGGGTGAAACCGCCGGGTGATGCTAGTTACTTACATCCGATGGAAGCGATTAGATAACGGCGAAGTCATAGTGCTTAAGTGGTACATCTCCGACAGCCTATCTCCACCGACCCAGTGTCGCTTGAAGAATAAACCCATGACTTCTTATTGTTAATTATAATCTTAATTAGTTTATCGGTCGCTCTGGTCCAAATTGGCTGCAATGCATATCATATCACTTACAACGTGTAATATGTCGCTTGTGCACAATGTTGGGTCATGATTTATGAGGTCCTACATACCAGATATTAAAAAGAACATCGCATCTTAGTTATAAATAGAGCTTATCCAAAACGTAAATCAACTTCCAAGTCTCTCTTCCAGCGCGCAATCTTGTATACATTAGAAGAATCTTTGTATAAGACAGCCTCTCGTGCGAAGAATTAAAAATGTGTAATTCCAGGAAGGTAAGGTAAGCAAAGGTAGAATACTCACAAAAATGCCGAATAAACCCACCGATTACACTAATGCCTAAACTTTTTAGCCGTGTGGTCCTTTCAGTGCGGATATCGATAAAATTTCCAGTTACTAGTCACGGGTGAGTGGATCCTTACTTCAATATGTGGTCGGATCATTGTTGGAGTTTTCATATTTAGAGGCAATAAACCTCTATGACTATGCTATTTGACTAATCGCTACAATTGTGTATAATTCATTTTAAAACACTCGAAATGAAATACATTTTACCCGATTATTAAACAACACATAGATAAAATATACTACTTGTAAAGAAAGCAAACTGGTTACTACAAACATCGAGACGCCACTAAACAGGGCTCTATCCGACTACAATTCATAAGAAGTACACTATGAATATTCGGTACTCTGGCACCTAATGATTTAACGTAATATTAAATTAAAAAACAAAAAAGCACGACTGCTACTAGCATACTTTATTACGCTCAGTGTCCCTCGCGTTATCATGACGAATCTGACAACATCTAATCCTTAAATCGGTAAGCAGAGAACATGAAAAACCACGCAATAAAAATGTTTCTAAATACATGTGCTCAAAAACATTACACCTATTCTGACGCGTATATGTTTTATATGCGTCGGAAGAAAGTGTATCATGCATGGTTCTTTAGAAATCAGGTTTAGTTCGAAACTTTAGAAAAGTATATTCACTACGGCCAATCTCAATCTTGTTTCATGTAGTTTCAAATCACAAATCCAAAATAGTTTTATTTTACCGACATTCAGTAGTGTAAAAGTGTGTTCTTTCGAATGTTTAGCCTCACTAGTGTAGTATAAACAGGAAAGATACTATGAAAATACCCCTGGAAATATATTGATCATATTACTAAGATTCCGCTGCTCGTTTGCCTGTCGCCAGGCCGTATCTCATGAACTGTGATAGCTAGACAGTTGAAATTTCCACATATCCCCAGTAGGGAACTGGCGTGAATATGTGTTGTTGTTTATGCATTTCTGCTGGGGCATAACAAGATGTACTAAGATAAGGATAAAGTAAAGATTTAAGTGGGCCATTCAATAAGCGCGATTTTTATTTTTAACCGCTTTCAATAGATAAATCTCGAGTTGAGAAGTCAGCTGTAAGTGAGACATCAGTAATATGTATGCAAGCACTTCCAAAAGGTGCCAGTAATACCTACGCCAGTTGGTATTACTGGCATCTTTAGTAAGATGCCAGTAATATCTGAGTAGTTGTTTTATTTACTTAGTATGAAACTTGTGTATGTTATTTATTAAATAGATAGAGGTATCCACGCTGTAAAAAAATATGCTTCTCATAGATATATTTATAATATTATGATTGATGGAATTTAAATATTGTAAAATTATGAATGTTAAAGTAATGTCGTAAAGTTGTAGTATAATTTTATCTGACAGATGCATTTTCAATAATTATGTTTGATTCCTTTTCGGAATCGAAATGTACACTAAAATGTTATATATGCAATGTTATCTATCTCATTGCGAATGGAGATGAAGAAAGAGAGAGTGAACCTCATTTGCTGTCTCTTTCGACTACGCGGTCGGAGACGGCCGCGTTTCAGGCTGACATTACGTTCAACAATACTGTTGATCGATCGTTATATCAATTCATAGAAATACACGATACACGATTTCATACTGAACTGTCATTCTAAAAAGTCCTTGTAAATAATTGATATCTTAAGCTTACGCGAATGTTAGTCATTACAATAAAACTGTCACGTGACTATGGTTGCTGTAAAGCTTCTGAAACGTCGGACTAGATAAAAAATGAAATAAGCCGCGATAAAATCCGTAAAAGAAGTTTCCTTGTAAATAAATATACTTTTTGAGAAGTTACGCATTACGCTCATGATTTTAAGTTTTACATAGTAGATTTTATGCGAAAGAAGTGCATAATTTAAACGTTTTTGTCTGCAAAGTTAACTTTTTGCGCATGATTTCAAGTTGTTGTACAAAGTACAGAATGTAAAAGCTTTTACATTGGTGTTTTTGTAAATCAATGTATAGTTCGTGTGAATTCAAATAGTTCCTTTGAAGATGTTAGGTAAGAAGTAACGCACCCGCCTCATTCCTGGTTACGTTTAATATGTGCGTCGGGAATTACTTGTTACACTAGACTCCAATAAAATCCGACTCGCGATAAAATCCGTAAGAGTACATTTATTTAATGAGTAACATTCGCGTAAACTTAAGAATCTGTCTCTCTAACCTTACAAAAATCGTTTAATATTAAAATAAGAACCATAAATTTATCACGTTGCCGTCTTTCTGTCACAGCCGCATAAAGAATAAACTGATATGTACCGAGGACACACAAAAAACAATCCAATTATTACTAGCTATATCGATTCAAATAAATAGAATGTTTGCCCGAGGGAGCCTCTGCCTACAAGCCATAAAAATACCGTTGTATTTATTTACATTTGCTTTATGTGTTCAAATTGCTGTCGTATGGCGCAGGTAAGTATCGTAAGTATCGTATGGTGCAGGCACAAGTACAACCACGGCCCGGGAAAGTAAACGAAAATTCGTACTTGAATTGTTTTCGCAATTTATTTTATTGGCAACAATAATACTCTGATGAAAATATGAGTGTACTTAACGGATTTTCATGCCAACGGTCCTCACCCTTAAGTAGAGCTACTACCGAGGCAGGTTTGTGAAACAGGCAGGTTGGTGAACTCCAAAATATCAATTGAGATGATGTATATGTATGTATAAAACTGACTCTTCAAAGCTGTCACACACACAAATCACATACGGACGTATGTGATCAATTTTCTTTCAAATTTATATAAAATATTATATTATAAATTATAACTAACATTTAACTCTTCACTATGTCCAATAGGATAACATAAATGCAAACCCACATACGTGGTTTTTTTAATGTTACCTACTAACAAATACTATGTATAGCTTCTATTTAATTATGGTAAATAAATTTAAAAACTATTTCAACTTCTATTGAACGGATAGAGATTTATAGACCGATTCTCGATGATGGTTTTAGTGTATAATTTGTTAAGGTCGCAATCCGGTCCATTTTATTCACGGGCGAAGTCGGGGCGAATATCTAGTAATTTACAATTGTTAAACTCACTCAAAGTTTTGTGAGATTTAAACCAAGAGCCCTTAATCTTTGCACATAAAAAAAGTTTTAGATGATTACAAATTTATCTTAACGGAATTCCCAAGGATCAATTTAAGAAGCAGAATCCATTTGAAGTTAGTTAATCACAACGACTGTTTGATCGTAGCAACTTTGTTGGAATAAATTGAGAAAACATCTTCTCTGTTGAAATACTACCATTGATGTTGGTAAATCAAACGAATAGTAACCATATAAATCTCAAGTTAAAATAGTAACAAACTATTGATTTACAAAACACCAAGATACATGATTTCATATTAAACTGTCATTCTAAAGAGTCCTTGATTTACATAAATTGTTTTGCAAAGTTAACCTTTCCACACATGATCTTGTCTGCCTTTACAAAGAAGGATATTTTAAAGAAGTGCATAATTTAAACATATTTTTATATAAAGTGAACCTTATGCGCATGATGTAAAGTTGTTTTTATAGAGTGCATAATTTTAAATTGTGCACACATTTCATACGGTCCGTTTTATAATACTGACTGTGCATCTTGGTATTTTTTGTAAATAAATGTTGCCTACATTGATTTACAAAAAGCCTTTAAATGAACATTAAATTGTTAAAGATTTTTTAATGTAACACTAGCACTAGTAAGACGAGTCCAAGGACACTTCACTAGTTAAAATCCTTTCACACTAAAAACGTAAAAACATGCCATACACACATACAAACATACATAAGTATATCTACTTGTCATGCCTCTTTCATATTTACTACTCTTCATAAAAACACGCTGTCGGCGAAGACTTTAGACACCACATTCTCATAACCCCTCATGAGTCGAATCATAAGTAAATAAAATACTTTCTTTTCCAGTGTTCTTTCTTCGTGTAATGTGGATTGCCCTTCCTTTAAGTAAGCAATATCTTGTATCTGATAACCCTGTGCTGACTATCTTGGCCAACAGATTTGACTGTTCCTACCCGCATCTCTGTAGCCTCGTCAACGGGGTTCATATGGGAACAGTCGGGTCTTAATTGTCTAAATTGTTACGTATAAAATTCTCGTGCCACAAAGTTAGTTACCTTACTCCTCCGAAACGGCTTTATCGATTTTTTACCATATTTTGTAGGCATATTCAGTAGGTCTGAGAATCGGCTACTAACTATTTGTCATACCCCTAAGTGACAAGGGTTGTTCACCCAACCCGGCAAAACAACGTCTGTCTTGACAGCTAGTATTATATATAATAATAGTAATTATAATTACTTAGGATTAATTACGTTAATTATTAATAATAAAATTACACTAACATAGTCCTAAATTTATTACTAACAATGCGGGCGTTTTGTTGTCTGGTGGATTTAACATAAACAAAAACACTGATGTTATCTGGTGTGAAGATGTGTTGTTGTACTCCTTACCTGTGACTAGAGTGCACCTTCTCAGGTAGAGGTACTGCAGGGAGGGGCAGGTGTGGAGTAGCGCGCAGAGACCTGCGTCAGTAAGACCCGCGCAGTCCGTCAGGTCGATGTATTCCACCGGAGGCTTCCGCGCCACCAGCCGCGTCTCCAGCCACGCCCACTCCGGCCAGTCCACGTTTGGACAACCTGCAACAAAATTGGCATTTTTTATGCTGTAAACATTACTTAATCGCGTACTAGGCCGTAGTCATGAGTAGAAATTTTTTTATAGTACAGGGGGACAAACGAGCAATCAGAGACTTGCAACGACTACCGAAGACCATGAACACCAGCATAATTATGCCCACCCCCCCCATGGGCCACCGGCTCATCTCGCAACCCTTGGGCTACCGGCTATTCACAAATCGCACGAAACGCAACACCGGTCCGGTCACACGTCGAGGTAATTACTTTGATTAAAAAGGTACGGGATTAAGTCCCGTTCACAGTATAAAAACATAAACACAAATTGTAAAAGCTTAAAACAATTCAAAATTGTCATGATAGTCAGATTAAGGTTGGGGCTGACATGTGGAAACCCGCATGGCAAGGAAGGTAACGCTTCATCAATCACGCAATACTTGATGAGGTGACTGGCCCGGGATGTAACCTCTTGTTCGTTCATACACCTCGCTGGTGCTAAGTGAACGGCACAACACGTAACAAGCCATGCTGTCGGGTTCCGTGCGGCTTATAAAAATCACAGACACACTGGCGAGGCAGGGAAAATGAAGATAAAGGCATGCATAACCTCTATTTGTGTGGATGTATATGGGCGTCGGTGGCAACCAAAAATACTCATTTGCTTGTTTACGAAAGAAATATCTATAGATAAGCGTTTAAATAGACAGGGAGAGCTTTGCATAATTATGCAATGATAGTTGTAAATAAAAAAGTTAAAAGGAATTATTATGCAGGGGGCAGACGAGTAACCGTTGGCTTTTGATGACTACTGACATGACCATTATTAGTTATCAAAAGCCAACGATTACTCGTTCAATAGACTTCCGCTCAATTGTTATGCTTTCTCTAATAAGCCTCCACATTCGTAGCTGTAAATGCGGCGGTATCCAAACAATTATTATTTAATAAACCACTAACAAACAATTATTATTTATATAGTTATAGGAAGAGGTAGTGCCAAGCATGCATAGGAGGAGGTAATGCCATGCATGGTGCTTGACACTACATCCTCCAGTCATCATCGATCCGGTACGACCGTGGAGATACAGTGACGTCTGCAGTGTCGCGTTTGGTGCGGTTTGTGAGTACCCGGTGGCCCATTGCCCCCCCCCCCGTGAAGCAGGGCAACGCATCGGCATCATGTGGATATTCATGGGCGTTGGTAGTCGTAAAAGAGGCCCGATTGCTCGTTCACCCTCCATTTCTATAAATAAAATCATTAATAAACCACTACCAAATAATTATTATTTCCTACGTAATACGTAGTTTATTTGTAAAACATGAGAACTGCACCATATTGGAAAATAGAAATACTTTGGATTCCCAAATTGACAGCTGTGTGACGAAATACGTTTGTATAAATATTTTTTTAACTAGCTAATGGCCGCATTAGAACTTGTCGAATAAATTATTGATAGAAAATTAGTCTCGGATCAGTGTTTCTGAGTTATTATTGAACTTCGTGTTAATCTATTATAATATAAATCAATTATAATATAAATCAATTTATACCCTGGATTTGAATCATACCTCTAAGCTTTTTCTAAAGTTCGGTATAATAATTTGTTGTTTATAGTAATTAGAAATATTTTTGCTTTCCTCTTACGGAACACTTCATAGGTAAGCCTGGCTCGCTCTTGGTAAGTTGTTTATATACATTGTTAAAAATAAAATGTTCATATTTATATTTTAGGACAAATCCCACCACGTTTTAGGCTAGAATTCAGCTAAATACCTAGGAGTTGTGTTACGTGGACAGTATATAAACTACACAATGTCACAAATGTTTATCAGTACGGAATATGAATATGCATTTGTACATATGTTTGGTAATGGGTAGTGCCATGCTGCATTACAGACGCATTGGACCGGTGCGACAGGGCAGGCCTCTCGCATACATAACGCCGCCGTAATGTGACAGCTACTTCGTGTTTCTTTGGGTTTGTGAATAGCCGGTAGTCAATTGGAGTGGAGGAAGGGAGGGCAACCAATCTGCATGACAATCATGCAGACGTCTGGGGGTTCGGCTCTGACGGTTCGTCTGGGCTATAGGTACCTACTATAAAAAAATTGTTACCCTTTGAAACAACTATCGAATGGACTTGATATGTACCATGAAATTTGGCATTGGTTATCTGCAATAATATAATAGTACTTTTTCCCTAAAAAAAAAATAAAGAGTATGTTCCCAGTGGTACATTTTAAGCGTGAAAAACGGCGGGGCACATTATTTTTTCGGCACCGGCCAAACGAGCAATCGAAGAAATTTCCGAATTTTCGCATATTCGTATGCGTTCCTTCCTCATCCCATTGGCCCACTGGATCATTAGTTACTCATAAACACACGAAAAGCGACAGTCGAGCTATCACTCTTTGGTATCATGTGAGCTAGAGGGGTATGTTTTGGTTGCTTCCATTGACTTTAGCTGCAATGCAGCATAGCATACACTGAAAATAATAGCTCTTACTAATTATTTTCAAATTTTTGTTTAAAATCTATCTTAACGCAATATAAAAGAACGTCCCCGAATATTTTCTGCCTGTATCTGATCAATTTACTCAACATCTAATGAACGGTTCCTCAGGCGGTTCACCCATCGATAGAAGAATTCCCGGGGAAAGTTTTCGTGTATAATTTGTAAATTAAGACCCTGTTATTTGCGGGTAAAGCCGGGGCGGATCGCTTATTAGATACATAAAAAACCGGTCGGGGCGGCCAAGCCAATTCGAACTCGCATATGATGGTGTGAAGTGATGCCATAGACCTAATATATAGACAGGACCTAGTCATTAGGTTTCTAGCTCGTTAACACCTGCTCAGTCTGACGTGAGAGTTACGAGGGTTACCTCTAGACGAGGTAAAAACTAATTAAGGACTTATTAAACCTTTCGGTCCCAATAAGCCCCTAAACGAGAGTAACTGCGCCATTTAGAGGGACTTATATATTTTTTTAATTCAACATTGCTGACGATGGCGGTGTTTTGCTGACTGCGATGCTCTGAGTCCACCCATTTAATAAATCACAATAAACTCCGTTGTCTATTATGATTATGATGATAATGGTGGTTTACACTTCTATTTTAGTAACCTCACATCGGTATCATGCCAGAAGTGTACATTTTAACTCCCCAATAAGTGCACTTTATCGACCACGCTCGAGGAGGGAGGATTACAATAGTCATGGATAAAACCTACACTCAACAATGGAACGTTATATGGGCAAACGAGCAGTCAAAAACTTTTCACGACCACTGACAGACAGACATGCGCATGATGATCATGCAGAAGTCGTCTCCTTCATTCCTACCTTCTCTAATGGGCCTCCGGAAACACACACCTCAATAATCGCTACCCAACCCAATCGTGCCTCCCCGATTGGACTACAAGGCAACAAGGCTATTAATTCTTTTTGCTGATGCTAACATTTTACCTCCCGAGCCACGAATCGAAAATGATATCGATTCCTGGCTTAGGAGATGAAACGATAACCATAAGTTACGTAGTTAGCTCCAACTTAAATCAATAACTCATTGATTGTTGTTTCGCTGGAAAGTGTTATTCAGGCTCCCAGCCCGGGAAGATCCTCATTGATATACGGGACTTCAGAGACAAGAAGCAGCTACCAATGTCTAGCCTTTTTTGTTTTGGGTGACGAAGGGGAATGCATTTACGCATGATAAGTGGGAGCCCGGTTAGACCCCCAGACCTATGTTTGGCTAGGCCATTGGGTAGCGAAACTAACTAAACCCCTACGGGAGCCTCCAGCGATAGGCTGGCCTCGGCGAAAGGACCAGACTTCACCTTCTCAGGGACTGTCCGGCTACGCTATGATAGTCCCCACGACGCCGTGTCTTGTTAAAGTGGACCGAGTTCCCATCCCGGCCCACGGCTGCCGCGCCAGGTCCTCCCATCACCTCTGCATTAACGCTACATGTCCTAACCGGCGGACCCCCGGCGCGGCGGCGGTTTCCGTCATGCGTGGGTGCGTGGCCGAGAGCCCTCCTGTCCGAGACATTGGAGTCCTCGGCAAGAACTTCCACACCACACTGCGACGACCCTCTGCGTAGAGCGCAGGTGGTCGGCATCGCCTCAATGCGAGAAATAAAGCCTATTTCTCGCAGACAGTTTTGATGTGTCATCTGTTCTTATCACGATATTTCAATCAAATAAATCGAACGTATTTTTAGTATTCTGTACCGTGCATGAAATGAGCTGCATAATACTGGCTCCAGGCATAATATTGGCAGAGATTGCCAATGTATATAGAGAATATATAACAGTGCACTATATCAGTATAGTATCTATATGTAGTGCACAAATGTAATAGTCTGATATATAATACATACTCCTCCGAAATGGCTTTACTGATTTTGAACAAATTTTACACACATATATATATATATATATATATATATATATATATATATACTGACTATCTATGACATTAGTGATAGGCATTGTTCACCCAACCCGAAAAAATAAAGTTTGCCGGGTCAGATAGAAATAGTATAATATATGTGGACTTAGAGACACGACGCTAGCCTACACCTGTGCCAAGTACCGTAAGGAAGTTGTGTTACAGGTACGAGACAACGTAATAATGTAAACATACTACCGTAACAATATACTAGACAACTACAACAACTATATTTTATATTTAAAAAAAAATTGTTTGTTATACATTGAATATATAAATTAATTAATTTTATAGAACAGCATCCATAGCAAGGCCGGTACTTGCGCACGGGAGCTGTGGCGCTAAATGCACGCTCATCCCAGCGGTGTCATCACTGCGCCAGCCGATCGTCGCATGAATACCAGACGAAAGTGCTAACTCTATTCCCCGAGTTATTCCGATGGGACGGTAGTTTGATACGAACAGAGAGAGGCACTGTTCGAGGCCAGAGGTGGAACATGGCAAAGTTTTCACACTGGACTGTTGTTCAAAACTCAAATAACCCCATTTTCGGTTTCCCAACGTTCTTTCTTTGAACTCAGATATCCAGTGCATTTTTGTATTTCTCATAATTTTTTATCATAAATGGGAACCATTATATAAAACAGAGTTTGTGATTGGTGAGATTCGGTTGGTCATTGCTGGGGTGGTGGAAAGGAGGGCAACGCATAACAACTATGAGGACATATATGCATGGAGGTAACACAGAGAAGGGAAGCACCTGGTAGGTATGTGACTGTGAGCGCCCGCGTTGTTAAAAGAGAAGGAAAATGAGAATGCATTACTATCTTTGTCTATCTAATCTCATATCTCGTACAATGTGAGAGAAGAGGATTAAAAAGAGAGTAACCCACATTTGCAGTGTCTTTCGACTGGGATGCGTTTTAGACTGGCTTACCTTTTCTATCTACATCATCGCTATGCGTCTATGAGTATAGAATGCATACTTATACAATATGCTATAAGAAAAGAAAAAGAAGATAGAGGATATAGTTTTTATAGTTCTCAAACAGTTCCTTAGGCGAGGTACGATTTAATCCGCTCAGATGCACTCACTTCCATTAGCAACGCGCTGGCTCATCGCTGCACTTACCGTGAAATCCTCTACGTCAACTTTGAGGAAATACAGATGCAGAGAGAAAATACGGTGCATGTGTTTCGTCTGTAACTATAAGTATTTTTGTACTGTATTTAGTGTAACATATATTCTATGGTTGTACATGTCTATGAACTAATCACTTGCTATCGGATGATCACGTACCTCGTTCGTCTCATCCACCGATCATATCTGATTGCAGTCAAGCTTAATTTTAATTAGGTTTAGTAAGGCGGGGCCACAAACCTTCAAGCCTCACAGGACCTCTACAGAGACTAGCCAACTGCGCAGTATAGTGCACAGGTGTGAGCGCGGGACAAGTGCAATACCCGTTCACTCATTACTTCATTCCGATGGGACGCCAGTCCGAACGACCGGAGAGAAACCAGGCGCAAGACCACCGCCAATTATCTATATTCCATACTAGCTTCACATCGTGTTTTCGCTTAAAGCGCATAGCTAGCCGCGCGGACTATTTTCTATTATTAAACTCGTAATATCTTTTGAGTGGAATATCCGAATCGGATCATTTAAGAGATGATGTGAAGGTATTGAAGTACTCTTAAATAATGTTTTTATTTTTGATAAGGATCAATAACTGTGGTACATTAGTATGTTTTTTTAGTAAAGGGCGCGTATTGTGACGTAACTATAAAAGATGAGACATCCTGCTGTAACATTTTTTATAAACAGTGATGTGCCCTGAAAAATTGTAATACATCATTTTGTCCTATCATTAATAGTTTTCGCAACACCCACGATTAGTTTTTTTTTATTCCTCTACACCTTGGGTTACATTATTCAAGTTTTAGTAAACATCCCTATTCACACATCTTTGAAAGTGAAACATAGCCTATTTCATTCAGGAACAATGTAGCTTGCCAACGGTGAAAGTTTTTTTAAATCGGGGCATTAATTCGGAGCCTATTCGTTTCAAACGAACAAACAAGTAAACAAAAAAATGTCCTCTTTATAATATTAATACAGGAGTATAGATGGCAAGATGGGCCAGTAAGATTCTAGAGTGGCGGCCGCGTTCAGAAAAACTTGGTATTGGTCGACCGTTCACCAGGTGGGAAGACGATCTCCGTGCAGTAGCCGGTCCGGGATGGATGCGAGTATCAGGCATTCGGTCGTATTGGCGTTCCTTGAGTGAGGCTTGTGTCCAGGAGTGGACCGATATGGGCTGATAATAATGATGTTAGGAAGGAGGGAGGAGATAAGAACCTTGAACATACCTGTTAGATCTATATGCCTTATGTCTACCAGGTCTGCGATGAGAGGAACCAAGGTACGCGCGTCCACTGTAGCGGAGCCCGTGATGGCCAAATGGGTGATGTTCCTGAACGTAGCGGCTAACAGTTGCGCACCCGCTGCTGTAACCTGAAATTATTATTAATTATCAAATTTCGAACCCCGCCATGTACTAAAGTTTTTCAAACATTGTAAAATATTTTTACATTTTCCAAATGCTCTTATAGTAAGGGAAAGCTTTGTTAGGAAGCCCGGATTTATGTATTCGAATTCCACTTAACCCAGAATTGAGTCTAGTCTCCCATCTGAGTAGAGTCGTACGTCGTATCGTAGAGTCTGTGTAAAAGCCGCTGTCCATATAAAATTCCCTGTAAAATATAAACTTACCCATACATAATGATGTATGGTTAAACATCCCCGATGTCGTCTGATATAGAAACGGGATAAGACAGAAGACTAGGACGTAGAAGATGATCAGCAAAAAATCTATAAAGAATTTGCAAGAGGTAGTGCCATGCTGCATTGCAGCAGAATTGGGTGTGGGGGGCAACGTATCGGCATAGTAATTATGTTTATGTTTGGTGGTCGGTGGTCCTAAAAAGACTCCGATAGCTCGTTTCCCCCCGTATTCTACAAAATATATATAAAACGTCCGGGATGATTGCGAGTAGCTGGAGATCGGTCGTCTTGGCGTTCATTGAGAGAGGCCCATGCCCAGCAGTGGACTGATAAGGGGTGGTAATGATGATGATGATAAATATGTCTATACAGTAAAAACAAACAACGTATTTTTTTCGTAATTGTAAAGTAATCCGACTTTCTGGAATGTCAGAAATTGAAACAGATCGTGCTGCAGTAGCTGTGCACGCACACAGGAGACTTGATGACGTCATCAGACTCTTGAGCAGTAACGGCGTTTAGTAACATGAGTTGTTGCTCGATAGAAGTATGTGCAATCACATTCTCAAGTACACACTTACCGGACTCGTTTTGGTCTTCCACTCTCTGACAGCGTTGACGAAGGGACCGGCCCTCGCCCCGGCACATCGCGTCGCCACCTCCAGGGGTCCAGCGGACCTCACTCGTCTCCAGGGCTCCGGCCTGGCCACCAGCCGGGCGACGAACCTCGACCATCTTCTACACACACGGGACATCCTACAGAGATCTGACACCTGAAAAGTGGAATACAAAGTATTATTTTTTATTCAAAAATCTCCAAAAAAAAAGAATCCCTCATATGAATAGTTAAAATTGATTGACGTGACATAACTTTTTTATTTACAATATCTGGACCGGCTGATGGAATTATCAGACTTGAAAGATCATAAATATAAGCATAACTTAAGGCCGTTTTTAATATCTTATCTCTCTATGGAATAGAGAGATAGAACGCAGGTAGAATGTTTTGACCTGTCTCTGTCGAGCATCTGATGATGCGAGATCATCACCGCAGATGACGAACGAGGGTGCGAAGAGGTGCTACATATTGCGCCTCCAGCGATAGTAGTGCCCCCGTGCCCGTGTATAGGCCGGGATGTCGCTGTAGTACTCCTGCCGCCTGCAGATCGGTGTAGGGTACACTTATAGCGGCTAAAGAATGACCCGTAGGGGTTTAGCCAGGTAGGAAAAGCATACATAGCAAAAAAGAAAAGGATATATTACACATGACATAAAATCCTCATGACTACTGTAAAGAAATAAGAACTTTTGGATTCGCTCAAATCTTCAACCACAAGGGACAATTAATTATACCGTCTCCCTATCATGAAGGTCCACAAGCGTCGATGGTGTAGTAACCTTGGTTCAGGCCGATTGTAGTAGAGAAAGTATTGTGTAAGCCGTTCATCGCAATGGTCGGTGGGATGTCCGACAGCATCAACGACACGACACACCGGTGACTGGCCGGTAAGGACCGATCTTCATCCAGGAAAGGGGTCAACTAGAGTGCCCAGGCTTATCACTTAGGGCATGGTAGCAAGACTCAGCTCACACTGCTGGTCATCTCCACAGAATCTGTGGGGGGTTGCGGGCGTCGAGGCGGACCTCATAACCCGGGTTGGGTCGCAAGGGGACTACTATTCCCTCGGTAACGGGGCCGCAATAATTTGCGGGTTTGCCATCGTGGCTTATTGGCTCAGGGGAATGTAGGCCTGTCTCGGAATGGGGCCGACAAAATATAGTCCAATTTAACCCCAAAAAGACACAACTTTGCGCGTTTACTACTAAAAGAAAGCCCTTCTCTGTATCTCCTCGTTTCAAAAATAACCCCCCTAATGGTCTCAGCTAGATCGGGATTCTTGGAGTCGACATATCGAGCAACGTTCAATTCCGCGGTCATTTGGAGGCGCAGGCTAAATTTGCCTCCAAGAAGCTGGGTGTGCTCAACAAGGCGAAGCAGTACTTCGCGCCACATCATCGGCTGCAATTATACAAGGCGCAGGTCCGACCGCATATGAAGTACTGGTCCCACCTTTGGGCTGGTGCCCCCGACTAAAAACTTGCCCCAATTGACCGTATCCAACGCAGAGCGACTCGAATCGTTAACGACCAGGTTGTTTCCGTGCAGCTTGATTCTTTGGCATTACAAAAGATGTTGACTCGCTCTACATCTTCTACGGCATCTACAACGGGGAGTGTTCCGAGGAGCTGTTCGGATTAATGCCAGCAGCGGAATTCCACTCTCGGACATCAAGGCAAAACTCTGAGTTCCGCTCTCACCACCTTGATGTCCCAATGTCTACAACTGTGCGTGTCAAGCGCAACTTCCTACCGCGCACAATTTCGATGTGGAACCAGCTGCCACCGTCGGTATTTCCGAACCGATACGACATGGGGTTCTTCAAGAAAGGAGCTTATTCCCATCTTAAAGGACGACAACGCGCCTGCATAACCTCGGGTCATGCGGATGTCTATGTGTGGCGGTAGTTACCTACCACCTGCTCGTTTGCCCTTTACCCTATAAAAAACATATATGAACAACTGTAAGGTTCGTGACCTGAGGCACTTGGTCTCTGTGCCTATCCCATTAGGGAACTGACGTGAAGAAGTGGTGTTGTTATTTGTTACATACCTCAAGGTATGATAATATTTTCAACCACAGAGCGTCGCTAAGTGTGTTGTCCCTTCGTCTCCGTGGTGGTCCGCAGTCAGCGAGGGTGTGGTAGCCTTGGTCCAGGCTGAGCTCGCTGAGGTCCGCGGCGAGGGAGAGCGAGGGCTCCGGCGGCGGCGGCGGCCGTCTCCGGGCTCCACCACACACCGGTCCCGAGCAGCTCCCACTTGACATGGTGGTAAGCTGAAAAATATGAAACATTTACTTTTATTATTCTACTAAGAGGTAATGGTTAGGTTGGAGTGGCGGCGCGCCGCTTGATGCCAGTGGCTTGTCACCGTGACCTAGGCCCTTTATGGGTCTATGTCCAGCAGTGGTCACCGTCCGGCTATTGATGATAATGAAGAGGGAATGTCACTGCTGCATTGCACTCTAATCAGACCACCGCGATCAGAACGATTCTAGGTACCTCACGTTCACGTGATAATAATGGCTATTCTATGGTGATTACGGTTTGTGATGAGCCGGCGGCCTATTGGGTTGGGGAGGAAAAAAGGTAACGCATGACCATTAACCGACGAATGGCTCCCACTCCTTTCTTTCTTCTCTTATGCTATAAAAAAGAAAAAGGAAAATCAACGCGTGCCGACGCATGACGCACTACATGTGACAATGACGCGTGTTGAATGATTTTTGTTCACCTAGAATGTAACTAACGCGGCGAAAGAAGTTTCCAGTTAAAAAAATTGGTATAACATATGTTCCTTGTTATGTTATACCTCTATAAAACCCAAGCATATGAGAAATGACTCTAGTATTGAAGCAATGAGCACGTTAAAATGGGAATGCCATATGATTTCTAAACTTGTAGTACCGTTATTGTCAACCGATACAGCCGACAGTCACACAACAAACATTAGAATGCCGTGTTTACACAATAATCATCTTAGAACGCGGATTCCCATTCGTAAGGCCCCTTTCGCACGAAAGATTTTTTATCGCGCGTAATGAAGTCGTCACACGACCACGATTTTTATGCCGTTCTATGAACATCCGGTAGGCCCATGATGGAGGTTAACGCGATGATTTTTTTCCGCTAATTAATGGTGAATCGCAGTAATATGTGCTAAAACTATCCATACGCCACGGGCTTGTAAAATGACTATTATAGTAAGTGTATGTAAGTGTGGTGAATTTTATTGTTATACAGCGATAACTGGGAAAAGACGATATTTTTTAGGGTTAAGTAGACAAATGACAAAAAACGCAACCCTTATGATTATTATAATTTGGTCATATCCACCTGTCCGTCCGTATATTACAGGTTTAATTTGGAGATTATGGGTAGGTGACTGTATGTCTGAAACTTAAAAGGTAAGTGTAATTTAAAAACGGCACAAAACGATGTCGTATCATTTTAAAATAATAAAATTGTCAATGGTAGCGCTTTAACAGACGAGCTCAAAATATATTATTTAAATTTTACTCAGAAAAAATATAAGTTAGGTACTGGAACTAACTTAGGGAAAAGCTTTTTTTAGAGAGAGAGAGAGAGAGAGAGAGAGAGAGAGAGACGGTCGACATTGGACAGGTCTTTCTAAAAGATGTGGAGGATTCTAAGATAAATATCTTAGTAAAGGGACCAAAGTAACTCGCTGAAGGGGCAATGGAATGGTCACACGCTCAGAAGAACAGATGGCAGATAGGCCAGTAAGGTTCTGCAGTGGAGGCCGCGTTTAGGAAAAGGGAGTGGGGGTCGACCGTTCACCAGGTGGAAAGACGACCTCCGTGCATTGGGCGGTCCGGGATGGATGTAAGTAGCAGGAGTTCATTGAAAGATGCCTATGTCCAGCAGTGGACCGATGAGATGAATGAAAAAAGTGACCAAAGACTAACTTTTGAACTACCGAGAGGAAAGATGAAATTATAGAATTATATGTTTGAACAAAATCGGTTTGGTAGTTTATGAGATTTGGGATTTTTTATGATCGCTGCTATGGAACTCTTTGTAGACGAGTCCTGTCAGCGTTGTCACTTTGCAGCGGTATCGTTAGAGCCAGAGGTACGGGAGGTACCCCTTCGGTAGAGCCATGCTGCGTTGCCCAAATTCGACTGCAATGCAACATGACACTCCCTCTTACTATTTACAAAAAGCAGCAATATGGCGTGCAAAAACAATGACTCGTAAAACCAAACTAATATACAAGTGAATACTTAACCTAGTCGCAGGTAGTAACGTCTATGATCGACAGGCTTAAATCTGCACGAAACGTGACAGCCTAGCACAACTTCCACCTTGAGTAAATTACCTAGTAGTAGTAATTCACTCGAGAGATACTGATGTATCTATAAATAAACTATATTGTGGCGTTGTTATTACAAGCGAAACCCAGGCGCCGAGCTATGTTATAATTCGTTCGCGGTGTATGACAATGTGGAATTGATTTATCTTCCCATTGTGAAGACAAGTTTAACTGCCAGCTGATATTACAAATGCTAGACAAAACCAGCAATTAAAGATTCCTTTGAAACATAAGGATACGATGACGCGCATATGATGTTTACATGGGGGTTAAGAAAACATCGTCTTTATGTCTTACAGGATGACTGACATGTCCTGCACAAATGGACAAATTCGGCTAGATCGATATTATTATGTTTTGTGCAGATAACAAGACTATACCGCAGTGCTTGAAGACTCTTCAAGCAAGTCTTCAACAAATGCGTTCTCCCCGTGATGACCTACGTAGCTGAAACATGGTCTCTTAATTTAGGACTGGTCCGCAAGTTTGCGGTAGGTAGTAGCTCAACGGGCTATTGAATGTGCTATGTTGGGTGTTTCTCCGTCCTACAGAATTCGTGACGAAGTCATAAGGCATAGTACTAAAGTACACGATATCACGCGACGAAGAGGCTCGCTGAAGTGGCAATGGGCTGGTCACACACTCAGAAGAACAGATGGTATATGGGCAAGTAAGGTTCTGGAGTGGAGGCCGCGTTATTTTAACTCTTTACTTATTCCGATTAACGCATTGTTAAGACTAACTACTTTTGTAGTTTTATTGTAATTATATCATGGCTGTTAAGACCGTTAGCCGCGTGGGATACTGGGTTCGATCCCCAGGTCGGGCAACTATTATTAAATGTTTTTCAGATTATCCTGAGCATGCATTACATTGTCCGGGAATGGAATGTGCCCGAAGTGGCCATGGGCTTGCCACCTATAATATCATGGGCCTCAGTACCTTGGCTAATCGTGGGTTTGCTAGTATATCTACTGGACTTACGAGATGTGGACGTACTAGCACGCCTCTGCCTAGCCCTTCGAGGATAACAGGCACGAAGGTACTTTACTTTTAAATCTTTAAAAGTAGTTTAATTGTAATGAGTAACATTCGCGTAAACTGAAGACATCAGGCCACAATATCAGCTATTCGATTATTTATTTATATTAATATTCGAATTCTATATCGCGAGTCTTACTACTAATGAAACAAAATTTTACACAGATTATAGAGATAGGATGAAGAGGAGCACAACGCATCTATATGTGTGGATGTTTTGTCTCGTCGGTAGCGACTAAATGGCTGCAGCCGCTACCTTGTACGCCGATGCTGCATAAAACACTTATGATTTTACAATGTCTTAATTACTATAAACCTTTTCCCTGGCAGGAATTTACGTAGGAATTGTGACTATGAATTGAGGACATTTTCCAACAACACGCATACACATTGTGTGCACAGCCTTGTCTGTTGAAAACTGTACATCATTTATGTATTATTCATGGAGCCCGCAAGAGGACGACTTCATACGTCTCACTTGCCTAATGGCAACTGGTGTATATATTTACATATGATATATATACGTGTCGTATGATACAGGTGTAAACAAGGTATTGTTAGAGAATACAATATTATATATGTTAGTAAAGGGTAATTTTGATTCATAACGTAAGATACTTGTCAGAGTCGTTGTCATTTTAGAATCTGATATAAAACTTTGCATAAATCAAACTGATGATCATAAGCTGGTGATTCTCTTGTGTTGTGTTGGAGTCCCGGTAAACTGTAAATGATGATTGCAAAATATAATTTTCCCCCCTAGAACCTAGTTCTGTGCTAGTTTTGGTCGTATGATGGTGTAGGCCTATAAACTTACTACCCTAGGTAAATGGGCTATATAAAACTGAAACCATTTTTCAAATGGGACTAACACTTCCTAAGTTTAGCGCTTTCCGACAAATAAACCCTTCAGCTTTATATTAAGTAACACATTTCAGAAGTTAACAAAGTAATAAAATTCCAACAATGGAATTTTTCTTGTTGAAAACATCGGGCTCAAAATTGCATGAAGAAAAAGAAATAAAGGAAGACAATATGTCGATCCACTGTGGAACAGGTAGAAGACTAGAAGACTATTCCAATAGCACGGAATCATCTTCTAGTGTTCTGGATAGATCAGCCTAGATGCCTCACGTATCGGACCCAAATGACCCGCCTAGAGGCCTCACGCATCGGACATTGATGATCTGCCTTGATGCCTCATGCATAAAAAACTACGGATCTGCCTGCATGCCTCACCCATCGGACACTTGAGATCTGCCTTGATGCCTCACGCGTCACAGGTAGAGGAAAGGGCCATGTCAGCATACCGATTATGTTAAAGTCTATGGGTGCTGGTAGTCCTCAAAAGGCATCGATTTCACGTTTTTCGTGTTTACCAAAAAACATTAAAATAATGTCAAAGAGAAATTTATAGGAATGGTAATCGTGTTTTACGCCGGTCCCCGACGGGGCTCTCACGCATATCTTATACGTACAAGCTATTGCTTGTATTAATTGTCTAATAGACTACACTAATCGTTAACAATATGTTATACTGTTATGTCATTTTAAATACTAAGAATTTTTAAAGTCATTAAAATCGGCGCCACCTTCTTGGGGTGACATATTCATGGCTCGTACCTAAAGTGTGCACGTGTAAAAGAGACAAACATTAGTTGACAGCTGAAGCCTAATAGGTGTATGCTGTTATTAGTGACAGACAATAATACAGTTGACAGCTGAAGCCTAATTTATTGAGTTATTAGTTACCGACAATAGGCGACAGCGGAAGCCTAATCTATGCAGGTATTAGTGACTTACAATTTTTGTCAACTGAAGCCTAATCTATTCAGCTTTTAGTAGCGTACAATATTTGATATGTCATTTATGTTAATTACATCGGAATAATTGAAATAAATAACTCCCTTTGACTGTGAATACGATCGCTTTCTGTGTGTCTGTCATTCACAAATTAGGCATTTTTAATGGTAATATCGTTCGCAATACACGCTAAAAGAGCCGCCGAAAGATAATTTCTGAAAATTATCTTAGGCACCGCTATCCCTGGATTATGGACGAACAGAAATGCATGAAAATATTCATTCAAATATTTAAATTTCATTTATGCTTAAATCAAATAGCTTATGTTTCCCTGATTTCTTATTACACATTTTCGTTATTTTTCACAATATCACTCTCATTAATATCCAGGAGCCGAGAGGAATTTATGCACATTAAAAGTCACCGCTATTAGCTAGGGCCATACTAGCATACAACCTTCCAAAGGAGGCAGGATGTCTATATATCAAATCCCCTAAAGGGACTACGGGCAGCGCACCACGCCAAGCTAAGCTGAATTTACGACGACAATGTGTGTTATAAATTATTTGTCATTGATATTGTGATGGATGTGATAATAAATAACGACTTAAGGGACTGTCGCAATATGTACCTGAAGGTTCAAGCGTATGGCGAAAGCTATATCTGATATAACAACACTAGCTGTATCCAGGGGTTTCATCTGCGAAACTTGGATCCTGTGACAAAATCAAGTTTAAATATACTTGACAATTCCCAGACCTATTGAAATTACATAGAAATAATCTCAAAATACAATTTACAAACACCAGAATTATGTCTCATCATCATCATCATTATCAGCCCTTACCGGTCCACTGCTGGACGTGGGCCTCTCTCAATTAAGGCCAAGAATTATATGTATTAGATAATTATTTTTTTATAACACTACGTCCAAAAATAATTTATTTTTTAGATGTTTAAATAGTCTAGGATTCCCAGTGGCTCAGAGGTAAATAAGTATTGTTTCTAAAGAACGGCAGAAGTGAAAAGCGTTTTCTTTAGGCGTTTTAAGGCTTTCTTACTCTATTCTACGTACACTAAATACGTAATAGGTAAATAAGCTTCCGGAGTGAAAACTGTAAAAAGCACAAAAAAAATTGCAGTCCTACTCTGACAGTCACATGAAAACATGTAAATATTTTGTACTCTTAAAGGTGTTCTTCTCTCAAATCCAAGCTCCCGGGCCCCGCGGCTGATGGCAACGCATCCACATATTTCTAGTTGGCCATATCGTGGGCGTCCGTCGGGTGCTACCTAGCATACACTACCCTGCACTATGACTTTTTGCTTCGCCTTTCGCTTTATTTGTCTTATAGACCACACCAAGCGTCGGAGAGGTTTTTCTTTAAACATAGGGAGACAAAGTGGAAGTCTGGAGCTTTTTGATAACTACCGTCTCCCAAAAACATCTGTGTAGTCATTATGCAGATGCGTCGCCCTCTTAATCTCTTCCCCTCCGATGGGGGAAGTTGCTCAAAATAACAATCCAAAATTTCAGGAAGAGGTAATGCCATGCTGCATGTGCAACGGAATTGGGCCGACACGACCGGGGAGGTGCCTCCCGTTCACATAATACCGCCTTAAAGGGACATCTTCGTCTCGTTTCGTGCGGTTTGTGGGTAGCCGATGGCCCATTGGGGGCAATGGTGGGCAACGCATCGGCATAGTAATTATGTGGATGTTCATGGGCGTCGGTAGTCGTTAAAAGGCCCCGATTGCTCGTTTGCCCCCCTATTCTATAATTGAAAAAAAATCAATCGAGCCATAGTTTCGAAATAACGAAACTAAATATCACGCAATATAACTACACGTATTGTCGAGCTGTAGCCGTCAGGAGGGTGTTCAAAAAAATTACGGAACACTACTTACAAAATTGTTGTCCTTACTGCGTGCTGCTTATTTATAAACTGGTCACATCGCGACGATGGTCTCAAGCCGATATATAATTAGTTAAACCTACTGAGAATTACGTAATTGACACATCTCATTAACTACTTAATTTATTGCCGGACTATAATGCTAATTATAATACATGAATATTAAGTATTATTATATAAACTATTATATTATAAAAATTGAATATTCTGGCATATTGATAAATTGTTGTCATTTGTTACGGTTTAATTATTAGAAGACACTTAGAGATAATTGGATTTTTTTTTTTTCAATTTCTTAATATTGTGTAATTTATAAAATTCTTTCATTAATTCTTTGCGATTTAGACAAAGCTTTGCTTAATCGATAAAGTATATGCTACAGGTTAGTTGAAAAATGTATTTCAGTTTCCTAACAAATATTGTCATTCCTAGCGGAATATCGGCTACAGCGGCCATATTGAAAAGAGCCATATCCGTGGGACTGATTAGTGTGCAAGTATTTGTAACAAGTACAAGTGTACTCTATATTCCCTGGATCCTGGCTGTAGAAGGGCGTAGGGTCAAAACTCAGAGGTTTACAGACCTATTCGTCGATGTTATCCTGTCCATACAGTTTCACAGCGCATTCACTTTAATCGAGTAGGCCTTTTTTACGCACGCTTGGTCCGGCGTAAGCTGGAGTATACGTGACGAAAGCGTTACGAGGCCAGCGGAAATTAGAAAGGTATAATTTAGTGAAGATAGAAAGGGATAGACTTCAGCGGAAGTTTTACTTTCCATTCAATTTAAAATTTTACCTATACGAACCAACAGGAAAGTATTGCAATTATTACTGACCTTACTTTGATTTATATTTGTCATAATAAATCTACTTTTTCTAAAGTTCATACTGATACAGCTATAGACCAGTTACAATATTACTATAGACACATTTATTTATTTAAAATCAGGCACGGCCCACCACAACTTCCCACCGCTGCTACTCCTGTGTCCCCAGTATCAACAGCTGCCATCGCTTGACATGATCGCAGGGAGCCCGAGGGAATGCTAAAGACCGCCTCGGGACCCGTAACAAATTTGATCAGGAGAATATAGGAGGAGTAGGGAGTGTTTCCACTGATAATAATGATGATGATGGGGAAGTGTTTCCAGTTACTATAGATACGTATGGCTAAATCCAAATGGTGAATTTATAAAGAGAAGCACCTTTCTAAATTTTGCCAATATGTGTCTATCAGTCGTGACACAGGATTTTGTACAACTTGCTTGTTTACTCAAAATCGTGTACACTCTACAGGAAAGAGTCTGGCGTGTAGCCGAGTTAATTAATTACTACCACGTTAATGATAAAGCCAAATTACAACTACAATGCAAGAGGATTACTTAGCAGACGAAGCCTGGTCAAAAGTCTGTTCTGTCTATATCTATAGATAATATTATAAAGAGAAAATATTAGATTGTTTGTTTGTTTGCTTGCATTAAGTAGGGTCCGAAACTACAAGATTGATTTGAAAAAAATCTTTAACCGTTAGAAACCTACATTATTTGTGGTGAACGTAGGCTATAAAATATTTTCCAAAACATTTTGATCATTATTAAACTTCGATAGTGTAACCAGAGGTGTCAAAAAACATTAAAGTGAATCCTTACATAGGCTGCAGAAATGATTCGGAACTAACTGTCCTGACAGACGTTGTTCTGTCATAAATATAATTTATTGTCACTCCCATGATTTGTATTGTTTACGAGGTCGAAACTCAGATAAACATAGAAATAATATCCGTCTAAACCTGTATCTGTCCCCCATTTTTAGTTCGTATCCCTCTGCGCACACTGGACTCCATAAAGATAGTTAGTGCATTCTTCCTTCTTAAATGTTAAACTTTGTTCGAAGAAATTATATCGAGAGAAAAAACGCTCAGTCTGGTCTTCTCCGTCCGTAAAGCTGCTCAGTGCTAATTTTAAATAATGATGATAGCAGCTTTCATCGAGAAATTAATTTTTAATTTATAATAACAAAAGAGTAAAAATAAACATTTCTAAAAACTAATTCTTTTCAACGGCAATGTTGGAGTTGTATTAAATTTGCTGAGTTTGAACCAAACTAAGAAAAAAAAGGGAAAAGTGAGTCTGACCGGCCACAACTCCTATACTATTTAATCGATTTTGTTCAAACCAATTTTCATTTGAAGTTTGTATTTTTTTCTATATTATACAATATAATAGGGATTCTGTGGCTACATCTCGACAAATAATATCATCCCTCTATTACATATTATATGTAATTGTATTTTCCTAAATCATACTACGTTGTTATTAACAAACCATGTAAATAACAAGTCCTGTACATACTTTTACATTACTACATATCGGTTCGTATCTTCCTAATTTCAAACGTACGATATCCAAAATCTCCGAATAAAACGTATTTGACATGCGAACGGACGGACGGAGATGACCGAACTAAAAGGGGTCCGTTTATTGTCATTTGGCTACAGAAACCAAATAAATACGAGAAAAAACACAAGCCAAAGTAATTTAAGTTCATTAAACTTGTAAGTAATTAGAGAACAGATTCATTATCATCACTATTCTGGAGATTGATGATAATAAAATCCGCCATCACCTTTGAGCGCGCCGCTATCACCCACGCAAAAGGCACACAATTTATATTCCGAGCCATGATTTATTTCAGCTCTGTTGTGGCACTAACGCAACTTAAAACTAATAAATAATGGCACAGATAAAATAAATCAAACATCGACTTAAATATAATAAACTAACACTTGAAATAGGGGTGAATGACCTTTATATTGGTATCTGTAATAAATCTATTCATTATTCAGATTACTTTCTACTAAAGCTGTTACTAAAATAAAGCCCTAAGCAGCAACGAATATAGTACTTTTTAATCCGCAACTCGCTTACCGTGGCCGTAGACACCCACCGGATCCCACCCAGGACAAAAAGGACAGATCCATCTTCATACTACACGAGCTGATGATGCTATAATCCGACATTTACGATAATTTTACGAACAATCTAATAGTTTTCTAGATCGACTCACAGCGTCTGAATACCTTCTTGCAGTAAAACATAAGATTATCGGAGCCCTAACCACGGACTAGAGGAAATGTAGACTAAAGGAAATGCAGACTAGGGGAAATGCAGACTAGAAGAAAAGCAGACTTGGGGAAATGAAGACTAGAGGAAATGCAGATTAGGGCGAATGCAGACTGGAGGTAATCTGCATTTCCTAGTCAGCAGGAGGGGAAATGTAGACTAGAGGAAATGCCGACTAAAGGAAATGTGGACTAGACCAAATGCAGACTAGAGAAAATTCAGACCAGAGGAAATGCAGACTAAAGCAAGTGCAAACTAGAGAAAATGCAGACTAGAGGAAATGCAAAAGTCGTCCCCTCCCTCGTTTAATCCTCCAGTTGTGCCTGCTTACAGAAAACTATTTCCGGCGACTCACTTGAGACCTCCTCTCTGAATCAGTACTTAGCCAGCTGCAACTGCTCGTCTCCCCCCTCCCCCTCCCCCTTACAGACTAATAAAGATGCGATAGAGTAGAGTAACCTTTACGTCTTACTTTGGGGAATATATTTAGCAGCCGACGAATAGGGCGGAAAGTTAGGAAAACATTTGAGGGACCGCCAAACATTTTAAAAAAACTCTCAAGCTCTAAACATAAACAATGTAGAGCGCCACAAACTAGTATCATAAAATATAACGGGAAACGACATTTTTTGACACATGTAAATTAGGCTGTATTTGAAGGAAAGGAATTGTGTGGACAGCGCTGCTCCATTGCATACAACGACTCTTGCACGATCGGGGAAGTACTCGTTAGCATCATGCTACAACTCTAACTGACCATACGAAACGCGACAGCATAGTCATGCCGTTGTTATATCAGAAGGAAAGTAGTAGGAAGAAACTGTGAGCTTTAATACATCTGTCATTTTTGTTTTTTATTGTATAGGGGGCAAACGAGCAATCGGCATTTTGACAGCTACCGATGCCCATAGATATCCGAATTATTATTGTTATGCAGCTCCCCTCCTTCTCTTCTCTTCACCAATGATAAATTACACCTACTCGCTACGCTAACACAAACCGAACCACAACCCGAACGAAACGCGATGCTTATCTGTCACTTCACTGCGGTGTGATGTGCTACGATCCCAGATCCTCCCCGATCGTGTCGGTCCAGTTCGGCTATAAAGCAACATAGCACTGCCTCTTATACTTTATTCTGAAATAAAAATTAAGCGCGTTACGCCAACATCGCTAAGTTACGCTCCCCTAGTTACTGGTTCACACGTTTTCACTTGTCGCACCTTTTTTATACCGCGCGCCAATATATAGCAAAAATATTCAATTACTCTATAAAAACTCGCGTTAAAGAACATATAGCTGATATGAAACACCGACGTGTCACAAAATCTGCGGTCTGTGAGCATGCTGAAGTTGGCCCATGCCATTACATTAGATTTGATAAAGCGCAAATCCTCACTAGGGAACACCGATTCCTTCCAAGGATGATCCGAGAGGCTGTTGAAATTAAAAAACGTTCAAATTTCAATAGAGAAGATGGCTGGGTTCCTCCCTCTGTTTGGTACCCAGTGGCGAACATAATCAAAACAAAAATTTAAACATAACATCTCAAGACAGCAAGATATAAGTACTGTTTGCGTCAATCGAAACAATTAAAATTATAATTCTTCGGGTACTTTTAAAAACTTGGTATATCAGGACATCTGTTATCTCAGTCCACCCGTGACCATAGTTGCTGTAAAGCTTCTGAAACGTCTGGCTAGATAAATAATTAACTAAACCACGATAAAATCCGTAAAAGTACTTTTATTGTAATGACTATACATTCGCGTAAAGTTAAGACAACTTTCAATCACTTATATATATTTCTTAAATTCTCGGACAGTTTTGGTGATTTTGTTTTATAATCTGCATAAATGTAATGTGTTGTTACTATTATGCCAACTAACTGCCTCGTATTCTAGTTGTGGACATGTTCAGCCACAGCCGTGAGGTCCTGGCTTCTAATCCCGGGTCAGAATAAAAAATTTTATTGAGCTACAATTTTTACTAACAGACCAAAGTCGGGAATTTGGCGGTGGTACATCCCCGTGCCTCGGAGAGTGTCCTGCATCTGATTTCTCTGCGGTCGTGTTGGATTGGCGTCTTGTTGTTCCTTGAAAGATGATATTGTGCGGAGGGTACACAAGTTGTGGCGATGATTATGACTTTCTTTAAGCAATCGATTCGCTGATGTCGACTATTTGATTGACCACATCAAACGTTACTCGATTTTCCATCTTATGGCTTGAAGATATAACGGCGCTAACATTCTATCGCCCACGCATATTATTATAGCAAAACATGGACATGTACAACTAGACTCGCCCAAATTGTACAAAATTTTGTCAAGACAGAGATGACGTGTGCCTTACTTATGGACACCTAGGACAGATTTTATGTTTTCTATGAATCTATGAATCGCATGGGTATTCGTATTTGTGTATGTAATAAATGTACAAACAGAACGTAGAAATAAGTCGTAGCGTCATGGTATCGGTATACAGCCTGTAAGTCTTCCTCGATAAATGCACAAAAATAAATTTCCAATTCGGACCAGCAGTTCCTGCGATTATCGCGATCAAATAAAGAAACAAATATTTCAGGTTTACATTAGGAGTAAAGATTTATTGTAGAAGAGCAGTTCGTTAACCCGTTCTCAAAAAAAATGCCATATTATATTTGTACAATTTTAGTCATAGTCCATTTTTTCGGTGACCTAAATGGTAAACAAATATGGCGTACTTCCGGTCATCGACAATCTAGAGTAATGATACGTGACACAAAGAGCAAATTGCCAAATTTATTGACGTCTCAAAACGTTTCACCCACACCCCTATGCGCCAAAAAAATAAGTATACCGCAGTGTCAAATACAAATATTGCCATAATATTTTCCTTCAACTTTCGTATTTTATTGAATTAAAAGTGTTATACTGATAGAGTGTTAATGTTATTAGTTTCTAGCGTTAATCGTGTTAAAAGTGATCTTGCATATGTTCGTAAGTTATTGTATCTCCTGGTAAGTGATGAATGACGAAAAATGGAGATTTTCATGTCGGGGAGTTGCTTATAATTTAGGACACTTGAACGTGGACCTATAACATTACTAGTATCGCGTGCGTCACTCGTTTAAAATCTACCAGAAGCGAGGTATTAATTTTTTTTCGGGACCACAATTATTTTTTTCTTATTGCAACATCAACATATTTCCACGCCAGCCATGGCTAGGCAGAGAGAACGTAATGCCATACATCACGGTCCTTACATACTTGCCTAGCCTCCTATACATTCATTACTCTCTTCATACAGACACGCCTATTGCGACGCTCTTGACACCACCTTCAGACAGTACCCGATCAATCTAATCATGGTATGTGAGTCTTGGTCTGCCTCGATACCTACATCTTTCCACATTCGCATTGTCTATATACTTTGTTAACCTTTCACCTGCCATTCTATCCACATGCCCGAACCAACGGAGCATGCCATTTCTCATTTTTACACCGATACTCTCTTTCATACCTGAGCTCTCTCTCGCTTCATTTTATGAACACGGTCGGTGAGGGTTACGTCACATATTTTCACAACGACCTCATCTCGACCGCGTTTATTCTACTTTCATGTACATTCAGACATACCCACCTCCCTTCTCTATACAGTAACGTTGGGATTTGCATTTTCTTATTGCAGGTTGTATTTAATCTGCATCTGTGTCAAATTTTAGTAGTCAGTAATTTTTGCGCAAACGAATAACAGAATAAATATAATAAACATAAAATAGGCATAAACTATCGCATTTGTAATACTACAATAATATTAGTAGGTATTACTAGAACTGAATCAAACAACTTATAAAAAGGAATACTGAAGTAGAAAAAAAATCATTTCATTGTATAAAAAATTATAGTAATTCGTTTTACAAAAAACGATTGTCATTTATGTAGTTGAAAGTGTAGTTTTAAAGTTCATTATTGTGTGAATCTCACCCCTAACCTGGGTTAATCAGAAAGCCATAAATGTAACACGGAATGTTAAAAATTGTATTAAAAGGTAGAAGTATAAACAATTCGCTCTCACTCAATACAACGTTACTGCCCCGTCCAGTAATATAAGTCGTTGTTGTACATTTAGGTAACTAACCGTGACTTAATCGCGTAAAGATATGCTTGTAGGGGCATTATTATATTTAGTTATGCCGCAACTTTAACAAGATTATTAAGTAACAGCCTATTACGTTATGGCCGAAGGGTTATTTGAGTTGCGGCTAAAAAACCTACTAAAACTAAACTGGTTTTTATGAACAAGCTGGTAAATTATGTTTGTTTTTTTTTGCATTCCGTGGCAATGACTGATGATGTGTGCGACCACAGATGATACGCCGCGGGAGATTTTCAGAATTATTATAATTCCTTATATTAGACTAACGTCCTGGGGTTTCGCAAACTCTTCAGCCGCACGAAACATGACAGCATGACATTTATCTCAGATATATCTGTAACTAGTTTGTGTGGCGTAAATAGGAGATTTATCGTCAATTTTTTGAATTAATATAGCACAAAATTGGACTTTACTTACTTAATTTGAACTTTTTGGGTGTCATTTTGACATTGTCTTTACAAAGAATTTTGAAATATGATCCATCGGAGACAATTAAACATTCCAGAGATGAAGTTGTGACAGAAACTAGTAACGCGATAAAATAGTTTAAAAAAAACTTAAAAACGCGCTACGTGTCCTAGTATGCAGTCCCAAGGTTCCATCAGCCATATTCCAATTCCGCCATCAGACTTGCTCGATGGTACCATTGTATCGTCCATTCCACATATGATTGTCAAGCTTCATGACGATATAACAATTAGAAGTGCGTGTTATTGGGACTTATATCTTGTTACGTAGTTTATTCTTCGACCTAATAGAAGCGTTTCAAAAATATATTCTCCTTCATTGAGTTATGGTCAATCTTTAGATAAAAAAATAGAGTTTTCCATGTATGACCACAATGTATGGCCATATAAGCAGCTACCGGCTACCAGCTACAGTAGTCACTAGGCCGATATATATGTGATGTATCCAATAAATAAATAGAATATATATAATAATATAATAATAGCCATAAATCTCTCACACGTGTGGGAGTACGTGGGTATAAACGAAATTATATTGTTTTAAATTAGGAATTTCTTATAAATATGCAGCTTCAAGGGCCAAACCCATAGCCGGGTTGTTGGTATTGACGCAGTGTCCGAAGGACTAAATTCCACTTTTTATATTCCATTGGCCCATTGAAAACGTGGAGGAAAGGAGGACGACGGATTTGCATAACAATTTTGCGGATGTTTATGGGCAACGGTAGTCATCAAAAGGCACCAAGTTCTCGTCCGCACCGCCCCCCTCCTCCCTCCTATACTATTTCAAAAAAGATGCTTACAAATTGTGAAGCTTTTATTGATTTACCTAAATGTACAAGTATCATGCCAAAAACATTAAATTTGTTGTCAATAACTAAACGAATAGAACCAACATTACAATTTGAATTGTGTTTATTATTTTTACTCATGAAAACGCTGTGAAGTGTACACTAGCGTGCTCTTAAGATAATTCAATTTGTAATTTGTGTATATGTCGTAATCGTATTGTACAAATCGCCGTATAACATAACGGCTAGCCATTTTCAAAACCAGCGCCGTTTTGTTTTGTGGCGGGTTAAAGATTAGCCGGATTGAATGAAATTGCGCCAGAAAGAGTTCTGTGTTATATTATATTATAGGTATAGATAGGTTCGAAGGTTTAGGTGGGAGCGTATCTCCCTACTAAGCATTCGTGGTTAGGTAATTTTTTTCTTATTTGCACTCAAAACTCTTGGCCTAATTTCATACTTGTATCGATAACTACCACCGCCTAAAATCAAAAGATTCAATGAAAAAAAGCTAAACATTTGCCGCTATATTAAAGAACGTCTCACAAAACAAAACGGCGCTGTTTTTGAAGATGGCTAGCCGTTTTGTTATAGGGCGATTTGTACCTTTGTACCATACGTCTACTACATAAACAATTGTTTGGTTTTCAATAAAATAATAATCATATGGATCCGTTTTGCTATCGTATCTTCATACTGTTAAGATAATTCAATATGTAATTCATGTGGATGCTTGTTCGTTTTCCAAATACATAAAAGATCGCACACTGTTTTGTGGCGCAACGCATCTACATGAAAATAATGAGGCTGTTCTTGGGCGTCTTTACTCGTCAAAAGTCTTCGATTGCTTGTTTGCCTCTCTATAATGTGAAGCAATCGTATCGCTTATTAGCTAGTCAACAACCAAAGTATCTTTGTGAATACGTTTCATTCCTTTACCTAGCACCCGTGTTTTTTGCTGCAAAACGAGACACTGCATGCTAACTAACATGCGCATAAAAGACCTTTTAGGGTACGGATCCCAAAGAGTAGAAGTGGGATCTTATAACTAAAATTCCGTACTCATTGAACCTCACATCTCATGGACACCTGAACAGATGAAATTTTCACAGATGTGTTTCCGTCGCCGCTATATAACAGCAAATACAAAAAATAGAATAAATTAATGATTTTTTAAAATTATTATATATATGTAGCTCGGAAACCTTCGTGCTCAAGTCCAACACACACTAGACTGGTTTTTTTTTAATATGGAATAGGGGGCAAACGAGTAATCAGAGATCATCAACATAGTTACTACGCCATTGCGTTGCACTCTAACCCCCAACTAACTCACAAACAACTGCACGAAACGCGACACTGAAGATGTCACTTTACGGTGATATTATGAGAGCGTGCGGTACCTCCCCGGTCGTGCCGGCCCAATTCCGTTGCATAGGAGGATGTGTCATGCACTAGGCATGGCACGACCTCCTCCCATGGAGCATGGGACTACTTCTTCCTAATAGTCGGTTTTAGTAGTTAGTGTCCACGATCGCTACGCAACATCCTACTTAGATTGCAGACCTGCTAGAAACAGAAGTCTGAACGTTTTTATGGAGGCCATAAAAGTCGTAGAAGGTTGTGAACATCGCAGATTCTCAACTTCCGCATTCCTCGGATTTGTAAGAGGTAGTGCCATGCTACATAGGAGGAGGTAGTGCCATGCATGGTGCATGACACTACATCGTCCTATGCAACGGAAATAGGCCGGCACCACCTGGGCAGGTACCTCTCGCTCACCAGATACCGCCGTTAAGTCACACCTGCGGTGTCGCGTATCGTGTGGTTTTGTGTTGCCGGTGGCCCATGGGGGAGGAGAGAAATGCTGATGTTCATGGGTGGCTGTAGTACTTGAAACTTATTTACCTGGCTACTAGAATTACCCGTGGCTTCCCCCGCGTAACTCCGGTCCCATTAGTCGTAGCCTCATGGTACATAGCTCCTCGTCGATAAATGGATTCAGCACAAAAATGTTTCCTTAATTCGGGTCAGTAGTTCCTAAGTCAAACCCGTTCAAACAAACAAACTTGTAAATTTTATATTATTAGTAAAGCTTTGTTTCTGTTGTATCAATCGAGTTCATTATACATATAATTACGACCTTAGCCCGACGAGCGTGACTAGTCTCATAAATCAATTTAGTATTCGATACCCGTGGGCGTGCAGAACACAGGAACACAAGTACACTGAACAGAGGCAGCACCATGCTGAATTGCAGCCGAATTAGGCCGCCACGACCGGAATAGGTACCTCTCGTTCAAATGACACCATCGTGAAATGACAGATATGCTCGCGCTGCGTCGAATTTGTGACTCCTCCCTCTCAAATAGAGCACCGTGTTGGTGGTCAATTGACTGAAAGGAGGAAAGGAGGGCAACGCATCTGTCCGGCAATAATCTAGGGGCAGTAGCCAAAAGGCGATCCGATTTCTGCATTTATATTGCTACAAAGCTTATGAAACGTCGGGCTAGTTAAATAATGAAATGAGCTGCGATAAAATCTGTACAAGTATTTTTTTATAGCATAAGGGGCAAACGAGAATTCGGAGCCTTTCGAGACACGTTGCCCTCCTTTCCTCCTTTACTCCAATTGACCACCAGTTGGGTAGTGTCATGCACCATGCATGGCCTCCTCTTCCTATGCGTCCACTGCCTCTTCCTAAAACACTTCCTACTTAGTACTGACTGTACAAATTAAACGCGACAGTTAAATAAGGGCGTGAAGTAACGAGCCCGGTATTTCGGCGCCAACATTCACCAATCCCACGCGTGGCCTTGGCGCACCCATGACAGTAAGTCTCAGTTATAGTACACTTGCCAGTAGGTGATTTATACACCAACATGACGCATAGGCTGATGAATGTAGCATTGTTATAAGTTTACTAATGCTCAGGTATTTGTGTCACCAGTGTGTCAGGCATTCCATCCTGTCATAACTTAGCTGTATAATTACCGAGTGTAACCGTGTAAAGTAAAGGCGAGTAAAACCGTGGGACACATCGGTCTTACTTTTTTTTTGTAGCCTAATGGGGCAAACGAGCAATCGGAGCCTTTTAATGACTACCAACACCCATGATCATTCGCATGATTGTTACGCAGATGGGTGGCCCCCCGGATCATACCCCAATGTATCACCGGCTACTCACAAACCGCAGCGCACTTTACGCCGGTATCAGGTGAGCGAGAGGTAGTTCCCCGGTCGTGCCGGCCCAATTCCGTTGCATAGGAGGATGTAGTGCCATGTACCAAATCCTCCTGTGCAACATGGCACTACCTATTCTTTCAAACTCGCTTAAACCACACTGGTGAGGTTCCTCCCAAAAACACTCACAATGCTACATTAAAATAATACTTTACTTATGCGATTCAGTAGACATCGAGATTGAGAGAAAATGTGTTCAAAATTTTACAGAAGTACCCACTTCTATAAAATTTTGATCGGAGATTGAAGCTTAATCGATACCTCAAATAAACCGACTTTAAAAATACTCCTTTGTATATTAATTACTCGCATGATTATAATGTTATCACCATATACATTTGATTATTGAATACTATTGTCTATGATAACTATTGTATTACATTCTTCATCATTATCAGCCCTTATCGGTCCACTGCTGGACATAGACCTCATTCAATGATATCCAAAACGTCCGATCTCATGCTACTCGCATCGGTCCCGAACCGGCTACTGCTCGGTATTATTTTTATTGCTGTATGCTTACTGCAAAGTAATTAACCACTTTTTGTTTCATGTAGCGAATTCGATTTTATTAATAATATTTTTAAGCCTTCATGATTAAAATAGAATGTCATATTCGTTATAAAATATTTGTCATTTAGCTAATTAACAAAAGAATCTTTTGGTTAATTTTCGTTACCATAATTTCTGTTATTTAAATATAAAGATATTTATGATTACTATTAATATAATTTCAAAAAAAGAAAGAAAATAATTTTATTAATCTCAAGAGCCATCATCAAAGCGGTGTTAAATAATTTCAATTTACATTGTTATTGTGACCAAAATATAGGGCGCCACTCAGAATTTGTCGCATCACTATATGATGACATGACTCTGATTTTCAGTGACCCCTCACTTTCATTCGCTTGAAGAGACAGACACTTGACAGAAGCTAAACTAAATATAAGCTAACAAAATTACAGAACGTTAAAAACAAATGCACAATTTAGGCAAATGATGCTGCAACTATAGACATACACAAATATACTTTTTGTTACTTGTTAAGCTGAATACTTTATGAAACGGAATCGCTATTTCGATTACTTATAAATAAAACGTAGTAATTAGGTCACATAAAGAGATATGCCTATCAAAACTGAGACATCTGTCACATCTACAGAAGAAATATTATAATTACTCGATGATTTATTTCAGGAACAACATCACATTTACAAATAATCAAACTTTTTATAGCAAATGGGAAGTAACATATGAGTTTAATAAAAGTTTACACTTGATAAAACAAACTTTCAACATGGGATAAGTATTTGTACAAGTTGTACCAAATGTCCCTAAGAGGCCAGTCTCACTTCGCTCAAGAGAATAATTAGTTCTGTAAGGATAAAAAGTGTTTACGTGTTATTAGTTATTACAAATAGTAATATATTCAGTAGGTAGTGTCATGGCGCTTTGCAGCCAAAGCAAACACGCAGGACGCAGGCACCCCACGCTCACATGATCCTGGTGTCAAGTAACAGGTGTCGCGTTTTTAACACAATTCTTGTGCAGATGTCTAAGGGATTAAAGACTCCACTTATCCCCATATATCTACTAATAAAAATGTGTGAGCTAAATTGAAAGTAAATCCGTTTAGTATTATTGTTAGTGTTCCTCTTTAGCATAGACCATAAGGGGACAAATAATCGGAGCCATGGATCGACACCCATCAACATCCGCATAAGCAGATGTGTTGCCCTATTATATTGTGTTTATAAGCGTATTGTTGATAAAAAAAAGTGTATGATTATCTCATCATCCATCTCAGTAGAAGATCGGTCATAAAGTTCATTGTAAGAGGCCAGTCTTAAGTACGGAGAACTATCGACAGATTACAATAATAATGATTCATCAAAACACTTATTTGTCTAAGATACGTGTGACCATCTTCTATTTTAAAACAACTATAAATAAATCTGTTATTTTAACCATTTTCACTCTGTGTATGTACTACATACACAGAGTGAAAATTCATCGATACTCATAAACAATAATACACCTTAACCCAACGGGACACGGTGCACAATGTCATAAATATCAGGTGCCGTTGCACGTATTATATTCCCGGCTTACAAGAGGCTCAGAAGTTCAGAACCTTTATTTAGCACTCGAAAACGTAACTTTGCTTAGTATAGACAGTTTTAAGTGTCAGGAATTTGTACAGTTATATTAATAACTGTTAAAGATCTGATGTTATAACAGTGTGTATGTGTTTATAGCTGGTTCATACGTTAATGTTAACTATCGAATATACGGTCACATAATTACCTACAGGATTATTTTGTAACTCTAGCAGTATAGGCAAATAATAATTGTGTAAATCAGTACGTAAAGTCATCACGAACATTATTTTTTAATATTTGATTAAAGACAACAACAAAAAGCGACAGAAGAGGAGGGAGGTGATGTTTTGCGAGCTTGTGTATGTATGTATTCATGTAGACCTCTATATTCCCTGCTACAGCTTGAGCGGCTCGAAGGATTTACATGAGGTGTTTTAGTTTAGTTTTTAGATTAGAAATGGCTTGATAACGCGAGTGATGCTGT
>JAFELO010000734.1:362050-408107 GCA_017140195.1 Eumaeus atala
CTGGTACGTACGCAATATCGATCTACACTGTGACATTAAATTGACCTCGATTAAGGGCCACTTCAAAGAACTCTCTCAAAAGTTCTTCGACAGGGCCCTGAATCACCCGAACAGTCTCATAAGAAAGACGTCGGTGTACGATCCGACGCTAATAAACGACGCTGATTTTCATTGGCTTTTCATATTTATCAGTTGCTTGGAGCGATACAACTGACAGTGTCCGCCCAAATACGTACTAGGGTTTAGTAGGTAGGGGGAACTTAAATCATATCACGTGATAGATTACCTTATATATGTCGTAGTCGTTTTGTACAGATCGCGGGATAACATTATGGCTAGCGATTTTCAAAAACAGGGCCGCTTTGTTTTGTGGCGGGCTAACGTTTAGCCGGATTGTTACTACGAGACGTTCTTCAATATGTTTGTTTTGTGGCAGTGATAGCGATCATTACTAGTATGAAATTAGTCCAAGTGTTTTAAGTGTAAACGAAAAAGAGCCTAACCATAAAGGCTTAGTTGAGAGCTACAATCCCACCTAAAACTTTCAATATCTTCGCATAGTTTTATTATTTCTCTGTATTCTACAATCGACGCCATTATTGTTGTCATGTCAAGCAACGCCGCGAGTGTTAAAGTTAGGAACTAATACGTGTCAAAAAGGCATATAATGATTCACTTTATCTCAACAAGGCTAGCTTTATTGAATAGCGTATAATGCGGAACTCTTTCTGGCGCGATTCTACTCAGCCGTATTCAATGTGGCTAATCGTTGGCCTGCCACAAAATAAAACGGCCGTGTGTTCGATAATGGCTAGCCGTATTGCAATACAGCGATTTTGACAATCCGAAATATACACTAACACATAATATTATACTATAAGAAATGGTGAAAGTTGTTTCGTCTTCTGATTAACTTAACAAGTTGCACGTGACCGTAACCTATGGCGCTGTATAGTTTCCTTGGGACAGATTTTGAGTGAGTGGAACCTCAGGGCACAAGTATTGCGCTATAAATTTAAAGCTATTCATATTTCATGTTATGTAAGACAAACCGTTTATAATTAGGTAACTACTAGGCGTATGCAATGTCTGGAGCTGTGCGTGGTCTGATAATGTTGTATATATACACTGTTCACAACTACTAGTTTTTTTCTCATCTTCTCTTACTTTTTAGGCCATCAAATGGCAAAAAACCAAAACAATCATAATTCAGTCTGTCCGTACGTCCGTTACCGGCTTTTTAATCAGAAATTATGGTTTACTATATATTTTAATTTTGGAAAATGGGAGTATTTTTGAACCGCTACGAAAATATGTAGTATGGTTTTTGAAAATAAAATTGTTGCGATGAAAAAAATTCGAAAGGGCATAGCCGTGGGAGATATCACTGGATAGGTCTTTCTTTAGAAAGAAAAACTACATACAATTTTGTTTGACCCTCTGTATATAAACCATTACAATAAAACTACTTTAACGGATTTTATCGCGGTTTATTTAATTATTTACCTAGCCCGAAGTTACAGAAGCTACACAGCAACCATGGTCACATGTGGGATGAGATGACAGATGTCCTGATGTCTCAAATTATTAAAAGTACCCAAAGAAATATAATTACTTAGTCGGGCTAGTTAAATAAATAAATAACAATGTTACTCATTACACTTAAGTCATCAATATATAAACCAGTTAAAACCCATATAAATCTATCGTTGAGATAAATGTTAAAGGTCAAATCTAACCCACAGATACGGCATGACCTGGATAAGACATGCTCTTATCTATTATGGGATCAGTCAGTGCGGGCAAAGCCCACGTACATTGATTATAATTATAATGTATTAACGAAATATTCTTTCCCCGAAAACAAAACCTTATGATACAGAAATGTCAAGCCACATTCACATGAATAAATGATTAACATTTTCATACAATATCCGCTATTAATAAAATAAGTCCCGATCACAGCTGCAGACAAACATCTTTTGGGGACTTAGTTCATGAGATCGATTTTCTCCAAATCGGCTAAACGGACTTTTCATGCATGTTGGATGTTCATGCATGGATACAGCGATTTTCGGGGATAACATTAGTGTGTAATTTGTTAAATTTACAATCCTGCTCTTGTCCTCCATGGGCGAAGTTGGGACGGATCCCTGATCTGTCAATTAATTAGTGAGAAGATGATTACGAACTTCTATTAAGTATAAAAATATACTTCAATTGTTATCATGTCTCGATGTTAGTCCGGACTTTCTAAACTACTGGACTGATTTTAATGCAATTTTGCACACTACGAGTTAGGACAACACTTGCAATTTGTCCAGCTTAACATATAGGCTATATTTTAATTCGATCAATGACCGCTATATTTTTAGCAAAGATACAGCACTAGCGACGCGTGACCAGGTCAACTGGTCGTGAATTAAATTTAAATTAGGTTCAATAAAAGACACGAAGTGGTATACGATTTCAAAACCTTGTCTAAAACACTAGTACTGTACAATAAGCCATGTACTGCCACGCAACGAGTCTACTGTTCAAAATAAATACGTATTGCGGTCCCAGTAATCTATAGTTGTAAAATTATTTTGCATATGTTATGCGGCCTACGGTTATACCCGTGTAACATTCATATTGTTTATATAAACATATATATATACATATCATTTATCAAATTATATTATTGAGCCGTTTGATATGACTTACTATATAGACAATACTGGCCGAAAGGATTTTCATAGTATTAGGAGGCAAATTCGCATCAAAACTTCACGTCAATCTATACCAATAATATAAAGCTGAACACTTTGTGTATGTTTGAACGCGCTAATCTCATAAAGTACTGGTCCGAATTGATTTTTTTTCTGGTGTTGATTAGTCTGTTTATCAAGGCTATAGGCTATAAACAATGACGCTACGACTAATAGAACCGGAGGTTTGCGGGTGAAACAGCGGGGTGATGATAGTTCTACATATAAACAGTAGGGACAGACGTTAAACCGAAGTCGTTTGGTGACTACCGACGCCCATACGGTTACTAATGTTATTTAGTTTGGCTGCCTCTTTCCTCCGATAACTAAAATTACCACAGGGACGGACAAAAACGCTAAACGCGATAGCATAGTTGTAAAGTTACATATCACGTGAGCGGCAGGTTCCTCCCGGTGGGCCCGTTTCAGTGGCAATCCAGGTAATTTATTTGAAATCGGTTGAAATATGAAGCTTATATTATTTGCAGTTCAATTAAATATATTTCCGTTTTACCTGCAACACAGGTCCTACGCCACTTAGCACGGGGCTACGTTAATGTGTAACAAGTCCATAGATGTTATAAAAATATATTATTATAGGTTGTTATCCTGCGTCTTCGTGCACTTAACAAATACTTTAGGATATTCAAATAAAGAAACATGCAGAAATCTTTCATTTCTTTGTACAAAACTCTTCCGTTACTGAGTAACTGCCGAAACAACTGTAAACTTGAAATTTGGTACAGCGGTTCCATTCATGACGTAAGTGAACACTAAGCAAGGATTTTAAAAAATCAACCCCTAAAGGGGTGACAATAGGGGTGAAGTTTGTAAGATGGAATCTCACCATTTTACGCGGATGTAAACGCGGAGCGCTTTGTATTTTTTTAGTTTTTTTTTTTTTTATAAATCGCGTGAGCCTATAAAGCATGGCTATGTCTTTATTCCTGTTTTTCCCAAACTATTCAGTGTATCAGCTAGTACTGTTATTATAGTATCTTTTAAGGAGAAAGGATCACTTTATATACAATCCCTTAAAGGGACTGCAGGCGGAGCGCGCACCACGCCGTGCTAAGCTGAATTTACGGCGACAATATTTGCTATAAATTATTTGTCATTGATAATGTGATGAATAAACAACGGCTAAAGACTCGTGGGACGGCCACACTTAAATGCAGGGATCGGTTGTATTACCTGATACTTGTGGTAGTGTCTGTTAGAGCCGGGCCACGCGTTTCTAAGGCTCTGACTAGTGTTTTCTTTTTTCGGAAGGACCTATTATGTTGCCCTACCTTCGCCCCTACAGTTCGTCGGATTTATCAAAGACTTTGTCTTCTGGCTTTGGGTAGACGTAAAGGGGGACACTCCCCTCTTTTCCCGCAGATGGGAAGAGATGTACCGGAGTTCTTATTCGTCATCTGACCAGTGTGAGGGTACACGACTAACGGACCATGACCGCGATAAACCGCGATAAAATCCGTAAAATTAGTTTTGTTGTAACAAGCGCGTAAGTTTGACATTTCAAGGAAATATATTTAACTTTTGCACTTTTTCCATATACAGTCTGTTTGTATTGTAAACTATTCTCACCCCTTTATTAGTAAAATTTTTAAAAATCCTTGGTTAGTGTTCACTTACATCATGAATGGAACCGCTGTACCAAATTTCAAGTTTACAGTTGTTTCGGCAGTTACTCAGTAACGGAAGAGTTTTGTACAAAGAAATGAAAGATTTCTGCATGTTTCTTTATTTGAATATCCTAAAGTATTTGTTAAGTGCACGACGACGCAGGATAACAACCTATAATAATATATTTTTATAACATCTATGGACTTGTTACACGTTAGCGTAGCCCCGTGCTAAGTGGCGTAAGACCTGTGTTGCAGGTAAAACGGAAATATATTTAATTGAACTGCCAATAATATAAGTTTCATATTTTAACCGATTTCAAATAAATTACCTGGATTGCCACTGAAACGGGCCCACCGGGAGGAACCTGCCGCTCACGTGATATGTAACCTTACAACTATGCTATCGCGTTTAGCGTTTTTGTCCGTCCCTGTGGTCATTTTAGTTATCGGAGGAAAGAGGCAGCCAAACTAAATAACATTAGTAACCGTATGGGCGTCGGTAGTCACCAAACGGCTTCGGTTTCACGTTTGTCCCTACTGTTTGTATGTAGAACTATCATCACCCCGCTGTTTGACCCGCGAACCTCCGGTTCTATTAGTCGTAGCGTCATTGTATATAGCCCCATAGCCTTGATAAATTGACTAATCAACATTAGAAAAAAAATCCATTCGAACCAGTACTTTATGATATTAGCGCGTTCAAACATACACAAAGTGTTCAGCTTTATATTATTGGTTTAGATTGACGTGAAGCGTCGATGCGAATTTGCCTCCTTATACTATGAAAATCCTTGCGGCCAGTCTAGACAAGTAAGTCATATCGATCGGCTCAATAATATAATTTGATAAAAATCTCGTTTTCCGCCGCATTCTGCAGACGATTGATGACAGACGTCCGAGGAATTTTAACGATCCTAGAAACAGGACACGGTGAGAAAAAGCTGTTATTAGCCTACTGAGAATTTGTATGTATATAAAGTGGAATGGAGCGGCACGACCGGGGAAGTAAACGATGCCTGCGTGCAAGAGCGTCGCCAGGGGAATTAGGGAGGGGCAGTCGTACCGATACATTTTCCATTACAATTTTGCTCCCTTTCTCTATACTCTGCAGTATTATGTATAACACTACTACAAACCGCGTATTTAACTAACTACACGTGGTAATTATCCATTGTAGTTAATATTAAAAATTCTGCGATACGAGTAATTATCTAGCGCAGTGATATTGTGCCAATATATGTTTTTAAATTCATTGCTCTAACAAAAAAAGTCCATTATATTACATTCAAAATCTTAATACGAAGAGAAAGAAGTTCCCATCCCCTTTTCAGAGAATTGCGCGAACTGAGGCGCGAGTGTTAATATCTCAATGTAACTAATAGCCACAAACCTGAGGGGATCCTTTTTACCATTTTTGATTATATAAATATTTCTATATTTTATGTTTTTTGATCAAACACTTAATACGTGTGCCATACTAATTTTAATGTCGTATTTGTTGAAAGTGACTAATAAGTATACTTAATAAGTAGGGCAAGTGTCCTATTAGTGCAGTTAGTTGTTTGAGCGAAATATATATATTTTGTTGTGTAATTGAGAGAACCTAGGGTTAAGTTGTTTGAAATGCCTTTATTCTAGTACATAAGTAACACACTAATTATCAAATTATTGAGTTATTTCGTTCATTGTTATAGCCTAAAGACATGCCCTGCGAGGTGTGGTATGGACTGATATAATTATACGACTGCGATGTTCTGGATATAACTTCATTATTTGTTGCAGTCAACAAATAATGAAATTATATCCGGAACGTCGCAGTCGTGGTACCCGGGTTTTGACGAGATCCCGCAGTTCATATAAAATCTTCCTGGCTATAAGCTGTATTAGTGTATGAGTTAGTTAAGCAGAAATATTTAGATTTAAGTTTCGTAAAAGCCAGTTCGGAGCTTGTTAAAAAGTAGTAACGATTACATACATTCAACGTTCATGTTTTGCTTTCATATGATTGTATTCATTTATTTACCCTCGACATTAGCCCGTAATATTATGCCTTAGACTATTATTTTAATTAAAGAAAATAGTTATGAAAGCCACGTTGTATAATGAAATGTCAACTGTCAAACACAATAAATTGTATTTCTTTATTTTCGGTGAAATGGTTTCAATTACTTCCTTATAATTGTCATTGAATTTTATAGATGAGGGATGACAGACTCAAATAAATCTACTTGTGAAATGTGCTGAGCCACCGACTCTATTAGACGTCAAATTAATCTGATTAAAATTCTTATGTAATTACAAATTCTTTAATTTCTTTCTTCTTCCAAAGATAATAATGCATTTTGTTTGGTTGGAAATATTTCTTGTATCTTTTTACGGCAGACTATTCAAGCTGTTAAAATTCATGCCAGCGTTGTTTCCCGTGTGATGCGCTATAAAATTCCACAACTCTCGTACTTCCTGCATCGTATAATATGACTAATAGTGATGGGATAACCAAAACATCGATATTTCGTCATATATATTTAGCGATGTATCATCGGGGCACGATAACAGTCGTAGCATGTTAGTTACTACCGATTCCCATAAATATTCGTATCATACATAACCTATGAATAAGACGACCGGCTGTTTCAGTTCGTAACGTGGTGGTTAGTCCCCGTGTTACACCAGAGGTTGCGGGTTCAAATGCCGCCTAGGTCATAGATGTTTATGTATCTATATATTATACGTATTCATATAAAAACTCTTAAATAAATAACATTTCTTAAATTTATAAAAATATTAAATATATTTACGTTGTCTAGTACCTGCAACACAAATCCTTACGATACTTAGCACAGGGCTAGGCTAACGCGGTGTGATAAGTCCACATATATTACTACATTATTTTGTGTTATAATAGTTATTTCATTGAAATATTGATGTCTTAAAGGATAGGATGCCAAAACCCCGTTCATCTAATAGAGCCATGCAAACTCTCGGCTAACTTAACGTATCATGGGAGTGTGAGGTATCTCTCTGGTCATGTCATCAGTGATGCAAGAAGCAGCGAGTGAGACGCAGTGTAGCAATGACACCAGTTTTTAGGAAGCATTATTCGCAAGCTGATCATTATAAAATGCTCATTTATGAATGATATATAAAAATGATACTTTATTGACAATAATTATACATTCATAACTGAAAGTATTATTTTTGTTACCCTCCACAGGGTATAATAATCTTCTACACGTATACTAGTTGGTAAAAGCATGAGTTATGCTACATACTGATGTCGGCGTAGGATAAGCTTCCGAGGGTGGTTCTCCTTCGGGTATAGAGGAAAAAGCAACTTTACAAACAGTCGTTTTATTTCGCTAGGGTGTTATCCACATAGTTTCAGACATTACCATAAAAATAAAATAATAAGTATGCAATATTACACGGAATCCTAGCAAAACTATTCAAAAAAAATACAACAACAAAATAATTAAATGAACCAAACAACTTTCCTTTATAAACTGAAATTGTCTCTGGAAAGCTCTTTTAAGCTCATATTGCTCCTTTAAAACAATCAACTGCAGACATTGAGGAAAACCTTCATCGTGTAGCAAAATAAACTTTGTAACAAAAGTTGGATTCAGAATGAGAATTATACTTGCATAGTCAGAAGAAACTGTTCTTTTCAATTGTTATTTTGTAACTAAAATGATATTTTCTGACTAGACTCTTAACTTCCTAATCAGAAATTAAGCCAAATCTATATGAATAATAAAACTGAAATAGGTATGATTTCCTTAGAGGTAAAAGTAATGTCGACGCCAATTCGAGGCGATTAAGATATCACATTCAAAAATAACTAAAGCGATACATTGATGAGATAGAAAAGATATACATAAATCATAAAAAATAATAAACTATGTACAAAACAATACAGAACCCTTATAAATAACCTTTCCAAGATAATGCCTCACTGTACCTATATCATTATGCAAATATTAATTCCTTTCATCTTAGAGAAAATTATTGCTCAAATTAAATACGAGTTGATCTTAATAAGTGACCATATTACTAACGTTGAATCATACAAACGGTTCCCATGAATATAAAGTTATAGGATAGGGCTGGACATTGGATAAAAGTTTAAAGACATTATCGATCTATTGTGTACAAAGATCAGAAAATCATATGGTCAAAAATATCATACGAAAAAATATATTTCAAATTTTTTATTGTAAATCAGAAAGGTTATCATTACTTGTACCTCACATGGGAGCTATTAAGTAATCTGTGCTAATAGATGTTCCTCTTAGCAAGCTTAGAATTATCTTTGTCAAGATTCCTAAATAGTTATTCTCGATACAATATAAAAATTTATTACAATTTAAAAATGTATTATATAATAAAACACAAACCTAAACTTTTATTATAACAGTTAAGTACTTCCCTTTTCTATCTCTACATGTATTATTATTTACATAGTACAGTGTAATGCCTCGAAATAATGTCATGGAACATGAAATATCGATACAATATAAGGCAACATTTATTATCCCCTTCCCACCACTAGTCAGTACTAACATAGCTGCACGAATGTGTAATCGAGTTCATGATAAACGGTGTATATAGATTCTATGCAAAATCTCAATCGTGATCTTCCATAAACGTCAAAAGTTGGCTTCCTACATGCCCCTAACGCGTTGTTTTATTGCATTTACGTGCAAAATTAAACATGCACCACTATCAAAATTTATCGATATACTGCACAGCTATTGCCCATCATTAAGTATGAAATTTGAAGTCGATAAGATGTTCATAACCTTTTTATTTTTCATTTGTATCAGGTAGTGTCATGCTGCATTGCAGCTTAATTGGTCCGGTCCGACCGGGAAGATAACTAACTCTCTTTAACATGAAACTACCACAAAGCGACAGTTATAATGTCGTGTTTAGTGCAATTTGTTAGTGTCCTATGGCCTCCTGGAGGGGAGGGGAGGAGCAAACGCATTTGCATAACAAGCATGCAACCGTATAATAAAAAAAATCTTCTCCATCATTTCCATGTTTTCGTCCCACGCTAAACATGATCTATGTTGCACATCTACAAGAAAAATAAGCGAATTTGAGGCTAGGAAGAAAAGAGGACACCAGCATCAGTAATTATGCGGATGTTTTATGGGAGTCGGTAGTCATCAGAAGGCTCGCGGTTGCTCGTTTGCCTGTAATATAGAATAAAGAGGGAAAATTGGAGACGAAACAATACCACTGTTGAAATAAATAAATTATTGATCATGATATACATAGAAACGCCTTGTCCTTGTGGCATGCGGGCGTCCGTTGGCGCCGGCATTGTAAGGAAGTTGATGGACCCCTATGCAATAAACATTCAAAGAGTGCGGACGTTTGTGTCTTGTTAAACGTATCTTTTTGATAAATAACATGTCGCCTCTCGAAATAGTAATATCTGGGGGCTTATCACATCACGCTGACCTGACCCTGTGCTAGGTACCGTAAGGAATTGTGATACGGCTACTAGACAACGGAAATATATTTGATGTTGTTTAAATTTGCATTTAAGAAAATAAATACAACTTAGATCAGCCCCCTTTGACGTTGGGGACCTGCAATGGTGTCAGGTGCCCAACCTAACCCTTGGCCCCACTTAAAGAGGCGGCGTAAGTTGCGCATGGCGCCTTCGCCGCACTCCCATCCATCGTCCGCGAGGCAGTCCATCCTCCATCGCCTCCACTCTGGCCCGCCCAGCAGCCTCCTTCTCGGACATGACCGTCTCGCAGAGGGAGGCCATCGCCTCTCACTCTCGAGCATTAAAAAGATCACGCTCGACGGTGAGGGTCCGTCACTCCCAGCGCCGCCAACATCCATGACTTGGGCGGGATTCCAACTCGCAACCGTAAGCGTAACACGCGGAACAAACCGCCACGCAAACCGAAATTAGCCAACCGGTCGTCAATAACCAAAAATATACAACATTTATCTGTTATCTACTTTCCTAATACAAAAGATATCTATTTAAACTTTGGTTTTCTCCGTCTTTCTTTAACCAAGCCTCCAATGAGCCATAACATCAACAAATTAACAAACTGTGTGTGTGTGTGTAATTTCATGCAATCGCTAGGGAAACATTTATTTACTCGGGACATAAATTGATTAATTATTATGTTACTTTAGATTTATATATGTTCTAAATTTTATCAAATCCATACGCATTTACAATATTCGCTTAGAATATTGACGCACAAAGGTAACAAAATACACAGTACTCAAACCCGTCCGTATAACAGATGTGCTAATGTCAAATTATACACTTTTTAAAAACAACTTCAAATCATGCGCATAAGTTTGACTTTGCATAAAATATGTATAAATTATGCACTTCTTTTAGATAGAATTTCCTTTGAAAAAAACCACTGAATATCATGGTATGGACTTCAGTCGTTTCTTACAAAGCAAAAAAAAAACTTGTTCATGAACATTCGAATCGGATCATGGAATAAGAAGTTTTCAATGATAGTTCAGTATGAAATCGTGTATCTTGTATTTTTTTAATCCCTGACTCCCTGTCGCCCTCTCTCTATCTATCTCTCTCTCTCTCTCTGTGTCCCTCTCTATCTATCTCTCTCTCTATATCTCTCTCTATCTCTCTCTCTCTCTCTCTCTTCAATCAACGTTAGTCCACTACTGGACATGGATCTAATCTGTACCACGCCACGGTACCAAATCAATGGTTTAGGACTGATAAATTCCAAACGTTGGTATGTAATTATTCTAATATTCTATTTGTAATTCGTCTACAAGTAATTTACATGATATTATAATCTCGCAGGAGACTTTATAGTTAATGTTGAAGAGACACGCAACGATATATCTGTCTGTCATCAGGTTATATCTCTTGGACCGTGGTAGCTAAGCCGTTGAAATTTTTACAGATGTAGTATTTCTGTTGCCGCTATAAAAACAAATACTAAAAATAGACTGCCAGTTTTATAGAAAATTTTACGGTACCATTCGAGCGCAATCCCAGATCGCACTTGTGTTGATTTTTATTATAAAAATCTTTGAAGTGAATGTCTACTGTCGAAAAATTTATGTCTCAAATAGCTCCAAACTATTGGGTAATTTATTCAAAAACTTGTTTTATAGTATTCCGGAATAGAGCAGTGTTAAAGTAGAATTTATATTAATGATGATTGCATTCTGAATTTTATAACTTATTTTCTAAATATTTTTTATATTAACAGATTCTGTGTTTGATAAAAAAACTCAAGAGAAATGTAAGAAAGTCTATGCAGGAGCCCGCTTACGAAACAAAAGATATGATCTGCCATTAGAGTCTAGACCAATTTTAGAAGCATTGTGGTCCAATCGGGCTGGCGAGGCGAGACATCTTGCTCGTGATACCGCCCTAAAAATTGCTATCCTATAACTTTTGTGAGTAGCTGGTGGCCCAATAGGGGGATGCAGTGAAAGCGTCTGCGTAGCCAATATCCGTACGAATGTTAGTGTCAGTGATCAGTTAGTCATCAAATGTGTCAGATTTCTCGTTCTGTCCCTTAATGATATGAAATATATTTCTATGATATCATATATACCAGCGATCCGTCCCTGCTTCACCCGTGAGTAACAGCGGCTGGTTTGTATTCATATTACGTTAACTCTGAAACAGTCCTCGAAAAACGCTCTATCAATTGGTGAAAACCGAATCATGAATATCAATTCATGAAAATCCGTTTAGTCGATTTTAAGGAAATCGATCACATACAGACAGCTTTTTGATACTTTGTCTCATAATACCACCTAGCATTCCGCCTCGGTTGCGCTTGTGAAAAACACACACACACACACATACACGCACACACGCACGCACACACACACACACGCACGCACGCACACACGCACTTACGCACGCACGCGCCCACACACGCACGCACGCGCACACACACACACTCTCAAACACGCACGCACGCGCGCACACACACACACACACACACACACACACACACACACACGCACGCACGCACACACACCTCTTCACGCCAGTGCCCCAATTGTGTAGGTAGAGAGAACGGGCTGCCATACATCACGATCCCTGCATACCCGCCTTGCCTCCTCCACATTCATGAGGAAAAACAATCAAACTGTCCACGCAAACCTTTCTCGGGAGCAGCACCATCTATTGATGAAACTGACGTTAAAAAACAGACAGACGTTAGAAGACAGACAGACGTTAGAAGACAGACAGACGTTAGAAGACAGGCAGCTATCGGGGGCTTTTTTTTAATATGTGTAGATGTAAAATATAGTGTTCTACATATTTCACTTTCCACAAACATCATCTATCGGATGGAATGTCATTCCATGTACCGATTTATTACCATTTTAATGTTCAATATGCACAGTGCATTCCCCCGGGTATAAAAAGGCGCAATTTATTTTAATAGCAACACAAGTTCCATCCTAGCCAAGAGCATAATGCGGTGTGGGATCAGTAATATATGCTCATTATTGCCCATCTCTGTGGCATTTTACTGAATGTCCTTGCACCTAAGGCGTTCCTGAGCCGTTTCCATAAAATACTACAATTTTATTAAGTATTTTTAAAACGGAATCGACTTCAAGTTATTTTATTAGTTGTGATCAAGGCGCCGTATCTTTATACACGAGACGCAATACGTATAATTACTTCCCACCTCAATTTTACAACATGCCTAAATGTTTGCTTACTAATTTTGTTTAATGAATGTATGACATATAATTAGATGGCGAATTGTTTAAATATAGATTCAGTGAGAAGAAAACAAATACGAGTTGTACAACAATGCAACATGTTGACCAACGAAATATTATATGTAGCTCTTCGGAAAATAGAAGTGAAACTTCAACGGCAAGTTTCTTCTATAGAATAGGTTGGCAAACGAGCAAACGGAACCTTTTTTACGACTACCGGCGCCCATGAACATCCACATAATTACTTGTTGTTGAAGTTTATGCACTCTTTAAGACGCTTACGTCCATGTGATGTGTAAGATGCTCAAATACCTGCACAGATACCACGAATAATAATCAAATCAAACAACAGACTATTGCAAAAATCTCAAATTATCCATAAAAATAAAACAAAAACTAACAAGATAACATACGAACTGCTTTAATATTCATACGAGGACTATCTATACGATAGCAGATCTATCTACAAAGTGAGTTCCAATGTAAAAACTATTCATGACACAAAAATACTGCGGTGCGCGTCGTATCAGATATTTAATATTAATTTACAAGATACACTCGGTAGTCGAACTGCTACGGAACTTGTTTCGATACCATCTCGTATCAAGAGGTATTGATCGTCGCCGTTGACAATCACTGCTCAAATCTCTCTCCAACTTTTTTATAAAACGTCTTTTTAGTATGTCACATGTTTCGCCTTTATCGTGTAAAATATTTGTATCTTGTGCAGTCTTGAAGATTACCCCTAATGTGATATGGTCAAACTAATTCGGATAATAGATGCCCCTTCTTTTGGCTACATACGTTTGTTTTCGAATACAAAGCGTTTTTAGCTTTAGCTGAAATTTGACTTTTGCTATAGGAAGAGCTATTGCCATGGTGCATGACACTACATCCTCTAATGCAACAGAGTTGGGCCGGCACGATCGGGGAGGTACCTCTCGCTCACATAATACCGCCGTCAAGTGACATCTACATTGTCGCATTTGCGGGCGGTTTGTGAGTAGCCAGTGGCCCATTGGGATGGGAGGAGGGCAACGCATCGGCGTAGTAATTATGTAGATGTTCATGGGCGTGGGTAGTCGTAAAAAGGTTTCGATTGTTCGTTTGTCCCTTGTTCTGTAAAAAAAAGAATTTATTATATAAAGCTAGCACATTCAAACATACAAACTCGGATTTATATTATTAGGATAGATAGAATACAATAATTTGACAAACAACTCATTAGTTCAGGGGACCGTGTCGCTAGCGTGGCGTCTGGCATTTGCCAGTTGTATTTAGCCGTAGCTGCTATTGGTGTAGTTCCGATTTTGTCAACTGAACAGATAACTTGGTCGCACATTACAAAACAAAATAGTCTCTGTGGCAGATTTCCCAATTATTGAATATCATTGATAATTTTAGCTGGCAATACTAAACGATTCGCAACACTTCCTAACGTTGATATATTTTATTTAAATATAATTTTGACTAGTAAAATATATTGTAAAAAAAAAATTACTCATTCGATTATTTTTCTAGGCGTTTAATATGTAATCAAAACAATAAATTGTTAAACTTAGCTCGAAATGGCAACAATACATTCACGAATAGGGCGATAATCAAAGATTAATTTTAAAGGTCAATAGATAGAAGAGAATCGCATCTAGGTTCGCAGCTAGGCTTCCTTAGATGTTGGTGTAAACAGTATTTCGTATTTCGCGAAGCTTAAATCCTTTCACGCCATTGAATTGCGCGTGTGATATCTTGCCAACTGTGAAATCTCCTCCCGTTAAGTACTTCTAGAAATATATTTAAATACTTGAATGTTTCAAGCAATGCTTTTTCATTCAGTGCTATGGCCGTATGGATGAGAGGAGGATAGGATATTAATAGGATACGTCTTGAAACAATCTGGTACCGGTGGTGTTTTTTTTTTTGGTATGGAATAACAAACGGAGGCAAACGTGCAATCGGAGCCCTTAGACGACTACCGACGCCCATGAACATCCACATAATTACTATGCCGATGGGTTGCCCATTACATATTTCTCGCTCTCGCTCGCTGAAGTGGCAATGGGCTGGTCACACACTCAGAAGAACAGATGTCATATGGGCCGGTAAAGTTCTAGAATGGAGGCCGCGTTTAGGAAAACGAAGTGTTGGCCGACCGTTCACCAGGTGGGAAGACGATCTCCGTGCAGTAGCTTGTCCGGGATGGATACGAGTAGCACGAATTCGGTCGTCTTGGCGTTCATTCAAAGAGGTCTATGTCCAGCAGTGGACCGATAAGGGCTGATGATGATGATGATATTGTATTCATGTATATTATAGGAGCCTTCTTTTTAAGTGAACAATACCTGTGACAGGAGAACCCAATTTATTAAATTCCCTCATTATCAGCTACCGGCTAGGTCAGGCCTGACGACTTAGATCTCCTCAAATTCTCTCCACTTGAACGGATTTATCCTCTCCAATCTGTCTTCAGATCATCTACTTTTCGTCAGTCTTCCCCTATAAACTCATAGGAGTTTATATTGATCTTTTCGTGGCTATAACATGTGTAGTCTGAAAATTTTGTCGCAACACAAAAGGTGTTAAAGTTGTGTTAAGTAACACTTCACACGGAAACACTTAAACCTCGCACCTAATGTTATCAGCGAGTCGAGACGCTTCCATGGTGACTCACATACGAATCCAACGAGAAACAAACGTCATTGTCTCCTTCCGAAATATTTGGCCAGATTTAGATACGTTCTTTGTGAATGGAGACATTTTGTACAAATCATTATGAGCTCGTATACTCAGTATGCGTAACGCGCTGATCTCAGGAACTACAGTCCCGTATAAAAAAATGGTTTTTGTGTTGAATGGTCCATTTCTTGAGTGTTTAATGGGCGGAACACACCTGCATGCAAAACAGCAGTGCGGATGTCTATGGGCGTCGTTAGTCATCATCCGGCTCAATCAGGCTCCAACTGCGCGTTCGTTCCCCGATACTATATCCATTACTTATATTTCCTTATTGTCACTAATGACACAGCTTTTTGCGTTACTTTTAATAGACAACACACGAGGAAAAACTAGCAATCGGAGCTATTTCGTTACTACCAATGTCCAATAACCATCGGTTTGTTATTATACAGATTCGTTGCTCTCCATCACCCCAACCTCCTACTACTCACAAACCACATGTACAGGGATAGCATACCCATTACTCCACTGAGCCTTGGCCGTACTAGCCCAATTGGGCTACAATGCAGCATTTCCTCCCGCCGTGTAATAATTTTTTGGATAATTCCAAACTTAAATTCAAACGATAACGTCTTTTTAAATCTTAGATACATGACGGGGATCGTAACATATAAATCCTTCATCAGACAAAATTTAAAAACAGCAACATGTCAACTTAAACCATTCCAGAACGCGATGTTTAAAACGCAAACACGTTTAAAAATTGATCATACAGCTCGATTGCGAGACCGCTCCGTACGCAACAAAAACATGAGAACACCGTACAGATTTACAAAATGACATTTACGAAACGTTTCTTTGCTGCCACAGATAGATCGGATCGGACATAATCGGTTTTACGAAACGTCACGTTTTGACACGATCAAAACTATATCGCGTCGATCTAATAACGTTCCGTTTTGTAGATCCGAATTTTAATAGATAATATCAAACAAAAAATCTGTGGTTCCCACGAGTATACAATAATGAGTTTGGCCGCGCGAGGTGAATAGTTAAATATTTTTTTTATTAAACACATTATCTTACTTTCAAGATATTAAGCTGTCATAATTAAGTATATTATGCGTAGCGTACAATTTATTTAGAAATAATCGTTAGAGTTAACACAAAGAATGAATAATAAATGAAAAAAAATAGATAAAGTTAGAATATATAGAAATAAATAGAAGACATGTTTATTTGTAGAACACGGTTAACAGGTTTATTTTATTAAATAAAATAGAAGACATAAACTATATAATATATTGTTGTCTAACTTAGTTGAAATTGTGCGGCTTTCGTCTAATTTTGGGGACGTCAAGAGCACCCAAAAATGGGGTACGCTTATATATGGTCTCAGTCAGTATACATCGACAGTAATAATATAATTATTATATTATTATATATCTACATTATTAAACAAAGTTCCCAAAACCTGTCTTTTATTATAGTATTAGTCCATGAACATCAGCATAATTATGCCGATGTGTTGCCCTTCTTTTCGCCTCCCCCCCCCCTCCCCAACTCACAAACTGCACGGAACGTGACACCGTGGGTGTCACTTTATGTCGTTATCGAATGAACGAAAGGTAATTCCCCGGTCGTGCCGGCCCAATTCCATTGCATAGGAGAATGTAGTGTCGTGTACCTTGCATGGCACTACCTCTGTCGGAATGTCATCGATTTTCTCACTCTACCGTCCGTACGACTTTCATACGGTTTTTTCTAATGAAGATAGAGTGATTCTCGAGAAAGGTTTTAATGAATATTTACCCCGTATGTTCTATTGACGAGCGAATAGAGGCGGGTCGCTAGTTTTATATAAAACGTTAATAATTCATCTCGTTCATTCTCATGTCACGTAACCGTTTGGTAATAAAACACATTCTGAAATTCACTGCTAAAAGTGTAACAAAGTTTACAACAAGTTCAATTACAGTGCTGTGTACGTCCGAGAGTGGACCCGGGGTAAACGCAACTACTTTCACTATTGATGCCATTAGAGAACAAATTGGATTTAGTAACAGACCTGCTTGAAATTACTACATAGACAAAGGCTTTATAGGGGTGTAACTCGTGAGAAACTGCGGAAGTCGATGACACGACTTCGACGACGATTCTCGATTCGAATGAAGAAGCGAACAGTGAAACAGTAGACGATTTAAATATGCACTTGAATGTAACGTAGGCCACATGCATGTCTCGGCCACGGCGGCCATCTCGATAAAGACGAGCCAACTGTGCAGATAATATTATAGTGCGCAAGCGCACTCCCTGTGCACGCGTTCTCCTATTCCGATAGGACGACGGTCCGGTACGACCAGAGAGAGAGAGAGAGAGAGAGAACGACCAGTACGAGGCACAGGGTGTAACACCGCCAACTTCCTGACGCCGGACTGTTATTAGAACTTGAAAAACCCAGGACATCACCAATGTGTTTGAACAAATATACAACACACATAAATGTCACCCAGAAAATAGTCGTAGTGGATTCGCGGGATCCCATAAGATCTGACAAAGACATCTGCAGGGTCAACCACTCTTTTTAAATGTACATAAATAATTGTCAGGCTCGTAACATTTGAATTGGAATATACACCTTCAACTGCGCTGATCGGTAGTCGAATTAGGAAAAAGGAAAAAGCGAGTAAGTTATAACAGGTTATACTCAGATCAGGCAGGGTGCGATTTCTATATAAGATAAGATAAGCTAAGGTGCCCAGGAATTACAAAGCATCAGCAGGGCACCTCGACGACTAGTCAGTTTCGACACCATCTCCACAGATGAGGTTGTTCTACACCACAGGACAACCCGCCCGACTTTGGTACAGTGCAATGGGGTAAGGTTTCTACCTTCTTGCCTTGTCCGCTCTTCTTATAAGAGGAATACAATTAGCGCCTACCACACATGTCTACTTACTTAGCTTATGCCGCATAATCACATTATGCTAGCTTACTTCTATTGACTGTTCTGTCTTAAACTATTGTAGATCGTTTTCCTTCTTACGATTTCAACAATTTTCTTAAAACTCTCATACTTTATGCATTTCACAGCAACTATTTGATGTGTAACATCTCGCCTCGTCGTTGCTGAATACTTTCTGTTGAGTATTCGTGAAAAATGACGCAAAATGTGTTACAGAAAATCGGGGAAGCGCCCGCTATTCCATATTTGAATTTAATGTGAAATTCTTCGAATGAATATTTTAGTACAGTTTTTCAAACATTATAATATTTTTTTGGGGTTGTCAATCATTGAACTATCATTTCTCTCAGGGCAATAACTAAAGCTATTGCTTTCAATTATGACTACAACTAGCTGCTCTCAGTATAATATTTTTAATTGTGTATAACTATTTACTTTATGGCTACTGTAACTCGCTTTTTTTGGTACAGTAATTTAAGTGTGTGTTATGTTTAGAGCGTTTAGTTAAGTGTATATTAAATGGTACAGATTTCGTTAAAAATAATTAATTGCTAGATGATCGTCATTAAGCTTTCATTGATCTATTTCAACAAACGGCTCCAGGATACTCTTTCCAAAGTCAGACCATATAAATTAAATTTTTTCAACACTATAAAAGTACTGCAACTGTACTGTAACTGATTTGAGGGAAAATTCATTAAAGTAACGAGTTATTTTAATGAATTTTCCCTCAAATCTTAAACTAAAGCAGACAGCTCATATCATTCGCGTGCGATTAGCTGATAAAATAGTTTATCCGGCACCAGTCAGACTAGTTTTTACTGCCACAAATAGATCTGCTCATTAGAGAGATACCTGTTCTGACGCAAGTGTGTCGCCTATTAGAAAGTTAACATAAAGGTTTTGTAGTCAATTTCATTCATTTCACGACGTAAACACGAGAGAGGTTTGGAGACTTTCTTTTTTTATAACGTAAGGAGGCCCAAGAACAATCTGATGTCATCCACAGATAGGGATGAAACTTAACTTAGGGATGTTTAAGAAAAAAAATTATTTATATCTAAAAGATCGCTAACTGATCTGCGAGATCACTGGTGTTGTGGTAGGCATTGGTGATGATTACCATCACGTGGCCTGGCTTCTTGTCTGCCCCCTCTTATATAAAAAAAACAATGTCCAAGTATTTGTTATGATGACGGGTTCACGTCTTCCGTCCTTCCACTTTAATGCGCAAACGAAAACTCACAAGCCGCTCAAACGCGGCATACTGCCGCTTCGCGGACCCTTCATGTGAGGGAGAGGTACCTCTCCGATCGTACTGGCCCATTTCAACTGTAATGTGCCGTAGCGCTACCTCCGAATTCTCTCTCTCCTTATGACGTCGTTCGGCACTATATTAGGGAAATGACAGATCGGGAGTCTCTTAATAACTACCGACGCCCACGAATATCCTCGCAATAGTTTCACGGATGCGTTATTCTCCTTTCCTCCCCCCCCCCTCAACTAGGCCACCGGATACTAACAAAACGTGAAAGGGCAGCTGTCACTTTACGACTATATCATTCGAGTGAGAAATATCTCCCCGGTCGTGCCTTGCTGCAACAGAGCATGGCACCTCTTACTAATGAACGTGTTTCATTTGAGCTTAAATTACGTGAAAGGCATGGAAATACGACGTTATCATACATTAGCGAGAGATTGAGCTAGTACTGAGATAAGATAGGACCCCTCATTAGTATCAATTTCTACTTTTATAACAGGTTTATCACTTAGAAAATCGCAATGGCAATTAACTTTCATTCAACATGTACACTGTCAAACCATTGCATTGGACCAATTCACATCGCAATGGAAGCGGCGGGCGGCGGAAGGGGGATTGCTCGCGCCCTATGGCAACTGCGAGCGAGCGACCGCGAACGTTCGGTACCACGCGCGAAAAAGCTAGGGGCACGCAATCCACCACCACGGTTCAGGTCTTGTCGTAGCGGAGACACCTCGGGCGAAGCTCACTGAACCGAGGAGAGGGCTGCTCTTTGCACCGCTCCTACAAGAAGAGGGGACAAAAGAGCAAAAGGAGGCGGCGCTTTTGCACATGGGGCAAGGCTCGAGGATGAGAAACTCAACCCTTTGCACCGTCCCAAACTTGGTTCTTGTTTGTGAAAAAACGCGGGTGACAGGAGGTTTCCAGAGCTGATCGTATCGAGAACTCGAGAGTCTCCGCTTTGTAGGATTCAACGAAATACTCGCGAAACCGCGTAGATATTGTGCATTATTACAATGACGATAAAATTGCAAGACACTAAAACTGCTCTTCGCTGAACGCTCGCCGCTTGGATTTCAGTTTGAATTGAAACGCCTTATGTAGGATGATATTTCTAAAATCAATATTTACCGGAGAATGTATAAATATGTAAGGGAGGACAAAATCATGCCATGATCTGTGTGACCGGGTCAGGTCTTGTTACGAGTCTTCGTACCCGGCGTGTATGTATAATGAGAGTAAATGCATCTGTAGGAAGTAGGACAAATCTGCAAGGGCCGCGATATGTAGCTCGTTTCGCTCTGCCTACCCCTAAGGAATGTGGCATGAAGACATTTTATTATTGCTGTCGTTTGAATATAAGAATTAGCTTTAATTAAATTAGCCTAATCGGGTTTCGATATTCGTCGCATCTCGCTGCGATTGTATTAACGAATGACAGAAATCGGTTCATTTGTTCAGTTTACGCGAATCTTGTTTATTACAATGAACTACTTTAGCGGATTTTATCTCTTTTTAATTGTAGTTACATAAAAATCCCGATGTTTCAGATGCTTTACAACGGCCATGGTTACGGAAGTATTGCGATGAAAACCCCTAAATTAGTTTTATAGAATAGATATAAATGTATTATTTTTTTTATTAATTTATAACAAATATAAAACTTTGGTAATATCTTCTCGTAGATTCTGTAAAGCTTTGATTCCAGGCGTACAGCCGTAGGGACACACGAAGGAATATAATGAAACGGAAGAGTTTGTATGTCACGAGGAAGGTTATACGACGCTACGACCAATAGGACCGGAGACATGTAAAGCCGCGGGGCGCTGCTATTCTAGGTACGAACAATACGATGTAGTCATCGCACTGGTAGCCGGTCATAATCTCCATGAGCCAAACGTTCGCCTCAGCTAACCATTTTAGCTACCGTCGCGAGCTGTCCCCAACGTCAGAGTCGGAGGAGGACGGATCTCGCGGCCTCTCTGGCCATGATAATAAAATTTACATTAGCTGTTACAAATATTCATATATTGACACATACGGGACACATACCTCACATCTGCGGGAGAGACTGCTGTCTGTCCCTCTTTCAATCCGAAACCCAGTCTCGTCGCCATAGGAGCACTTATAGCAATCGCAAGAAGCTCTATTGAGCTTCTCTTCGCTTCCACAGCATAAGGTCAGGTCGGAAAAAACTAGCAGCCACAATATTTCTGGATAATTGTTTATCATCCTAGAAAGATTTTTATTCTTCGGTACAAATCGTGTAATAATCTCAAAGAAAACGTAAAGAATATTAGTTAATAACAGCTGACTTGAAACTGCTTACCGCTCATTCACAAAATGTCGTTCCACAGGATCAAAGCCGGGCAGCTGTTTTGAAATTGGCAAACAATAGATGTTGTTGATAAGAGGTCGTTGAACTTTATACACCTTATTCAAGCTTTGTTTTTGTATGCTAATTATTGCATTGTAATATTGATATTATATTGCTTTGATTATATTGTATAAATAACCACTGTGGGCCCTCAATAATTATATTGAATTATATTACCTAAAGTAACTAGTGGCTCCTATTCAAACATGTCATTACTTCAGCCGATCCAAGCGATTTTGTATTTCATAAAAATGTAAATATAGATTCAAAATTAAACGCGAATTTTAGTGTAGATAGTACTACACTAAAATTCGCGTTTAATTTTGATTGAGTAACCATATTCGCATGAGAATATATTCTATTAAGTGTCACTTTGTCCTGGACACTTTTCCTTTCACGACTTGTCATGGCGATGGGGCTCAGTAGCCTGGGGTGAACACAGACACTTTGCCGATGCTCGATGGCCGAAAGCAGTTGAAACGAGGGGGCTGCTCTTTGTACCCCCCTTATAAGAAGACAAAAATAAAGAACAAGCCTGATCTTTCTCAAGAGGTTTACCTCTAAAGTGAACTTACGTGTGATATCTTGTGTTAACGTTGGCTTACAACAAAGAACCTCTACTAGAAATACTATTATTCGTATTGTTACATTAAGCCTGTTTCACATATCATTACTAAAACACTAAATAACTATGCGATACTTTTTTTTTTAACTGACATAAAAGTTCTTCCGTACCAGGTAGTAAAAATTAGATTTATCATCTTATCATAAGATGATAATGTTATACAAAAATGCTCTACATGTCACCTTAAAACAACCTGCTTTTAACTACGAATAAAGCTATTTCCTGCAAGAAATACGACTTAGAAGACACAGATCACGTTGGTAAAAATACTTGAGAGACTTAAAAAATTTACGACTGACAAAATATATGTTTATCGAGAATGTGGGGCAATTTCTAACTCGACTGATTAGGCATAAAACATGTTAAGAATCATGGGACTGAAACAATGGTGAAAGTCAAGGTGTGTCCGTCTGTACATAAATTGTGTTTCAGATCGTAAAATTTGAATATTATTGTCATTGAGAATTGTGTAGACGCATACCAGAGGATATGCAGGTGGTTTAAGATAAAGTGGTGAGGTTACGTAAATCATAATACACAAGAACCGTAGCGAGAATATGCTTTTTTCTATAAATACTAGAAAACCTATAATCGAATAATAGCAATAAACCAAACTGCTTCGTGGTCCAGTTGCAATCATATTCAGACACAGACGTGATAGTAGGTTCCGAGTTCTGGATTGAATCTGACGATGTTTTTAGAATTTTTCAATTTTTAATTACAGTCAGGAAGTTGGCGCTATTGCTTACCGTTCGCGGAAAGCCATCAGGCCTGCACTTTATGGAGATAAAGTGTAGGACAGGAGTGTCGTGTCGACCTGCCGTCCCATGGAATGGTGAGTGAGGGCATACAAAATGCACTTGTGTCTGTGCACATACTTGTACTTTATAATAGGACTCACACAAGATAACTTATCGCCATAAAGATGGCCCTTCTGGCCGAAACACGGATAACATTATACATCTTTGCAATAGAAATCAGGATTCCAGGCGTTGAACGAGTTAATATTTATTTTTACTAGCGATCCACTCCGGCTTCATCTGTGTATAAATTATATTCTTAAACCCTCCTCGGGAATCGCTCTATTCATCGATTAAAACTGCATGAATATCCGTTCAGTGGATTTCGAGAAAATCGATCATGACAACTTTTGGGTACTTTATTGCATATATATCATTGGGGGAAGAAACGGCTACTATTGATTGCGATTAAGATCTGCATATATCTCCCCATGGGTCAAGTTTCTAATTAAAATAAATTAGTGGTAATGGTTTATCTAATCATATGGTCGATGTCTCTATAGGGGACACTCAGGTTGACAGCAAAAGTTTAATGTACGAAAAACAGTTGCGACCAAATAAACACAAGTCAAATAAATGTATATTTTATCATTTAATTAAATGAACTCGATGGATACCCGCCTGGTTGGCGTGACGAAGCGTTGGACGGAGTAATGTGGAAAGAATGCGTACCCAACAATGTGACACAAGATTTATTTCACCACCGTGAACTCTCACAGCTCTTACTATCTCTTAAAAATACAAAACCATCATGCTCATCTCTACATTACTTGCGTTATTTATACCTTCCTTTCTACATTGGCCTAGACCTTAGACATTTTTACTATGATCATAATTGACAAATGAGTTTTCATGTCATTTTTACGGAATGGTCATGAAATTTGAACTGGGAGAGCATAGTTCATGTGCAGCTGTACATTCTGTGTCAGCCGGCCTCCGGGCGCGGAACGAATGCGTTGTTTATGGTGGGCACTGCGGCAACGCAACGCTTTTTGTAGAACTTGTATTATTAGGAGTTACATTTTTAAACATTTTTTTCTATTATTAGATAAGATGTTTTAGTAAGAGTTCGTGAGGCCAGCATGGTACGTCTCGGTCATGATAGCGCCGTAGAATCACAGCTATGCTGTCGCGTTTCGTGCAGTTTGCGACTAGCCGGTGGCCCACTGGAGTGGAGTGGGAAACTACGTCAACGCATCTACGTGACATTTTTACGGATGCCCATGGCCATCGGTAGTCCTTAAATGGCCCTGATAGCGCGTATGCCCCTGTACTATAAAATAAGATAAATTCTTAACTAAAGACATTGATAAAATTTTGACACAATGCATTTTCGCAAGGTATGATTGTGCAAATAAGGAGAAGTTCTTTTGGAATTTCTGAATTATCATATGCGCTAAAAAATCTATGGATCAATAACGCAACGAATTTCTTTCAAATTAAAAAAAAAATGTCGAAATGTTATCATTCAAAATAATAAAAATTACATTTCGAACGTCAGCAATAAACACCGGTTCCACCCCAGTGGCTCTCTGGCCTTTACCTATGAAGGTCAGGATGATCTGGTTAAATGCAGAAAATTCTACAGCACCTACTGATTCTGAACAGCTTATACGAAAGGCCAGAATTTTTAATTTCATCAATCTGGCTTGCCTTGAGTAAGCCGTGGTATATATAGTGCGTATATTGTGTATGATTTTAGAGGTCCGAAGGGCTCAACACGCTGGTAGCTAAAGTGGAGTCTGCAGTATTAATTTAGGGCAAGAAACGTCAAGAGTGCTTTAAAAGTGCCGAAAGGATTTCGTTCGTTACATGGTAATGTTCGAGTGCCAATACAATTGAATGTAAATCTATGACTAGTGGTTTGGTGTAACTCGCCGCTATCGAAGATTTGTTCGAGCTTATCTTTGAAATGTCAAGCTTCAGAAGCCAATACGAGTTCTCAATGAAAGGTTACTAAAACAGTAAGACCAGCTAAAAGCTATTATAAATCTACTTCGATTATATCAAGGCGCTAAAACATCCGCAGAATAACACTTTTGAAGACATAAATAAAATGTAACAAGTACTGAAATGTATTTGGACGCAATTTTGATATGCCGCCAATTGTTAAATGAAATAATTGGTGATTTTCATGTAAGCATATAATATAACATATTCATTAAATCTGGTTTCTATGTTATTCGTGACTATCTATTCTTTTGGGGGGCAAAACGAAATTCGTGCCTTTTTACTGCTAGCAAAGCCCATAGACATCCGCACTACTATGCCGATACGTTGCCCTCTTTTTCTTCTCCTTTCTAGTGGGCCACCGGCTACTCACCTATAAGAAAGTGCCTATTTATTGCACTATCATGTGAGCAGGAGGTATCTCCCCAGTCGTGCCGGCCCAACCTTGTTACTGAGCGTGGCGCCACATCTAACAAAATACCTGTCCATAGAGAAGGAGAGGAGCCAAGGATATTAATTTTATTTATTTTTCAAGAAAGTTACGTGTACTATTGTCAGTATGTAAGAAAGAGAAAACCACTCCCTTAACGGATTCTGGACTTTGCGGCGTTGAACAGAATTTTAGAGAGAATTAGTGACATGCTACAAAGCAACCTCGCTCACATGACATGATGTTAATGATAAGGTCCTGCTTCCCTAATTACTTTTTAGAGAGAAGTAGTGCCATGCTACAGAGCAACCTCGCTCACATGACATGATGTTAATGATAAGGTCCTACTTCCCTAATTACTTTTTTAAAGTACAGGGGGACCAACGAGCAATCAGAGAACTACAACGACTACCGTCGCCCATGAACATCAGCATAATTACTATGCCGATGCGTTTCTCACCTCTTCACCTCTCCCCCCCCCACGGGCTACTCACAAACTACACGAAGCGAGACACCGTAGATGTCACTTTACGGCGGTATCAAGTGAGCGAGAGGTACCTCCCCGATCGTGCCGGCCCAATTCCGCTGCAAAATACATCTTACAAAATACACACATCTCAAAAATACTTCGAAAGTAGTAGCTTTTCTGTCGCATTTCCTGCAGTTTGTGAGTAGCCGGTGACCCAAAAAGTGACTTCAAAAAATTCAGGAGGACAACGCATTTGCATATCGTTTCTCCTTCTATGCTATAAAAAAGCGTTGACACTATGGAGCTACTAACAGCCGAGACCGCATAGGAGCAGGGTGGATGAGCCTTAGGACCCTTTTGGATAAAACTGGCGGTAGAAATGGAAAAGAGTGGAATGATTTGGAGCAGGTCCATACCAAAACGCATAGCCGAGCGACATTTTGTTCTATAAATGTAGATATATTTTAGTAACAAATTGTATTTTATATTATTGCTTTTAAAACGTTTAACAAAAATGTAATACTTTCGAAAAATCAAGGTTTTCATTATATTTCTCCATACTTTCTTGTAAAATGGAACAGAACATCATCAATGTACTTAGAATTTTAGTTAAGTTAGAGTTAGTAGGATTGTTATAAGGAAAGTGACCTGTGGCGCTCTATGGGGGAAGCCGGTGTACAGCAGAGGACGTCGTCCGGCTGATGATGATGATAATGAAGGAGAGTTCTTTATCTTCGTTCGAAATCATAGTTAAAGTGTCAATTTAATGTAATTATAAATTAAGTTACGGTAGTTTGTTAGGTCTCCTCGTCTCTGCCCACATGGGTTATACAAAAAAGTTTATGTATGTAATGCTTTGATGAAACACACGTAAATGTTCATACCTACTTCCAATAGAGATGAGATGTCCCGTGGTTGATGATAAAAACTTAAAAGAGAGTTTAAAGAACAAAATTTTAAGAAAGATTTTAATAATAAAAATTAACTATTTTTTTAAGTAAGATGAACATACCTTTTTTGACCACGTTAAGGTTAGATTGTATTAATTATTAAATTGTCATATTTAAAGTGTATACTCTAACTGGAAATTATTTATCTAATGTTTGACTTGTTCCATATTTGAAAAAAATAGAGTATACTTTTTAATAAAATCGAATACCACCGTTGTATTCTCGATAGTGCCAAGCTTTTTCTAGGAAGTCTTAAGTTAACAGTATAGCTAGAATATGCTAGTTTAGCATAAAGTTCCGCTAGAACATCAGTTTCTATTCCAAAATACACATAATCGATATTTACCTAGACACCACACTTTTTCCTTACAGCTTTCGCATAGATCATGTTCTCCCACATTTTCATCGGAACATCGCACACACAACAATCACATCACTGCACAGCACAAATAAAACACTTGGGCACACACAAATATCCAAAATATGACAGCGTCAGGTCCCGTACAACGTTTGATGACCTTAGAAGTAGCTTTTCTACTGATTCTTGAATGCAAAGTCGGTTTCTCTGCGCGAGCGCTGTCGGTATGCGAGCGTGCACGTGTGCGTGTGTACGTACGACACTCACACAGGCGCATAAGCAGGCTGCACGGTTTTTGTCGATGTCCACGGGGCATGTAACCTGACTGCAATGTGTTGTAACTCGTTTATTTATTTTTATGTTGGTTTTTCCTTCGTTAGAAAGAAAAGTAAATTCACTGGTGGAAAGATAGGAGGATGGTTATTTTATGATTTTTAACATTTGATTTTTTATCTGGATAATTCTTATATCTTATATTATACTATTTTCTAGATTTCTGTATCTCAACAAAGACCGTTGTGGGTTTACTTTGTTATATGTCTGCCTGTCTAGAAAGAACATCTAAAGGATCGTTCCTGTGTAGCCTGTAATTATGAAATTTAGAGTATACATTCCATATAAGGGATTAAATCTATTTTAAAGATCCGAAGTTTGGTTTTTATTAGGTATAAAACAAAAATATTAATTAGATAATAGTTATATCGTACAAAATAAGTGGATACGCGTGTAAATCTCAGTTTATCAACTATTATAAGTTATCATGCTTCAATCTTCCGTTAGTACGGATCTATCATCAATCGCTTTGCGAACCTCATTCGTACTTGACTGGCTTAACGAAACATTATATTCATATATTTAAGTAGAGAAAAACTGCTTATTTTAGTAGAGGATCATGGAGCGCTTAATGTTTTACTATCAGGACAGACAGTCACATGCCTCCTTTAATTTTTTTATATCAAAAAAAATATTATTATATATCATAGTCAAAAATGTGAATATATTAAAAAATAGTAAAAATAGGTTATTAGAAAAAGTTCATAGTATATGTACGTATATATATATATATATATATATACATATATATATATATACGTACATATACTATGTATATATATATATATATATATATATATATATATATGCATACTTTTTAAAATTTCCGAGTTGCAACATTGCGACATGCAGGTTAAGTTTTTCTAAAAGCTGCTGGTCGATGTCCCGCTAGTGAGACTCGAGCCTCATCTTCCCTCCCTCTCTAACAATGATTGCTCTATACGTTAGAAAGAGTCACCGATATTACTCATAACGCTATGTCAATTTGCAGAACCCGATGTGGCTTTACAGTGGAATTATTAAAGATCAAAATTACAGTCGTGTAGGTAGAACACTCCCGTGTTTGAGAGGTCCGTAAGGTTTCGAATTATTTTGAGAGGAATGTATATCTTAATTTGGCAGGGTTGTCAAAGTTTCGAATAGCAGTAGGTCTGATTTTGTGCGCTACAAATTCGTAAATGTCGCACAGTATTTATTATTATCAACCCTCTTACATCCACGGGGATAAGTAAACCATGTATTTTGTATAGTATAAGGGGATCAACTAGCAGTCGGATCCTTTGATTCACTAAAAGTTTAAACAGAAGGTATCATGTCAGGGAAGGATTGCGCGAGCCCAGTGTCGTTGCAATTTTGTAAGAGTGCTATGCTGGCACTCTTGCAAAATATTGAAATACTAGCAGTCTGCCCCTGTTTTGCAAGTATAGTGTTCAAAATATGGCAAAAATGTATATTTCTATTTTAGCCTCGTAAACTGCTGTGTCGGGGCGGCCTAAGAATAACCTCACTCTCAACCCAAGCCCAGGGTGACATAAAAGTCGTCAAAGGGCAATAGCCTTTAAACAACGAAAAGGCTTCAGTGACCTGGTTGTTTGGTGCTCCGTCCGTTTCATACTGACAGTGAAGTAGACGGGAGCACCGGACAGCGGTTACGCCGAGTGATGGCGGTACCATCAATCGGATCGGCGACAGGCAGCAGTGGCACCGGTCCGAAACCTATTCTGCGATTGCCAATCCGCCTGCTCAGCGTGGCAATTATGAGCACTTACCTTTAATGGACGACAACAGCATAATTCGGCCCCAAGTTCCCGGTAGTTCCACTAGTTCTAGCCACGGTAGCGGCCACGGTAATGGTGGAACAAGGGGTGCTAAGAATCTCCGCGCTACGGATCGCTACCACCGACTTGACCTGGCTACGTATAACAGACGAACAATTCGAGTAGATAGCCACTAAGTTCAGCTGGAGGTGGAACCGGGAAAAATCCGATGGCATAACTCTACCATCGGGTCACCTATTCCACTTCAGGGAAGGTGACACTCCATCACAAGGCGGCATGAGATTCCTCATAAATGAGTCCCTCGTAGGCAACATCGTCGAAATCTCTAGTGGGTCGAGCAGGGTGGCGTATCTCGTACTAAAACTCACTCAAAGTGATACAAGTATACGCACCAACCGCAACATATTCAAATACGACGTGGAGGCAACTTACGAGGATGTTTCAAAGGCCTTACATAATCCCTGTAAGGCCCACTTTAATGTTGTTATGGGGGACTTTAATGCCAAAATGGGAGTACGAAATAGTGTTGAATCGAGTCTGGGATCACATGTAGTCGGAAGTCGAAATCGCAGGGGGCAAATGCTGGTAAAATTCTTCGAGAAGGAGGGCCTCTCCTTAATGAACTCTTATTTTAAGGAGATGGCCCATAGGAAGTAGACATGGCAGAGCCCCTGTACACACACAAGGAACGAGATTGACTTTTTTATGACGGACCGCAAACATATATTTAGGGATGTCTCTGTGATCAACAGGCTTAGAACTGGAAGTGATCATCGATTGGTTAGAGGCCTTAGTGCAGTCAACACTCCAACCTAACTGCCGGCGAACCTCGGTAGGCACCGAAAAATTCCAATTGGTATTCAAAAACCGATTCGATGCCCTAGATACGTTGGAAACCAAAATGGCAATTGACGAGGCCATGAGTGGCGTGATTGGTTGCATGATGTGGGTGAAGGATACTGTAGAAGTAAGTATACGAGCAGGAAAGCTAAACTCCCAAACGAGACGCTTGGACTTATGAACGTAGAGCACACTAAGACGTTACGTCTGCAGATGTCAAGCTTCTTTCAAAGCGAATTCGCAAACTAATGAGTCGAGAACTTCGCAGCTCAAATACACTACGGGTTACCGAAGTGATTGAGCAGAATAAAGGGTCGAAGGTTTTTGCGGAAAAGCTTGGAAGAAGTCATCTGACAAAGGTTAGACTGATTCGACAGGAAATCGAAGCTTTCTATATCAAGTTATGTACGTCGCACGCTCCTCATCCCGATACCCTGTACAACAATCCGCGTGCAAACCTGACACGACACTTGTCAGGTGATCTTCCGGACGTCATCTTTAGTGAGATTATTCTAGCTCTTGGGCAGCTTAAAGGGAGGAAGGTTTCGGGGAAGGACGGAATTACAGTATAGCTTCTTAGGGCAGGAGGCGAACCTGTGTTACGAGAGCTAAAAAAGATTTTTAATTAGTCCTTCAGCGGGGCATACCTCCCAAGTTATGGCTTGGAAGTGTCGTTTTTTTTATTTTTCAGAAGGGTGACAAAACACTTCTTCAACATTACAGACTAATTTCACTTCTCGGCCATATTTACAAGTTATTCTCAAGAGTCTTGACGAATCGTCTCACCACAAAGATTGACGAATTCCAGCGACCGGAGCAGGCTGGGTTTTGCAGAGGATTTAGCACCATGGACCACATTTCCCATGACCATGCAAGTTGTACAAAAGACACACTCAGTCGAAACCTGGGCTGTTCTGGAAGCTTTATAGCGATGTCAGGTCGATTGGCGATACGTGGAAGTACTGAGAGCATTGTATCACGCTGTTTTTTGTCCGTTCTGATTCCGGGAGGTCAAACAAGGCCAATCCATGGATTGCATTGCATGCACGTCTTTAAGACTTCGAACTGGGTAGAATGTGGCATAAATATTAACAGTACCTCTCACATCTTCGTTTTGCCGACGATGTCGTTGTGTTAACCGAGTCGTTGGAGACCTTGCAGGAAATGTTGCACTGCCTAAATGAATCCTCCCGACTTATTGTATTGGCCTTAGGATGAACTTGGACAAGGCAAAGGTCATGTTCAACACGTTCTCCTTTGGCCAGTCAACATCGATGGTTCTGTTCTCAGAGTCGTGGACCAATACGTCTACCTCGGACAACTATTGCGATTAGGTAGACATAACTTCGAGAAGGAAGCCGATAGAAGGATTCAGTTGTGTTGGGCAGCATTCCGGAATATAACTCAGAGCTTGTAGACAAAAGTCAACCAATGCGTTCTCCCCGTGATAAACTACGGGGTCGAAACATGACCTCTTAATTTAGGACTGGTCCGCGAGTTTGCGGTAGCTCAACTGGCTATTGAACGTGCTATGTTTGGTGATTCTCTGTCCGACAGAATTCGTAAAGAAGTCATAAGGCAGAGAACTAAGGTATCCGATATCACGCGAGGAATAAGCTCGCTGAAATGGCAATGGGCTGGTCACACACGCAGAAGAACAGATGGCAGATCGGCCAGTAAGGTTCTGGAGTGGACGCCGCATTCAATAAAATGAAGTGTTGGTCGACCGTTCATCAGGTGGGAAGACCGTGCAGTAACCGGTCCGGGATGGATGAGAGTAGCAGGAGATCGGTCGTCTTGGCATTATTTGAAAGAGGCAGCAGTGGACCGATAAAGCCTGAGAATGATGATGATCATGATGGAACATCCTTCCGGCATTTAATGTTCGAACAGAGATTTGCAAAATCATTTTTTGTATAAAAGATTTTGATATAATAAAATATGAGTAAACCAACGTAAGTCATAAGGACTTACTCAATTTTTTAAGTTAAGTTCGTTTAAGTGTAAATGGCGTACAGTTAAAGTAACAACCTAGAATATCCATGCAATTCGTATCTGTCAACCAGTAATGGCAGATAATCGTGTGAACAACCACTAGACACAGATATGTGTATATGTGTATCGGTCATCTATATCACTGAGCTGCATTTTATTGCTACTTTCGCTGTCCTAGGAATTTCTATGAGGCAAATATAATGCAATTTATAAAACTCTAATAAAACCGCAACTGGTCTGTCTGCACTGTGTACATACGAAATAATCCGTATCATACAAACTTTCGTATCGATAACTATTTGTCTATACTGACAATATAAAGCTGAAGTCTATGTTCGTTTGAACGAGCAAATCCCAGGAACTGCTGGCCCGAATTGAAAAAATACTTTTAAGATCAATATTCCATTTATTGAGGCAGGTTATGAGCTATATCCCCACCATGGTTCAAGCCTTGTCGTGACGGAGGGCTTAGTAACCTGGGGTGAACCCAGGCGAAGCCAATTGAACCGAAGGGGGATCTTTGCACCCCTCTTACAAGAAGAGGGGGCTTCAAGATCAGGAGGAGGAGTCGTTCTCGGTACCCCTCATATAAGAAGAGGGGACCTAAGAACGACAGGAGGTGGCGCTTCTGCGCACGAGGCAAGAGGCGAGGATGGGCACCTCACCCCATTGCACTGTCCCAAATTCGGTGGGGTTGTCCTGTAGTGTTGGGCAACCCCATCTGTGGGGGTGGAGTTGGTCCCTTCGGGGGCTGACTAGCCTTCGAGGTGCCCTGATGATTGTTGTTCCGGGGCACCTCACCAAGGGCGGCACTGATGGCACTCGCGGTGGTTTTTGTGGGTATTCGGCACTATCATGTGCCGCGAGTCCCACACACCACTAGACCCCACCCAGGGCCTGTGAAGGCGCGTAAATGCGTTTCCCCGCGTCACCAAAATAAAAAAAAAGTTTATGAGCTATATGCCATGACGCTACGACTAATAGGGCCAGTGTTACATGGGTGAAACCGCGGGGTGACGTTAGTAAGTAATATTTGCAATCCATTGAAGTCCTATTGGGCTTCTCTTCGGTGCCACAGTATAAGTTCAGTTGCAAGAAAATTACTTAATTCGAATATATATTTTCACACAAAACTACTGCACAGATTTGTATGAAATTTGGCACTTATATGAACTATAATAATCTATAATGTATACGTTACAATATGAAAAAGAAATGTCACTTTTGATTTTCGTATGTCCTGTTAAAATGTCAACATCTTTGTAACGACGGTTTTTAGAGGCCCTTTTAAGTCAGGGCCCATGCCCCAAATGTCCTTTCAACAACGACAGACCTGTCTGGACAAAGGATTCTCTCATGAAGCGTCAAAAGGGATGATTCCCTGCCGTGGTGTATTCGTATATAACTTTTAATTTTAATAATTAGCACAATCGCCCGCTTATACCTTACGTGCTTTTGAAATTTGCATAAGTTGTGTGATTTTTGACAAATATTGGGTGTGTTTATGTGTAAAGGAAAGACTAGTCTTTATGATTATTATTATTTATTATATATTTTCAGCCCTAGGGCTATATATAATAATAATATCTTACCACATTTGCCTAGTCCTGTGGTAAGTACCGTAACGACTTGTGTTACAGGTACTAGACAACGGAAATATGTTTAATATTCTCTTATACAAATTGTATATGTTTAAGATTTTTATTGTATAAATTACGCATAATACATGTATAAACATCCATGGCCTAGGCGGGATTGGAACCCGCGACCTCTGTCGTAGCACGCGGACTACCCGCCACGTTACCAACCGAGCCACCCGAACGACGAATATAATTACATAATTTATAATGATAATCATACAGTTGACAATATACTTAAAAATAAAACTCGACTTTTCACATGGTTTTTACATAATTTCCCCACGTACCCGATGCACTTTCGATGAATAACAAAATGGGTATGGCATAGAGCATTCCGTTGTTGCCATCCCCCTCTAGAGCCCGAACCCGTTTCGGTGCGAAAGAGATGACTGTCGGAGGAAGTACGTCCTTATCTTAATTCCAGGAATAACTTTCTCATAAGATTGTGATGGAAATAATATAGCTTGGAATGCAAAAAGTGTGTCGATACACGATCGAGATTTATTCCGATCATTCGTTCTAATTATGTTTCACTCTCTTAACTGACAATTAGTAACATAAGCAGCGGTTAAAGTGCTACGTTCTGTTGAGATTGCTTGTCGTTAAGGTCTTGTACCAATATAACTGTGAAATGGATATTTAATTTATCCCGGGTAAGGGATCGCTGATCTTTGTGCAGTAGCCGGTCCGGGGTGGATGCGAGTAGCAAGAGATCGGTCGACTTGGCGTTCATTGAAAGAGGCCTATGTCCAGCAGTGGACTGATAAGGGCTGATAATGATGATTATGGATGTACTAAAATAGAAGGATAAGATTATTGGAAACGTAGCAAGAGGTAGTGCCATGCTATTTGGTAAATTACGGCGACACGACCGTGGAGCTAACTTTCACTCACATGATACCGAGTTAAAGGTGTTGGTTGTGATGTCGTGTTTCGTGCAATTTGTGAGTAACACATGGTTGGCCTAAACTCGATGGGAGTAAAGGAAAATGCATCTGTATATGTTGATGTTAATGGGCGTCGGTAATCCCCAAAGCTCGTTTGAAAGCTATTAAATTTAGCGTTTTAGGTGTAGACTATTTTTAACAGTTAGAGCATTAAACAAAGGAGATTTGAAATAATAAGCATCTATCAATGTCATATTTTTATGTACGTACTAATAAAACGTTTACAAGTATTTGGTCTTTAGAGAATTGTTTTTATAATGTTGTATTTCATTCGACGTATTTGAAGGCACGCTCGTAAATCAAAAATTGTGATAATAAAAATGTTGCTTCTATTAGAAGATATCTAATAAATTATCTTTTTAAACACTTCTCGTGACGAATATATTTTTTATGAACCGGTCACATTTTGTGCATTTAATAAAAGAGAGACATGTTTTTCCAGTGAAAATAAATACAGACAGACTAACAGGCTGCAGATGTCACACCCAGACGTGTGCGTATGTCTTAGAAATGGCGCCCTCGGGACTTTGAACCTGCTCCCTTGCGTGTGATACATGTCACTCACACCAAAAGGTCTTTGAAAAGCTCGAAGTCCTATTGCTGTCGCTTTATTTTTCATTTTATTTGTTAGTGGCCATCCAGATAATAAAATAATATTTCCCGGGTTGCTACTATGACCAATTATGTACTAAACCCTTCCGCGGGAATCGCTCCATCTATGGTTGAAGGCCGCATGAAAAACCGTTCCGTAGGTGTTGACAAAATCGATGAGATTCGAATCGATCTAATCGGGCAGACAGCGTTTCGGGTCATTGTTTTTAATACACTAGCAAAGACACTTTAGCCCTGCTCAAGGAATGCTCTACCTATGGTTGAAAACCGCATCAAAATCTATTGTGTAGTATTTAACAGAATAGATTATATACGGACAGACAGCGTTTGGTGTCTTAGTTTTATAATACACTACTTAGCGATTCGTCCCGAATTCGAACTTAACACATTATACAATTTAATCTTAAAGTTCTCTATGTATGTAGAGCGGCTCTTGAGCAACGGGGTTGAAACCGCATGAAAATCCGTGCCTAAGTATTTGAGAAAAGCGATTACATACAGATAGACAGTGTTTAGGGACTTTGTTTCATAATAAGTATTGATTATTTTTTGTAATGAGACTTTTTTATAATTAAAATATATAAGGGAGCTAACGAGCAGTTGGCGCCTTCGTGACCGCAGCATCTGCTCAGGGGTTATGCAGATCCAATAGATCTCGTTCTTATTTATTATGCAGATCCAATAGATATAAGAGACGCACTGGTCCACTTCTTAACTGATGAAATCGAAGCATCAGTATGTTCGATTCATCAGTTGTTTCGATATGCGGCACGCAAAGGGAGGTCACAGAAAAAAAAATTGTTTACAGATGAGAAAGTTTTTACAAATTAGCAACATTTCAACAAATAAAATAATCATATTTGCTCAAATCATTATGCTCAAAGCTTTAGGGAAGCTCTAAGAAGCTCTAAGATTGCGACGTGGGCATTATCCGACTTCAGTGATGGTTTGGTGGGGTATTAGCCATGAAGGAGTGACTAATCCATATCTTTGTGAAGGAGGTATCAAAACATCACACACATCTTGACACAAGGGTATCAAGATACCATTCTTCAGAAGGTACTTAACTAAGTATGGTCCTTCCAGCAAGACTCGGTGCCGGATCATAAAGCTCGATCCACGCAAACATTGCGGAAGCGAATGTCTCGGACTCCATCAAAGTTGTAGACTAGCCGCCATCTAGTCCTGGTCTCAATCCGCTGGATTATGATTTATGGCCGGATTTAGTGAGTTCTGCTTGCTGTAAAGGCGACGATTGGCAGTGAAGAATTTCCCTATGGAAAGATGTGCGCGCTTCTATTGATAGCTGGTCTCAACGATTTAACGACTACATTACAGTGAATGGAGACCACATCGAAATAATTTTATTTGCAATTAAAATATTTTTTTCTTTGTTACAATATTTATGGCAAGACTTGGTACATTTATATTCTATAGAATATATATATGACTTATAAAAATTATAGCGTAAGCACTTGAAAGCTCTCTTTTTGCTGTGAATATGTCTTCTGTTTCTACTTCTTCATGCCTGTTGAAAGATTGCCGACACTTCAGCTTGACTAATGTAGTGGGATTAGTCCCAAAAAAAAATATAAAATAACATAAAAAAAAACATCTTCAAACGTGTTGAAAAATGTTGAATCAGTAACTAGCTATTAACAACGAATTCTTGAAAGTCTGTTTGAAATTTCACATAATTTTTGATGGTGATTTTATGCAAATAGCGCTATTTGTTGTGTTTATAATATCTAAATATCTCGCTTTTATATAAATTTATACAATGTTTTATTTATACAACACTTTTGATTCAAAAATTTAAATGTAAATTGCTTAATGTGTATGGTTTGAACAGGATTACGTGCGTGTGTCTTACACTGCTGCTACGATGTGGCTCGTGTGTTTGTTGAAATGGATTTTTTTCTATGAAAATGTAAAGCGAACGAGTAAGGAATAATTGTGAATTCATGTGGTGTGTATGTAGATGTATCTAAATGTGTTTTTATATAATATAATGTGTTTTATATTGGTTTTGTAATGCGTCGAAATATTTGAACGTATCAGTTGTCTTTGCCTTCTGTCTTAACCCTGGGAGGTCGCTGAAAATCGGTGGCGGTGTATCTAAATTCTCTATGCTCCTCACATCTCAGATAACAATTAATTATATCTAAGTGCCTACTGTATTTGATTTTACTTTTTATTTTGTATACTGTGTTTACTTGGTCTGTGGTGTTGTGAAGCAGCGAATAAATATATTTCTATTTCTACTTGTAGAATAATGTACCGCCGCCTATCACCGTACCTACCGCCAGTGCTGGATCAAGCTCTCAGGGCAGAATTTGGAGCCATTTACACCCGCCTACTAACATCGACACGGTTAATGTTAGTGCGGATGATTTGCCATATTTATTCTATCCTCGTGTGGGCGACGCACAGACCACACGAAACGCGATAGCATATCCAGTACTCTAAAAGCGTATTCATATGACCGTGACCAATGGCACTACCTCTTATTTAATTGTTCTCAGGGGCCTTGGATATAATTTTTTATATAGAATAGGAGGGGGAGCAAAAGAGCAATTGGAGCCTTTTTACGACTACAAACACCCATAAACATACACTTAATTACTATGCGTAGCGCTACTACCTGCCCCCTCCCCCACCCAATCGGCCACCGGCTACTCACAAGTCGCACGAAACGCGACACTGAAGATGTCACTTTGTGGCGGTTTTATGTATGGCGAGAGGTACCTCCCCGGTCGTTCCGGCCCAATTCCGTTGCATAGGAGGCTGTAGTATCATGAACCATGCATGGCACTACCTTCTCCTACGCAGCATGGCACTACCTCTGCCTAGTTAATAAGGTCGCTTTATAGCGCGGCCCTCGTACTGTAACCGCACACCGTGGTTACGATCGCACCTACAGACAACCTCACAACCGCACGTCCGCATATCAACATAGCCACCAAAAAGTAACATAAGGTTTCCTAACGGGTAGTGGCATGTTGCATTACAGCGGCACTGAGCCGGCATGAATGGGGACATCTCACATGAAAATCTGCATGATAATAATGCGGATGTCCATGAGCGTCGGTAGTGGTCAAAAGCATCCGATTTCTCGATTTTATTCTACTGGAGTACCTCTAACTGAACTTGATCAATCTTCGTCACAATTAATTTTTTTTATTTGTTAATTTGTAATTTTCTGTACAAAAATGTCCTTCGGCGTATTCCAGCGCAAATACCTTTTTCATTATCTACTTAACGCGTGTTTGTGCGCCCGCGCAGGACACAAAAATGGCGCGTACACATCCGACAGACGTCAACCCTGATGTTACACATCACTGCTGCCGAGACGACGACGACACGATGTATCGCTACATAGTACAGATTTACAAATACCTCTTATTACAGCCAATGAACCTGTTACAATAAAACTTCTTTATAACATTCTACTGTGTTAGAACATGATGAAGTTGGCTTGGGACCCAGTGATAAACATAATCAAATCAAAAACTAAACATTAAACCTGAAGATAGCAAGGTACAATAAGTACTGTTTGTGTTGGCAACTAAATAATCATAATTATTCCTGTACCTTTATTAACTTGTGATATCAGGACATCTGATACCTCAGTCCACCCGTGGCCATGGTTGCTGTAAAGTTTCTGAAACGTCAGGCTAGTGAAACCGCGACAAAATTCGTAAAATTAATTTCATTGTAATAAGTAACGTTCATGCAAATTTAACACATCAATACAATGACTCTATTATTTTAAGGGAGGCGTTGGTGGTCCACAAATGGATTTGAAACCTCGTTTATGCTCCGATGCTATTTAAAAAAAGAATATTCTTCTTACTAGCGTGGAACGCTCAACACCTTCGATGACTGGTCTGAAGCATGTATTGCTATGCCTTCGCGCATAGTTCTTTTACATTAAAAGGTAGCAACATCAGTTTCCGTATATGCTAATCCATAATCACTGCCGTGATGATGATAGGTGTGTATCTAGAGGAAATGTACAACAATTATGACAATCACATGACACGAATATCGGCTATATATCCGGGTGTTTGTATCTTCAGTATGCGTTTCAAAGCAACAATAAAAAATAAAGTGACTTATATTTCTACAATAATGTCTCCTGTATATGGAAAGTAATATAATATGTTATATATAACATATAAGCTATATATATATATATATATATATATATATATATATATAAAGTTATCTAGGATGGATGTCATACATATCGGATATTTTTTTCGCCAAATAAATATGGCCGCCTTACATCCGTTTCGTATAAAACACCTCATAAAGCTATCGTCATGCATGTTACTATAGGGTTGTCAGTATTGAAAATACGAAAGCACAATATATATAAGTACATGATGATTGTGATGTTTTAAATTATACTTCTTTTGGCGCGTTAGGAAAAAGTGACGAGAGCATCTTTTATCATGAGCGCGCACTCAGTAACGCAATACCGACACCCTGAAGTTGGCTATAGTCAACGTTTTGTTTTTTTCTTGGTGCGCACCCAAGAAGTATAAAACTCCTAACGTGTGTACATAAGCACACACACTTTTTTATACACCTTATAATATTTCGGCTTATAAAATTTGAAATATATCCACTAAAAAAAATTAAAAACGATAATAATGGTTGAGATCAAACCAAATCTGCGAACATTTGAAAAAAATCAATGTACAAACAGTAGTAGTGGTTTAAACCAACCGTACCAAAGACTTTTCAACCCTACTCCAAATGTAAATTTGTTTTCTGAAATTCCGCTTATATGTCAGGCACACAGACCCATCGCTAAAAATAATAGTCTACGTTGACGAGTCACTTTTTTTTTTAAATGATCTTGGCCGCAAACTGTTTCTCCAGGAACAACAAGGGTACACACATTACGCTTCTTTTTTTATTAACACGGGGATACGCATTTACGCGCCTTCACCGGCCCTGGGTGGCGTCCAGTGGTGCGTGGGGCTCGCGGCATTTTACAGTGCCGAATGACCACAAAAACCACCGTGTCATGCAGCCATTCGTGAGATGTTCCGGAACTACGAAACGTCAGGTCACCTCGACGATAATTCAGTACCCTAAGGGACAGACGCCTACTACAGAGAAGGATTGTCCCGCACCACTGGAAAATCCCACTAACTTTGGGACAGTACATTGAACTTGTGGGGGTGAGGTTCTTCCCCTATTGCTGGTTTGTCTCCTCTTCTTATAAGAGGTACAAAGAGCGACAAATCCTCCTGGTCTTTAGCCCCCTGTTCTTATAAGAGGGGTGCAAAGAGCATTCCCCTCGGTTCAAATAGCTTCGCCTGGGTTCCCCCCAGGCTACTGAGCCCCACCGCCACAACAAGTGTTCAACCATGGTAGAACACACATTAACCTATGATAAACAAAACAAATAAATTTAAAACATGATGTTATGTTTCGTACAGTCAATAATTTAAAAAAAATTGCAAACGAAATTATTAATAAACAAATTAGAATGTTATTTCAACTTCCAAAGTGGTATATTCCAAGAACTACAAGAATGGAATGAAATTTTGAACCACATGAGGGAACAGCCAAGCAAAACCTATCTACACAACAAACTATTAGTCTGTAGACTACTAACCATTGATTTATTAATATACTTTGTAAATAAAAGCTACTGACCAACATGATCTAATTATATAAATTTGCTTTTAACAATAATATTGACAGTCACTTCTTTATAACATAGGACAAAAGCACAATCGGGTTCATTTAGTGACTAGCCATGCCCATTAACATCATGTTGTCCATCTTTATGTCATCCCCCCGCAGGGCTACCGGCTGCTACCAAATCCCAAATGTGAGTACATAGCTGCCACTTTACGGGGGTGTCATGTGAACTAGGGGAACTGCCCTAGCCAGCCCAATTCCTTTACCATATAGCGTGACACTACTTCTTACTTACCTAACTACACTTGCTTCAGATTACGAGCGATAATTCAACCTATAAAATACTTATTTTAAGACACAAAAAGGCATCTGTACGTTCTGACAACCCTACCATCGCTGTCGTCGGTAGTTGATATAATTAAAACATTCCCGGCTCATGATTATCTTGGTACAGACATACATTCATGTCTCATTACAGCCACCGCTCGGACCAATTAATTATATAATTGCGTTCAATTTTCTAAATTGATGTATAATAGTATCAATTGCAGGAAAAACGGCCAATTACAGTGAAAACGGTCGGACACGGAGGCTTTCGGGTGAGCCCGTGTGTTATACGTGTAATACTTTCAAGTTAACTAAACAGTCTGTCCGTACGCCCATCTGTCGATCCGACCGTCCGACCTTCCGACCTTCCGACCGTCCATCCATCCGTCCGTCCGTCCGTCCGTCTTTCCAACCATTCGTCCGCCTGTCCGCCATCCATCCGTCCGTCTGTCAGTGCGGCTATTCATCCGTCTTTCCGTCCCGCCCCGCCCATATATCGCATATGTTTTACTCGAAGATTAAAGCATATGCGACATAAAGCTCTTCATAGGCGAACTCGACGCGCTCCTAGCTGGTTTCTTAAAGTTCCTGAAGCTGTTTTCACGCTGGCAGGAAATAAAAAAAATCGAAAAATCAAATGATAAACGATTAATGGCACCCATATACATTCCGCGTTACTAGACGATTAAACATTTTGTTAGCTTTTGAAGTTAACTTTCATTAATCATATAATGACAACGGAGATGATTGTCGTAGATATTATGCTTGTTTTTAAAAGTGGCGCAATTTATAAGCGCAATTTTCTTTAAAAGGTATGAAGCAAAAGTTTATTTTAATGATTTTCATAAGAACTTGCCAATGTCAGAGTATTTTTACCAGGTTCCTTGGATCTTGTACTATCTATCCTTTCATGTTTGCTTTAAAACTATTGTTTCTGTATCTGGATAGAGAATTTAATAAGGTTTTTGTCTATCCATAAGCTTGTCGCCTTTTAAGTACATTTTTTCTACAATAAAACTACGTTTACTGATTTTATTGATGTTTACTTAATGAGTCTTGATGTCACACATGGACATCTGTCATTTCGGTCCACCCCTGACCAGGGTTGCTAGAAAGCTTCTTTATACGTCGGGCTAGTTAAATAATAAAATAATTGCGGTAAAATGGGTAAAAATAGTCTTATGTAATGAGTAACGTTCGCGTAAACTGAAGACATCAATACATTTCTTCTTTATCACCCTTGCTACGAGTAGTTAGGCGCTAGCTCTTTTTAGTGACATCATCCATATGCTACTATATATATATATATATATAATACATTTTGACGACCGATTAGCGCAGTGGTAAACTGAGCGTGGTACGCCGAGCGCGTTACGAGCGAGTTATTATTATTATCTATGTATTATATATATTCCTATAATAAAATCTTAAATCTGAAAAAAATATTAAATATCTAGTACCAGTAACACGAGTCCTTACGGTACTTAGTGTGGGGCTGTGCTAACATGGTGTGAAGTCCACAGATATTATTATTATTATCAACCACCACATCCAAATGAGCCAGCGGGTCATCCATCATCACCCAGGTACAATAATATTTGTTATGTAATACGAAGGAATATATGAAAATACCACACCGCTCCCGCAACTTGGGGCATGTAGAGCTTTGTCTAATCTCCAATCCCCTTTGGGATCCTGACATAAATGGTGAATGGTCTTCATGTACTCTAGGCGGCATCGGGTAAGATAAGCAATTCACCACCATGGTTCAGGCATTGTCGCGGCGGTGGGGATCGGTAGCCTGGGGTGAGACAAGAAAATCGAGCGAATCCGTTTGAACAGGGCTGCTCTTTGTATCACTCTTACAAGAAAAGGGAACTAAAGGGCAGGAGGAGGAGGCACTTTCGCGCACGTGGCAGGGGGCGAGCGTGGAGTCTCTCAGTAGACGTACGTGGAGTCTCTCAGTAGACGTACGTGGAGTCTCTCAGTAGACGTACTTGCCGTCGAGGCACCCTCATGATTTGTAGTTTCAAGGCACCACACCAATAGCGTAATAAGGTTCCGTGAGCCTCAAACTGCACTGCACCCCGTTCAGGGCTGCGGTGGTGGCGCGTGAATGCGTTTCCCCACGTGAATGAAAAAAAATAGACTGCGGTAGGTGACGGTCTTTACAATTTTGTAATAACCCGAGCCCATACATCACACAGCCACGTACGTCGTATGATAATCAACCATTCACGACGCATCAAATAACCATTAGTCCCCTATTAAATGGACACCAAAGAACCATTGAACACATACTTTCTCATACATACAAACGTCATACAATTACATTTAAGTACATACACGTTGATGTCGTTTGTAAGGCGTTACGATTTTACGTAGCAATTTACATTTTTATCGACGCTGTAGGTCTAATTCTAATACCGAGTAAAACCCGCGAGTTTGTTCACTAATGCGAGCAAGAAACTTTTGTTGTTGACGCGGGGAAACGCATTTACGCGCCTTTACTGGCCCTGGGTGGGGTCCAGTGGTGTGTGGGGCTCGCGGAGCATTATATAGTGCCGAATACCCACGAAAACCACTGCGAGAGCCATCTGTGCCGCCTTTGGTGAGGTGCCCCGGAACAACAAATCATCAGGGCACCTCGACGGCAAGTCAGCCCCTGAAGGGACCGACGCCACCTCCACAGATGGGGTTGTCCTTTGTCAACACCACCGACTTTGGGACAGTGCAATGGGATAAGGTTCCCATCCTCGCCCCTTGCACCGTGCGCAAAAGCGCCGCGTTTTGTCCCCTCTTCTTATAAGAGGGGTACAAAGAGCGGCACCTCCTCCTGCTCTTTAGTCCCCTCTTCTTATAGGAGGGGTACTAAGAGCCTCCACCTCCTGGGTTCAATTGGCTTCGCCCAGGATGTCTCGGATCACCCCAGGCTACTGAGCCCCACTGCCATGACAAGGCTTGAACCATGGCCATACTCCACACCTACTTTGTGAAATGCAATCACAGGGATTCTGTTCTCTGTATCACCCCTCTCCATTATATCGTCGGAAAATATTGTACAATGTATTGACAACAAAATGAGATAACACAATGAACAATCGTACAAAAATGACAGATACCCAATTCAAATGTAATATTTGAATTCAGTGACCGCCGTCAGCTCAGCTAGGGTAAGGTAAACGATACAAAATAGCGCATATCGATAGCACAGCCTTTCGTGTATTTGACTTAGTTTTCTTTAATTCCATTTGTTATCCATTCATCCCATGTGACTTTTATACCTGGTCTCCTCTAAGTCCTACTTGTAGGCGCGAGAGCTACTTACAGCGTGTATTCTGTACATATGATCATAACATTTAGCCATAACGCCGCTAATGAATTTTTCCCTTCAAAATTATACTACAGTGTGCTTAGAGGAATTTTCTCCGCATAGTTCGCGCTAGCGCAACTGGTACAGAAACCGTAGAAATTACACCGATACATTTCAACGTTTACGAATTCTGGGAAACAAAAATGTCGAGTTAAAAATATTTTATGAAACATAACGTGGTCCTAAAACCATTTTATGCATTATGTGGAATGTAGATTTTGTGGCGTGAGAAATAATAATAGGCATCTTTACTACTGTAATAATTTAGACAGCTCAAGATAAGTTTGTTGATCTACGAATGTGATTTAACAACATCATCATCAGCAGTATTTTTGTAGTCATTGTCCAACTGAAACAATTGTGTAACACGAGGTCAACGTACGTGATGTTAATCTATATCTATGTTAGAACATTAGTATAGATAAAGAGGAAACATTTGATTGTTCGTTTGTTTCTTTGTTTGTTTACATTGAATAGGCGGAAAATAGTAGACGAATTAGAAAAACTCATTTACCTTTTAGAATTCTAAATTATATAAAAAATTGTATTTTGTGAAATATCCGTGCGAAACCAGGACGG
>JAFELO010000734.1:408130-424632 GCA_017140195.1 Eumaeus atala
ACATATGGGGACAAATAATTAGTTCAGACCTTTTGGTGACTATCGACAGCACGACGCCTATAAGCTAACGCCTAGTGGTTATACAAAGTGTTGCTCGTTTTGTCCATCCTTCCCATGGGCCACCGGACTCTCAAAAGTGCATGAATCGGCAGCCATCGCGCCTGTCTTATATGAGTCATACCTGCCCGATTCTATTGCAAATCAACAATAGTGCTATTGTCACTTTGGACTAAGATACAGATTTAAAGTAATACAAACGATAATTTTTTTATATTTAAATCAAAGCTGTCACATTGCGCCGGTATCGTGTGAGTGAGGTACGTCCCCGAAGGTGCCGGCCCCTTTCTGCTGTAACGCAGGGTGCGTTACAGCAGAAAGGCACTACCTCTTACCATACAGATGTGTCCCTTCTCTGATTGCTCATCAAAACTCACAAATCAACAAGTTAAAACTCGCTGTGATTACGTAAAATTTGTAAACTCTCTCATACCCGAATCGCATACAATGCAGCATCATGTTAAACTCACAAGTCATTACTGGTCCACTAATAATTATGGATGGATATTTGTTACTCTTTAACGTAAAAACTGCTGAATGGATTTTAATGAAACTTTATAAAAGTATAGCATAAGCTATAAATGAAGGAAGCAGATAGAAGGATTCAGCGGGGCTAGGCAGCATTCCGGAAGCTTAGTCATATTCTGAGGTGGCCTCCGTCGCAGAGACTGAAGACAGAACTCTTCAACCAATGCGTCCTCGCTGTGATGACCTACGGGGCTGAAACGTGGCCCCTTAATTTAGGACTGGTCCGCAAATTTGCGGTAGCTCAGCAGGCTATTGAACGTGATATGTTGGGTGTCTCTTTGTCCGATAGAATTCGTAACGAAGTTATAAGGCAGATAACTAAAGTGTCCGATATCACACGAAGAATAAGGTCACTGTAGTGTCAATGGGCTGATCACACACTCAGGAGATCAGATGTCAGACGGGCCATTAAGGTTCTGGAGTGGAGGCCGCGTTTAGGAACACGAAGTGTTAGTCGACCGTTCACCAGGTGGGAAGACGATCTCCGTGCAGTTGCTGGTCCGGGATGTATGCGAGTAGCAGGAGCTCGGCCGTCTTGGCGTTTTTTGAAAGGGACCTGTGTCCAGCAGTTATCCGATAGGGGCTGATAATGATGATGATGAAGAAGTCCGTAAAGTTAAAAATTTAAATACATTCAGTACTTTGAAATATAAACATTATAATAGCACATAATTAATAAAGACATTGTGTGAATGTGTGCAGACTAAAACGCAAACACAGTTTAGTAGCAGCCAGTTATGCTTAAAGCAAGCAGCCCGAGTTTTAGTGTACAAACATTTTAATGTTAATAAATTACGGCTGTTATGGTAGAACTTAATATCTGGTTATAAATTCTAACTGCATCGTCGAAACTCGAACGCTCACAGGCTGTGGAGAGACGGCGGCAGGAGAACGAGCACCGTGTGTGTATGTATGTGAAGTGATCCGTGAAATGAATGTCTCTAAGGCTGCACTTTTACCCGACCGTTTCAGACGGAAGGTAAAGTTTTTCCTTTCTTATATATCTTTTTAAATGGGTGGAAATCGAAGCATTTTGATGACCACCAACAACTATCATGTTACCCACCGTCGTCGCGCCGGAAAATTCCACTGCAATTCAGCATGCTGCTACCTCTTAGTACAATTCTAATTATTTCTATGTTCCTTGACTGAACGTGGAAAAAAAACCGGGAATCCGGTTTTTTTTTTAATTTAATGTTAGCTTATCATTACGCTTTGTTATTTAAATCTCGGTGAAACGATAATGTGTCACAATAGCGTATATTTTTTTCATTTTACCATCAACGAATGGCAGTATATATACACTTTTTTCGTAATTTTGCGTAATTGAATCAATCAATATGGAATTATTATATATTAAAATTGCACATCACCGTCAACAGATAGCTACTAGATACTGGTGGTCACTAGAGCCTGTACAACCTGAGGCCTGAGATTTGACAATTAACAGATTCCTGATTCACTTGGCTGAATGTGTCTTGATGGCGACGAAATATCACAACGTCTGTTGCAAGAAAAGTAATTCTGCGGCCATACCGCCACTTCATTTGCAACGCATCGCAACGGACAAACTAGATATAGTCACGACACCACAAACAACCTTCAAGGTAAAGGTGAAGGATACGATGTAGAGTCAACCCCCTTCACGCGGTTGTAACGCTTTTTCGTCATACAATATACACAATAACCCCCACCTATGAAGAATACAAGTTTAAAATAATATATTTAAATTAAAATTGAAATAAAATATAAAATAGCAATTTAAAACTCTTTAGATACTAAAGAGTTTTAAATCCCCTACTACAAAACTTTATTTTCATTCTAAACTGCCTTACGGCCATGCCATTGCATGTAAGATATTGCTCCTTTCCCTCGACCCTCCACAACGTCAACAAAGTAAGCTAACGAACTCTTTAACTATTCATGGCGTACTATAGACAAAGATCCCTAATGAATGCAAGGAAACATGTACACGTGGAATTTCGCGCCTACTTAAGAGGTAAGAGGTAGGGGAATCGCAGCAGAATTGCTCTGGATCTCACGAGCATAACGAAGCTGAAGTGTTGTGTTGTTAATTCAACACTAATTATAACTTAAAAACGACATGTTTTTTTTTTTTTCAATTGTTTGTTTTCATAAAATAATTATAATATATATTTAAGCAAACCAAAAACCGGAGAGGTTTGTCCGGAATGCTTAAATACTTAGTGCACTCTATGCATGCCCAAACATCGCACGGCAGCATTCAGGGGCTGCTTTAGAAACGCAGCAACTAAATGCTGGAACAATCTTCCCCCTCCACTCCGTGACCTTCGCACTAAAGACAATTTTGAAGTTAACTATATTAAGAATTGTTATTATTAAGCTATTGTTTTTATATATAATTAAGCTATGTATTTATGTATTAAAATAAAATTTGTTAGTCACTTCCACCAACTATATTCGCTTACCCACATACAGTACCACATAAGTGTGTGTATATATATTTGTCTTGCTAATCACTGTTAGGTATGGTCCTGACTTAAGCTGAGGTCACACTTTTGTGGGATACGCTGCCACCTATAATATTTTGTTGATTCTATTTTAATTATTGTCATGCTTTCTTTTTAATTTCCTTTGTGTTATTTGTTATATTTTTTGCATATTTTTTAGGAAGAGGTATACACTATTATATATACACTATGTGTATATATATATATATATATATATATATATATATATATATATATAGTGTCATGCACTATATATGGCTCCACCACCCTATCCCCTTTGCAACGGAATTGGGCCGTCACGACCGGGGAGGTGCCTCTCGCTCACATAATACCGCCGTAAAGCGGCAGCTTTTTGGCCCATTGGGGGCGTGGGTAGTCTTTCGGTAGAGTCGCTTAGAGTTATATGGATGTTCATGGGCGTCGGTAGTCGTAAAGAGAACACGATTTCTCGTTTTCCCCCTTTTTAGGTAAAGTAATAAAATTTGGAAAGCAATTATATTACTTTACCTAAGAAAACGCAAGCTTCACTCTAAAATACTCCTGAGTGTGTGACCAGTCCATTGAAACTTTAACGAGCTTATTCTAGTACCAGCTCCACCCTGTGATTCGACCCACACGTTTTGTTTATTCTATCAACACTTACGTGAGTTACACTTTAAATACAACGCATTAAAAAGTATTTTCCTAGCGTAAGGAAACAAGAAGCTATCTTTAATCTAAATTTCAGCCCAATCAGTCAATACGTGTTAACTATTTTGTATAATATAGATTAACTATACATACGAAATACGAAGCAGGTGCTGGTATACTACGGCTAAATGTTGTATATTATAGATTAACCATACATACGAAATACGAACCAGGGCCTGGTATTCTACGGCTAAAGATTGTATAATATTAACTAAACGTACGAAATACGATTATCAGGAGCTGGTATTCTACGGCTAAATATTATATAATATAGATTAGCTATACCTACAAAATACTAACCACGAGCTGGTATTCTACTAAATAGAAAAAAGAGGGTAAAGATTGTATAATATAGATTAACTATACATACGAAATAGAGGCTGGCATTACTACGTCTAAATGTTTTATGATATAGATTAGCATAGGGAATTGGAACCAGAAGCTATAGATTAACATAAGAAGATATAGATTAACATACGGAATTGGAACCAGAAGCTTGTCGGCTCTGGCGATCTCACTGGCAGACGCGACGAGGGGCGGACAATGTGACTAAGTAATCTGTTCGTCGGCATCCTCAGGGTACGGAACTCAACACATTATAACACATTGTTAATCCGGTCTTTTGTCTATATTGTATCATCTGTGACACACGGATGTCAACAGCTGCGAGCTTTAAGCTTCAACTTTACATTCCAGGGGAATAATAAAGTCCTGAGTCAGTCCTCTGTCCCGAAAATCAGTGGGTCTTCTGCTGGACCATACGCACTGAGTAACACCACATACGAGAACATACACGTTTTATTGGTAATGTGTGTTAGAATGAGGTTATGTGCAAATGAATCGAAGCTCGGAGAGTTCTGAACGTCACACGTCTCTTAGGAGGATCGGATTTGTCGTCCCATCGGTATAAAAAGTGTAAGAATTGCCACACGAACTACTTAAGTACGCGCAGGTATTTTGTCCGCGCCTCGGACAGCGCGTTGTAGCCATCGCGTCGGTTCTATACCACCACAACCAAAACAAGTATTACAATAAAAATACTTTTAAGGATTTTATCGCCGCTTTAATTATTTAACCAACCCGACGTTTCGGAAGCATGATATAATGAGGGCAGTTTGCGTTAACAGGAACAACTATATAATTGTAATTCTTCAGATACTTTTAATAATTTGTGACATCTGGACATCTGTCATCTCAGTCCACCCGTGAAAATGGTTGCTGTGAAGCTGCTCATACGCTTCTGAACATCCGTAGAAATAGTTTTATTGTAATGAGTAACATTCGCGTAAACTTAAAGTATCAACACAACGATTCAATTGATCCATTCCGGCCTATTTTGCTTCATCAGTTGATGGCAGTTTAAGGCCTGTTCGATAGCTCCCCCTAGCAATAAAAAGAGCGTGTCTCCCCATCAAACGATAAAGCTTAGCGAGGCTCAATAACCTGGAACACTTGTGTAGTTACGTGATAAATACATTAAAAAAAACTCATGTAAGTACGTAACTTATTGCGAATTAAACTCTTCCTCAGTCTTTGCAGGGTCCATAGAATCATAAAAAACATTTGTGGAATTTGTCTGCCCGTGTATTTGTAAGCGCATCACACAAATACAAAATAAATTCGGCGCACATTCCATACATGCCTTGGTCTAATTTCAAACTCCCGGTTGTCTTTAATACTCCGCGTAGGACATGAGAAGATCTAAACGAACAAAATGGAACTAATAAATGTAGAAGTGTGCTTTTACATGACCCAAGTATAGCTTTTTAGATTTAACATTCCGTATGATTTTATGTGAGAGAGAGAGATAGAAAATATGGGCTTGCACCTACGATAACTATATTAGTGTTGGGGCAAGGGTATTTGTACGTAGCGCAATTCTTTCTACCTTTCTTATCTCCCTCCCAACTTTCGTTTGCCTCGCTTGATAACACTCTTCGTAACGCTCTAATCACGCATTCATCCACTTACATCACAAACGTGGATAAAGAAATTTTATCTCCAACACTTTTGGTTGTATGTAGCGCTCGCAGCACGGGACACAACACAATAATGCGCTGAATATGTAATGAGTAGGAGCAATCGACACGCTTTGTTATAAAGTTCAACCGGTGAACCACCTGTCAGGCTAATTGTACGCAAAACTAATTTATATTGAACTAGCGTCGCTCTGACCTACACGGATACCCACTTTTTAAGTTAAAACTTCTTTAGGCGCCCTGAGAACGTTAAGTGACTGGAAACCATGGACCTCGCGTCATTGTCACGCGTAGCGCATCACCTTCACTTCACGTGAAGACTTGTTTAGGCCCGGTGTGTTTCACAGTTGTTTATGGACGAAGAAAGATCATATACTACCATTTGGTATAAATAAAGTTTTATGTTTTCACTTACTTCTCCTCTCCAAATGCTCTCCATAATCCTCTGCTTTTTTTATAACATAGCGACGCCCATCGACATGCAGAAGCTTTGCCCTTCTTCAAAACCCCAGGACACACACTTTTCGGATGCAATACAAATCTTTATGGAACGTGTCATATATCACTGGATTCGTTCTTCGGGTACCCCGCTATGTACCTAGCGCGAAGTGTGTTGTTATTGGCTAGTGACACCCACAAATATCCACTTAAAAAGAGATCACGCAGATACTTTACCCTCCTTCACTGTATACCCTTCTTCGCCAAATCACTGTTAGAACTCTTCCATACAAAATGAAACGCGTAAGTATAACTCGTTCATATCAACCAGGCAGCAGTACGGTGGAAACTTTTCAAAAGCAATACAAAATAAAAGGTACGTTACACTAACAGGCCTCGTTCGCTTAAACATACAAGTTGGAAGGCGGTAATGTTAAAAATGATGAGATTTCGTGTAAGTTATTTATTTGCACAGTCCCTACAAAAGACGAGTCTGCAATTTGAAATATTTTGTTGTCGAAGGACGCAAGGTCCATAATTGTGGTTTTAAATAAAAAGAAGACCGTTTAGCGTGTAATTATTGTGGTAATTAGCGGCGAATTGACGAAAACACGTTGTGTGGTTGACAATGTGTAGTTTTTTTCTTGCATATTGTTGGGAACGAGATAAAGATCGTTTCGCTTTTTGATTAATTTGATAAAAAAATACCCAATAAAAGGTTTTTAGTCGTTTATACAGTTTTATTAAGTGTTGGTGTCACCCCGCGGTTTCCACTCGCGTGACTCAGGCCCTATTGGTCGTATAGCCTTCCTTAATAAATGGGCCAATACCTCCTGAAATTAGGGGAAGGTAACAAACCATCAAACTCTTCAGCTTTATATTAACATAGACTTAGAGCCGTAAAGTAACTGTGAAATGTGTAATAAACGAAAGTCTTAAACGATTGAAAATGTATAGTCAAATGTATAAGACCCGGTTTAGTGGTGGTCCCGACCATTGTCTTCTGCCTTTTACAATATATTTACTGTACAATATAGAAATTACATTGTTTTGTTATGTAAATCAATATGTATAAGTTTCATCATCAGCAGAGAGGTTATGCAGACGTATTGCCATCCTTCCCTCCTCCCTTCAGTAGAAGTAGACCGCGGCGACTGACAAACCGTATAAAACGTGATAACAGAACTATGGCAATTATATTGTATGAGCAAGACGTAGAACGTAGACCGGGGTCTTGGCGGCTCGCTTGGGCTGTAATCCAACAGTATGAACATATTATTTTACTTCTTTCTGGGAAATACATTTACGTATTGCCAACGGGACCTGGGTAGGATCCTAAAGGTATGTGGGGCTTACGGATGAATCGAACCCACTAGAACCCGTGGTGTACCGGCCACCACCCTGAAGTCTATCAGCAACAAAGCAATAAATATCATTCATTTAACTCTTACAAAATTCTTTATCTTTTTCTAATCTCAAAATTTACATCGTGTAAGTCGTGTTTACCCATTTGACAAATGGTTATCTATTTAAATGTACAATACTCCGTGGTTCATTAATAAAGCAAGTGTGTTATGGTGAGAAGTGTCTAAATATATGTAGATGGATAGTTGTCGACACAGGTGATCATTGGATGCGATGCGGTAAAAAAAATTAAACGTGTTCAGTTGTAAATAATAAAAACACTTTGAACAGTTCCAGTATCCATTCTTCTGGAGCCATCCTCATACTAATCTTCTAGAGGTACCCAATAATCGCGTAAACAAATGAGCGACAAATAGAGCTGTAATTGCATTTTCAAAATGTGGCTCTTGTTACATAATAAAGGACACAACACACAAACGGATAAATGAATAGCGTTCCGCCCTTGAACAAATCTGCTAAGGCAATTGCTGTTATTAGCAGTGGCTTATTACACCCATACGACGTTTCATATTTGTCTATTTTCACAGAGCGGGCGAAATAGCTGTGGCGTAGGCATGTCATTCGAGACAAGTGACCTCGGATGGGGACGCTGTGTTGTTAACGTAGAACAGACGAGACCATTGTTTGCCAATGGAAGCCAGGGCTCCTAAGATAGATATAAAACCAGCACTCGTGGTGTTTTCAGTGAGCATTCATCACTATTATGCGAGCCTCAAACCCCCCTGGACCCCACCCATGGCCGATGGTGGCGCGTAAAAAAGGCTCCTCAGATATCGGGTACTGTAACATGTTTCGTTCGGAACCCGTGGACAAATCCTCGGATGTGGTCCCAGAATAATCTAATGCGGATAGTTTATTATTGACACTTTTCTGACTTGAGGGCCCGTCAGACCCGGGGCCCATAGCATTATGCCGACTTCCCATCTTGTAGTTACGCCTTTGCAAAAGTGTATCGTGAATATCCGTTGCGATATCCATATCCTCCCATCATGTGTAGTAATAATTGAAAAAAAATCCATTCCTCCTGTTATATTACAATCACTACGGACATTTAGTAGTGATGCGTAGCTATTTAGTATCATGCGGTATGCTACCGAAAACCGGTAAGGGCGGCTTACCGGTTTTCGATAGCATACCGCATGATACCCGACTGGAAACAACACGAAAGACCTACTTCCACTCTCATACGCGCAGCCCACCGTTATTCCAAAGAAATACTACACCTACTAATTGTACAACACACGTAAAGTACAATATTTTATGTCGCAAACGGCGAAGCTCCAGGAATTAATATCTTGGCGCCCTGCTGGGGCGACGGGCTCGCTGCCACCAACTGTCACAACGATGGCCAATAAAGTTATAAATACAAGTCGACCACAATAAGTGCGATCAGAAACGCGGTCCCCGCGTCCCCTTTCGCCCCTCCGCGTTCATCCTGTCTCCTAAATCTGATTAAGACTTTGCCAGAGCGTCGTGACATCATCAATGCTAGACATACCACCAGGTCGTACCATAATAGAAGACCACAGACCTTAATACTATGGACCACTGATCCTTTTATATCGTCATTGACGCCATTTCAACAAACGTCAGCGCCACCGTTATAGCCTATAGAACTTAAATATACCCTATCAAATGATTCTGTCAGTTCATAGTTTTCTAATAAAAGTATGTGCTAAAGCGCTAATGCATGCGTAATAACGTTCAGTCTAGTAATCTTGGCAACATGCAGGGGCGTCGATGTGTCCCAGTCGTACAATATCTCACATTTTTGATCTTTGAATCTGATTGAAAGCGCTAATCCCTGAAACTGCAGATATATATTATATACACTAGCAGCGCACCGCTGTTTCATACAATTTTTTGCGCAACGTAATATAGCGTATCGTATAAATGCTATTGCGTCGCGCTGCTTGTGTATATAACATATACTTATGTCTCCCAGGTTTGCAATATCCCATATTTTTTTCTTTCAATGTGGATTAAATTGCTAATCCCAGGGACAGATCCGAAAAAAAAAGGATTGTTAAATAGTACATTTAACGAAGACGCCTATGCTAAAATAATAAAAATGTGTAAGAAACTGCTTGGCGCGTCTACTGTATATAGTATTAAGATCAATGTATAAAACAAAATTGAAACATGTAACCGATTGAGTTTATTGCATTCGAGCATTGTCCGCGTCGGAACCAGTTCTCAGACGCTCATGTTGCGCCGCACGTGATTTTATTGTTGTCATATTTTTGACATGCCCGATGTTTATGGTCATCGTAAAGTGTCACAGATAATTTAATCGTGACGATTATTAGAAGAGCTTTTTCAATTCTGCTGCTGCACGGCGATCACCATGCCACCTATTTTTATATAGTTTAAGGCGGTAAAAGAACTGGAGCGTTTTGGTGGCTACCGACGCCCATAGAAAACCACATGCATTTGCGGATGTGTTGCCCTCCCCCTCCCCGCCTCCCTCCAACGGGCGACTCGAAACTGCTGCTTCGACGCTGCAGCTGCAACAAACCCTACAGCACAGCTGTCACTTGGAGACGGTATCACGTGAGCGATACCGTCCGGTCCGTATGGTACTTACATGCCGCTGCCACAAATTTCTATCGCGAGTGCAGCAGCAGGTGTACCTAATTAGAGCCTGGTGGTGGGCACCGCATCGCACCGCATTGCTCCACACCCCAATGGCGGCCACACGTGTAAATGCGGCGTCGCAATGTTCTTAAGGCGCCGCTGCGTCACCGCAACAGGCTTTGCTTGTCCAGTTCACTATAGTCTACAATAAACAATTGATCGAAAAAGACGTGTTGCTGCTATTATTACTTCGCCATCGACGAAATCTACGTAGAAGCACAAGAAGATACTGGATCAGTCCATTTATTACCTTAAGGAATATTGACGGCCTTTTATTTTAAAGAATCTCAAGAGTTGGTCTTACATGAAAAGAGCTTTTATATTTTTTTTCGAATGAGCTTACCCACTTTCGGAAGTATCTTGAAAGTCTTAGAGCCATTTACGGAAACAGTATACTAATATGAGGAATCCTGTAGAGCCAATAGAAATGCTGGGAATCACTTTTAGGTAAGTAATAAAAATCTTTATTATTCTATAAGGAAGGGAAACATTATTGCTTATGAGCTTATAAAATCAAACTCCGTCTGATCATCGCTTTCTTGAGACATTGGAGATGGAATAAAATTAAAGTTTGATTGTACTGTACTAAACGAACTTATACTCTGATAACTTTTGGTTTGATACCCATGCGATGTTGCTTCTTCATGCTGATAGGACGAAGATTGTGGATAAATTTGTCCATAACGAATATCTGTGATTATTTGCAATATTTTACTCTGAAACGTGAGTCTAAAGATCGGTAAAACCCTCTATAGGTGGCAAAATACCTTTAAAAGAGTTCATGTGACGACGATACTCTGGCTCCTTGAGAGCTCTTATTGTTTGTTTTTTCAAATCATCCAATTGTTCTGATTTTCGCTTCAGGTTGACAGGAAAATAGCGGGACGATTCAGGTATTACATTATCATTCTTAGAAGTCATACTCGCGTTAGACTCTTAGGGTACGTCTATACTACAGTCCGTGGCATTCTTAGAAGTCATACTCGCGTTAGACTCTTAGGGTACGTCTATATTATATTATCATTCTTAGAAGTCATACTCGCGTTAGACTCTTAGGGTACGTCTATACTACAGTCCGTGGCATTCCGTGCTACTTTGGTTAGAAATAAAAGTTGATTATTACATTTGAAAGCTTTTTAGATGCCGAACCGGATCTGGAAGTATCTTTCCTTTTTTTTAATATTTATAAAAGGATTCTTTCGCATTTCGTCACTTTTTCACTAGTGAATTACCTGAAAGTACAAATATTTTATCTTAATACATAAGTATAGTTTGTTTTATTGCATTATTTTTGTTACGGGTACCTAAGAAGCGGAAATTCGATAACAGATTTAGAATTCCAATTCAAACGTGGGAAATCTACTACTCCTGGTCATCTTCGCAGATGATCTGCGAGGGCTACGGGCACCGAGGCGAACTTCATAACCCGGGTGGGATCGCGAGGGGACAACTACCCTTCGGTAACGGGGCCGCAATAAATATGCGGGTTTGCCATAGTGGCTTATGGGCTCAGGGAGGGAATGTAGGCCTGTTTAGGGCCTGTGTGTTGTGTGGTGTGTTGTGACTGTGGTGAGTAGTGACTGGGTGTGTTATGCATGCGGGGAAATCTATAATTGCTTGTATGATATTGAGAGTATGTGAAGCTATATGGAAACATTTTCTTCAAGACAACATTCCTGAACTGACAACAGACCGCTAGCAAATTATTGCATCTGATTTTGACGTCAAAGCAAATTTTCCTCATTGTATATGGCAATCGATGGAAAACATATATGTTTTCCATCGATTGCCATCTATGTAATCCAGCTAATAAATGTAATAAGCGGCTCGCAATTTTTTAATTACAAATCTTTTTTTTTCTGTGGTGTTGCAAGCTTTACTTTTGTTGATATTGGCGCATACGGCAAAGAGTGCGATTCAACTCTTTTCCAAAATTCAAAACTATACCAGTTACTGATTAACGAGAACCGCCCATTGCCTACTCCCCAGCCACTATGTGTGTATGTGTGTTAGTGGGTGACGAAAGTTATGGATTGAGTAAACATGTTATGCGTCCATATGGTGGTAAGAATCTCAATGTACAACCAAAGATATTCAATTTTCGTCTTAGCAGGGCAAGGAGATATGTTGAATGTGCTTTTGGAATCCTAGCAAATAAATGGCGCATTTTTTAGACCTATAAACGTGTCCTATGATTTTGCAATTTAAAAAAAAATTGTCTTCGCTTACCTATATGAAGAAAAGTAGGGACTCACCAATTTGGTTCGTTTCGTCCGGAGTGTGTGTATTGTATTCGGGAAATAAAGGTTTTGTAACCTCTCCCCAGGCTTTTGTTTTTATATTCTTGTTTTTTTTTAAATCGTCATGAGACTTTTCCCACAGTACCTCATGTTCCTGTATCAAAGAAATGAGGTATTCCACGTCTGTAGATTCGACCTTTTTTTATGTCATAAACGTAATTATAATTAGCTTCAACGAGAGTGCACTCTTGCCTATGCCGTAAAAACTACTGAGCGCACCCCTCCCCGCCTCGTCTGCCCCGCACCGTTCTCCGGTGCGCCTGCGGTGCGGCGCCGGAATGGTGCCGCATGTACCGTGTGAAATACCACAAAATTTTATATGTAGGAAACCGCTGCGGCACCGTTAAGGCGCCGCGCCGTAGCCGCCCCGCACCGTGCGGACAGGTCCTTAAATGCAGTATTTCACGTCGTTTAGGAGACCTATACAAAGAAATCGACAGTCATGGTTGTCCATTGATGAGTTGAAATAAAAAATTTGTATTCGATCTATTTAATCTATATACTTTGATTCTACACAGTCTTATAACGGAAATATTAACATGTAGTGCAATGTAATTCTAACAATTTGAGCTTATCAACTAATATGTTTGTCTAAAGTGGGAACCATCGCTGAGCGCCGTCTAATCTTATTACTGTACCGTTTAGCATTGGATTCTCTATAATACTAGTGACCAGTTGTGCGAATTCCTCGGGCTTACCCAATCTTGACGGGAATGGGGTCATTCTCTTTATAAAATCTATCATTTTCTCTGGCAAATATCCAACCAAGGGCGTATCAAATACACCTGAAAAAAATAATCAAATTAATTTTTCATGACAAACAAGCATTCGGTGCGGTTTTGTAACAACGCCCATTGACATCCGCACGGTTAATAGTTGTGCAGATGTGTTACCATCCTACACTTCCAAAATGGCAGGTCACAAGTCACAAACCACACGAAACGTGATAGCGTAGTCATCAAGGCATTAATTATTATGTAAGGTGTGGTCCAGTTCGGCTAATGGCACTACCGCTGTACTTGCACAACGGTAGGTACCTATGTTCATCCACCATCACCAATCATACAATAGTAAACAAGGAAAACAAACTCGTGGTCTGCTATTTGTTTTACGGACGGTATGATAACGATTCTCTAATTGATCTGTGAATGCGTCGCTTGTTCGAGCGAGAGATACAATTTGTTACACTCTCTTGCTCACAGGATCCGACCATTTGCAACATTACTATGACGTTACTCATTTTCGCGCATGCAACTAGCATCATCGATTTACAAGACACTATTGTGAAGGATGAGGTAGGCGCGGTAAAACATTTCTACTTAATAATTTTACTTTCCATATTTTAATCCAAAAAATTTCAAATATTTAAATCATTCCTTAAGGAATATTCACCATAGTAGTTCACCATAGTTTAAGAAAGGGTTACAAACCGGGCGCTATAGTCATAACTCTTATTCCTTGACCCGCTAAATCTCTTGAAATAGGAAGTGTCATGCCGATGATGGCAGCAGATGACGCCGCCAGCGCTGCCTGGCCGATGTCACCGTCAAATGCTATCGTAGATGCTGTATTTACAATCACACCTCTCTGTCTGTTGGCATCGGGTGTATTTTTGCCTAATAATTTGCACGCTAATCTTATTGTATTAAAGGTACCAAAGGTATTCACCTGAAAATAAAATAATTTGCTGAATTAGTAGTAATTATAAAACAAATAATACAAATGACTATAATAAATAATCACAATTGATTATTTACAAATGACAATTGAAAGTCAATTTCAAATTTAACCAGTATTCGTTCGAACAGAAGTATATTTAGAATAGAATAATTTAATGTATTGATGTCTTAACTTTACACGAATGTTAGTCATTACAATAAAACTACTTTTATGGATTTTATCGCGGTTTATTAAATTATTTATGTAGCCCGACGTTTCAGAAGCTTTACAGCAACCATGGTCACGGGTGGACTGAGATGACACATGTCCTGATGTAACAAGTTTTTAAAAGTACCCGAAGACCGACATTACAATTTTAGTTGTACCGATTAACGCAAACAGTACTTATTATATCTTGCTGTCTTAATGTTATGTTTAATTTTTGATTCGATTATGTTCACCACTGGATCCTAAGCAGAGGGTAGAACCCAGCCATCCTGTCTATTGAAATTTGGATGTTTTTTTAATTTCAATAGCCTCACGGATCCCCCTTGGAAGGAATCGGTGTTCCCTAGTGAGGATTTGCTCTTTATCAAATCTAATGAAATGGCAGGAGCCAACTTCAGCATGCTCACAGACCGCAGATTTTGTAACACGTCAGTGTTTCATATCGGCTATTTGTTCTCTAACGCGAGTTTTTATAGATCTTTTAGTTTGCCCTAAGTAAGAGAAGTAACACAGTCACAATCAGGCTTGTACACTCCTGCATGTTGCAGAGGGATATGGCATTTCACTGATGGTAAGAACTGACTAATCTTCTTTGGCGGCTTAAAGTAAGTTTTTATTGAAGCTCGCTTTATATATAATATAGCCAATTTTAATGTAAGGCCTTTGAGACATTCTCATAGGTTGTCTCTACGTCGTCATCGGAACGTGTCGAGGTTGGTGCGTATACTTGTGTCACTTTAAGGCTATACCTCTTATTGAGTTTAACCGCCACCCTACCCGACACACTAGAGATTTCGACGATGTTGCCTACGAGGGCATAGGTTATAGAGGTTGCATATTCACGAGGAATCCCACGCCGCCTTGTGATGGAGTGTCGTCTTCCCTGAAGTGGAATAGGTGACCTAGGTGGTGTCCTCGCCTTGTCTTCGGACTTCACATAGCCACTGAACGTGCCACCGAATTTTTCCCAGTTCCATCTCCAGCTCAACCAAGTAGTTATCTAGTCTGAGCGTTAGTCCGTTATACGTAGCCAGGTCAAATCGGTGGTAGCGATCCGTAGCCCGGAGATTCTTAGCACCCCTTGTCCCACCGTTACTGTGGCCAGGACTAGTGGAACCACCGGGCGGCCGAATTCTATTGTTGTCGTCCAATGGAGGTTAATGCTCATAATTGCCACGCTGAGCATGCGGATCGGCAATCGCAGATTACATTTCGGACAGGCGCCACTGCTGCCTGTCGCCGATGCGATTGATGGTACCGCCATCACTCGGCGCGAGCGCCGTCCGGTGCTTCCGTCTATTTCACTGTCACTATGAAACAGACGGGACACCAAACGACCAGCTCGCTGAAGCCTCTTTGTTGTTAAGTGACTAGTGCCCTTTGACGACTCTTGCGTCACCATGAGTTTGAGGGTGAGGGTATTCTTAAGCCGCCCCCACAAAGCCTGATAATAGACTGATTAAGAATGTGTATTAGCTGAGGCAATGTACTAGGTGTGCTTAATCTGGGCATGTCTAGTGATATGTCATCTACTCCTACCGCTCTTGATTTTAAGCCGTTCAGTACCTTTGCAACTTCGTTGATATCATTAAATCGATGATGACAAAAAGTAACGGTTGAGAGCGGTGCTTTTGTCCGGGCACGTAAAGAAAGTGTAAATTTTGTTTGTCTGCATCGCGTAGGTGGGGTGATACTGGACAATTTTTATTAGACTTGACGTGCACTAACTCTTTCTCATGTTTCCAAATGGCACGAGGTTTTTTTGCATTGGAATTGATATAACTCTCAAAGTATACATGTTTCGCGCGAATTAAAGCCAGGTTGACCATTGTTTTTAAATCCAGGTAGTAGTTAATATATTCTGGCAGCTTGCTCCTCCTCGATCGTCTATGTGCCTCGTCATGGCGTTTCATCAATAATTTTATGGTATATGCTATACATGGTGAGTGTTTGCGCTTTATATAAAAAACCAGGAAAGGTCCACCTGACCACTGGCAGATGAAAAGCAATCCAATGGGTTCTTAGGTTTATTCAATTTAACGTAGGCATGAGTTTATTTAACCACACTG
>JAFELO010000735.1:0-30106 GCA_017140195.1 Eumaeus atala
CACGTATCCGTAATCCGGCCTAGAGAGTATGCTCTTGGTATATGATGATTTCGGGTACCCTTACGAGCCACTCGAAGTCATTACAGTGTAAGATCTTAAAGGACTTTTTGTGTCATGCCTGAATTGTACCTGTTGCCCTTCGTACCTGTTGCCCTTCGTACCTGTTGCCCTTCGTACCTGTTGCCCTTCGTACCTGTTGCCCTTCGTACCTGTTGCCCTTCGTACCTGTGTTGCCCTTCGTACCTGTTGCCCTTCGTACCTGTTGCCCTTCGTACCTGTTGCCCTTCGTACCTGTTGCCCTTCATCGCGTTATTCTTGGTTTATACAGTTACTTTTTACTCGTTTTATTTCAGCTGGCAAGAGCTACGTGTCCCAATAATAAATCCAGATCCAAGTAGCGATACAATGGCCGCGGTGATGCATAAATGTCCACAAATGGGAAATGAGACACCAACCCCACTGGTTCATTGTTCACATATTGATTTATTTCATTTTAACATTTCATTTTTATTCGACGGTGCTAGAGGGAGCGCTATGTGTTTCAAGTTTTTTAGGCTTACTGCGAGAGGGAAAACGACTGGCGACGACTATGAACAGATTACACTCGCACTTTGCGCTACCGAGCTCCGGCGGAGGCAGCTGAGTCCTCTGGTTATTTATAGCAGTCGGCAGTCGCGACACGCTCTGGACTGCTCGTGCCCCTGAAACAAGTCAGCCAAGTCCGAGTCAGCAATTTAAGACCAAAGGTAAGTAACCAACGAGACATACGAGCATCACAATTTATACATGTTGACAAGCTTATACTTGCCAGCTCCTGGATTCATTTCGTAATAAGAGTACATTCATTAATACATAGACTATGCAATATGTCATAACAATGGCCCATTGGGGGGGGGGATGATAGGAGGGCAACGTAATTATTTAGTGACAAATTATAATTTACCACGCTTTACAAATTTACTACAAAAAAAAAGAGAAATGCCATAGGGCATAGGACAACCTATAGAGATTATAGTTCCCGAACGATCACATAAGGAATATGCGCACAAACCTAAATTTTTGATCGCGTTTACTCAGAAGTTAAGTTGTGTTTGTACTACAGGACATTGTAAACCTCTTTCTTAACACAGAACCCTATAAAACACAAAGCAAGAAAAACAACAAATAATAATAATTAATCATTTAATAATTTTTTATGCGCTCTGTTACTTTATACACATCCACGGGGGAGTTGGCGTGACCATGTGTGGCTGTTGTCGTATACTACTTTATCTTCCTTCCGTCCTTCCGTGTGTTCATTGTAACATGAAGTAATATAAATAAAAGGCGAATCGATTCAGCCCGCATGTAAAGTGTTCCCCAGCTGACGTCGGTAAATTGTTATCGTGAGTAATGCGAGAGTGAACATAATCATCTAGGTCCAAACAGCTTGGCACATGTGCGTTATATAGCAGCGTCTAAGTCTACTGATGTACGTGTTCGACCCAGAATATGAGTTCCCGGGTTGGAGTCCCCGCTCGGACTAACAAAATGTTATAATTTCTAATAACAGTCCGGAGACAGGAAGTACAGCTCCGTCCCAGAGGGCACGTCGAGACGTAATGTCCTGCAATAGTTTTTTTGTGTTAGACTGTTATTGTCATGTGGGTAAATTTTTTGTGCTGTCTCTTCGTACAGACTGGTGCTTTACAACTCCTTAATAAACAATATAAGTAGATTGCCAGTCGATTGATGGATAGAAAAGGTGAGAAGTAAAATCGTGTAGAGCAGTAGCGCCGCGAGAAACACTTCACTGGTATACGTTTCCTGCGCGACTTGTACTTTTTTTGACATCTCGGCAATTGTTTTTAAGGAGTAAACAGTTGCGTGTCGACGTAGACACACCGATTTATTAAAGTATTATTTTAAGTCTTCACTTTTCTCGATACTATGTAAGGTAGTACAGTAATCAGGTCACCCCAGGTGATTCCTTTCCATTTATATATTTTCATTTATTATATAGTTTGCTACTATTGCTAAACTTTGATAATATTTTGGGTTTTAAAATGTGTATAACCGGAATATCTGTACGAGAGGGTAGCACGGCGGCCGAGCGGGGCTCGTGCGTCTCTTCGCCGCCGGAAGCTCCCTACAGCTCGTCGTGGTTCAGCAGCGTTCAGGTGTAGTTTACGTTACGCAGCCACCAAATGTTGGGATTATATACCAGCGACGGTAAATAGCTTGCAACACATGCAGATATTTATGCTCCGATTTAAAATATTTATTGGTATTTCGTTTTTTTTAACCAATTTGTTAATCAAAAGTAGGCGAATTGTCTGTTATAACGAACTTAACATACATAATACCTCTTTTGACCTGCTACGACAATACTTTTTCTCTCTCTTTATTTTTACCGCTTTTTTATTTTTATTTATGCGAGGAATCGCATTTGCCGACACCACCTCCATTGATGAGGTTGTCCCGCACCCCAGGACAACCCTACCAACTTAGGGCCAACTTAGGGACAGTGAAATGGGGTGACATTTCCATCCTCGCCTCTTGTTCCTCCATCTCCTTTTAATATTTGATCCCCTCTTCTTATAAGACACTAAGCCCCACCTCAGCGCCGGTAGTTATTTTTTGTATCCTGGGTATACCTTTAAACATTATGTACTCAAATGTATGAGATTCTTGTACCATTCTTATGAGATAAAGGACAAACGAGCAAGTGGATAGATGCAGTACAGTGTGTTTAAACATGTATCTGTTTCCTAGTGTAAATAACACAAGCGGAAGATCAGTGCTGGCTTAACATCACAAACACAACAAACCAATATAATGATAATTCATTAGTGAATTATAATATTTATAACAAAATACACCTAAAACTCCTTAGTGAATCGCTGTCTACGCATTTATAGTAAACAATTCTCAAACCTTGACATCTTTCACCTGAAGAAAAACAAATTTAAAAAAAGGATTGATGTCCATTGTCAGTGAGTCAAGTTAAACAGTGCTAACAAATAATATTTTGTGTCTCGTGTCTTTCCTGCATACTTAGCTGTACTGTCGTGTTGTGTTTCGTGTTACACCTGTTTCTGTTTTGACTTATTATCAATATTAAATATCTGCCTAAATTAGTCATATCTCTCATGTGCCTTTTTTAATGATTTTTTATTTGATGCCATTGCCATGCCATTTGATGTTTTAATGTTTAAAGTGTTAACAAATTAATATTATCATTGTTTCTTCATAATATTTATTTTTCTTTTAATTTGACGCCCTGAGCAAACTCTACAGGTTACGTATGTATTATAAGTTAAGACTAACCCCTTGTTTATGTCAAGTAACGATATGTCTGTACTCAATACTTGAATTTATTTTTTCGTTCCTAAAATATGTGAATCTTTCATTGGCAGTGGGTATTGTAGTGTGTTGATCAGATCAACAGTGTCAAGTGCTGTTGATTCTGTAATAAATAAAAAAAATTGTATTGTGTATCACAAATTATATTGTGTATCACAAATTGTATTGTGTATCACAAATTAATTATCTTTCTTTCTTTTTGATGAGAATTTTGAGAATGAGTGAGAGTTATCGGCCCAACTCTGTTGCCTTATAATCTCTAATAAACCGATGTATTTACCGGTGCAGTCGCGAGGTCCCCTTGGGAAATTATGGAAGCGATTCAAGAAAATAGTTTCCATTGAGCTGTTAAACTTAAAAATGTATAACTTCACATATACAACGTCCAAAGTCCAGGAATGACTGTATGCAGTTTTAAGGTTCCGTACCCAAACTGTACCAACGGTATTACGGAAGTCTCCGCAGTCTGTCCGTCCGTCAATCTGTCACAGAGCTGGATGTTCAAACTAAATATTCAATAGAGGTCATATTTTCATATACATGTGTGTAACACAATAAATTAGCATTGAATAATATTTATAAAATTAAAAGAAGGCAAGTTTCACCACTTGTGGCCTACACCTTTATATGAATAGTAATTAATTACTTCAGTAACAATAACATCTTCATGTCGGTTCCCAAGTGGAGAGAACTGAGTGCCACGTGTCACAACAAATTTGTTTTGCTTTCTTCACATTTGTAATATTTATTTTCTTTAAACTCACCGATTACGAGATGTCAGTTCTTCCCCGGTATCTTCACATTTCCACATTCCCAACAATTAGTTTCATAACTAAGGAAATTCTTCCGACTTTTCGACAGCTTGTTGTGAAGTTAATGAGATAGGTAAGCGAGCAGCTGCTCACGCTGTGTACTGCTGCTGTGGTGTTCATGTTTTTTATTTAATAAGAAAGTTATTTAATGAAAACTTGTGTTTTATGCAGCGCTGGAACTCATGTGTGAGTAGCCTGTACCCGTGTTACAACAACGCCTTCACTCGGCTCACACCTGGAGTGAAGTTGTGCGGACTAGAAATTAGTTCTCGTGGTTATTGAATTCAATTATTTATTAAAATAATAAAAGCAGATTTTATAATATGCATATGAATAAGTTATATCTATCTGTTAACGCTTCAATTTTCCTTAACAAATACCAAGAGAATAATATGTACATATTTAGGAATACGTGTCTTCATGATGCAACGAAGGTTTATCATGATGCATGCTAGTACCATGCTGCGTTGCAGTCGAATTGGTCCGGCACGAACGGGGTGGTACCTCCCGATCGCGTGATACCGGCGTGAAGTGACAGCTACTATAAAACGCTATAAGAATGTAAGTAATAAAAAATACCCAAACTTTATCCGACAGTGAATTATACATAAAAATATTCGACAAACCTGTGCCAGAGCCGAATGGCAATCTCATGTTTGTAAAGTTAGCTCAGCAACAGCTGCGCAACACGCGACCATTCGATAATAATACAATAATATTGGAATTTAAATTTATATACTATTTTAAGGTGGAAAGGATCTTAATATAATTTAGACGTACCGTCACCGTTTAAGTCTAAAATAAATTATATTAGCTTTTGTTGTACAGACAGATCCATAAATTTACTGGTGTTGGTTTCCCTACACTATTTTTTAAGGGGTAGTGCCATGCGTCCTTGCGGTGCATCCGAATTGGGCCGACTCTACCAGTACCTGTCGCCCACATAATTATTACTGCAAAGTAACTGCCATACGCTTCGTACACCATGTGGGTTTCAGGAGGCATCGTATTCATCATAAGGCTCTCACGTTTGCTCCTGTATATTATAAAAAGCCCTTATTTCTATACACGGACATAGACATTCGCATGATGCTTATGTAGATATGATTTCATCCTTTTCTACTTCACACTGATAATAGATACACACGCACTGTACAACATTTGATTTCAGACTTGTTCTGTGAGATAGAGGCAAGTACTAACCGCACGATAGTATAAATGTCTACCGCGCCGCAGCTAATTGTCACGTGACTAGTTCGTGACCTCTAGTACACTCGGGATCATGAACAAATTCATTACATATATATGATGATAGATTGGTCAGATATGCACCCAGCAGGATAACAGAAACTTTAACTTTACAAATTATATATTATTATATATAATTATATATTATATAATATTGTAGTGTTTTAATATTTAATTATCATTTTTCATTTGAACAGTTTTACTAAAGGACATGCCTTTTTAATTGTTTATCTATTTTCAGTATGCCCTTGGAAGCAAGAACAGAGCTTTTTTATGTCGTATGCAGTATGTAAAATCACTACTATATATGTATAACTTTTGCTTACAAAATATATACAAGATATGTATATGAAAAACATAAAGGTAGACGTGATATAGATAAAATCGTCAAAGTCTAAAGTCTAAACTGTTCATGATGTTGGAATAGCAAAGGCCATTCCGTGAATGCCGATCGCAAAAGAGGAAAACCGCAAACCGAAGCCGCTAATGGCCGCCGCGCGCCGCCCTCCGGACGCATCGTGCATCGGCGCGAACTCATCTGTATGTAGCCGCCTTTGAATATTTAACTGCAGGTTGCCGGAATAATCCAATCGCGTGCCAAAATGTTATTAAAAATGATTGCTTTTTCGAGTAGCATACAAGCAGTGGTAGTTTATTGCCTACAACAATTTTACGCCCAACACAACGATATATCGCCACCTAAAGTCCAGCAAGCCTCATTGGCCGCAAAGAGTACCAATTGCCAAAGATATGCAAGAAACAGAAATTGATTCGTGACCCCGTCGTGTCCCATAAGTAGTTAACATAACAACAACATGTTGATAATATGCTACCCATCTACGGCACACGAAGCATATGCTTGATTGTTTGTGAAGATGTTTGGCATTCAATATCGTAAAGGGATGGAAGAAGTGAGTTCATTTTATATTGTGGCGATCGAACAGGCTGAGCTTTTTAGTTCAGAGTTCCGACCCTCATCCGTGTGGAAATCATAGAGATTCGCGGGGCACGGTATATTTTCACCTGACTTCGGAATGTTATCTATGATTATATATGATATCCAAGTCGGAACCTCTTCAGGTCATAAAGGAGTTGTAACGAAAAACTAAAAGGACAACAAGAACATCCATATTAGAGGATCCGGTGAAATACATTTAAAAACTAGTAACAATTCCGGTTACATCCTTTGCGGCGCGTAGTCGGGTAACGAGTAATCGCTCTCGTTTCCGCAGCCGATGTTACACAAAACGTTTCGGCGGCCATGAGCGATGTTTTTGCGCGACATCCGCGTCCGATGTTGTATTTAAAAAGCCATCGCGCGGTTCAGCCGTCAGCGCCTCGGCCGCCAACCGAAACAATCGACGTGTTATAAAACAAACCGCCGATGACACCCGCCTTGTTTATCTACAACCAGCGTCCAATTGTCGATGGTTTTGTACGTTTCGTTTATATGCTAAAAAAATGTGGTGCCCTTGGAAGTTATCAGGCATTGATCCCATCGGCCGAATAGACCAAGGCACTCTCGCGAACCGCACGAAATCCGACAACATAGCCATCACAGCCGGTATGGAAACATGAGCGAGAAGCGTATCCTATGTGTGCAATCGTGCCTATGTGACAGCAATAATAAATCTTACAAAATACATTTACACACTAGCTGCGTCACACGGTTGCAACGTCATGAAATTTATCAAAAGTGAATATTCATTCTGTTTCTTGGAAAGAAATGTTAATGTATTTCCAGACCGTTTCAATATATTTTGCGTGATCGAATGACAAACATACGTGTGCCAACTTTCGCGTTATAATAGTAGTAGCATGTGTAGCTATCCCAACGTGGTTAATGATGAAGGTCTCGACCACATCAGTCGCATGTAGCGCTAGCATCTGGACGCGACGTCTAACTTGCAGCGGATCTCGTCGTGTTCTCTACGAAGGGCGATGGACGGATTATCTCGGTTTATCGCAGCTGTACACTGCAATATCATTCGCAATTTTTATCCACCATTCATTTAGTCTTTTGTTATTTTCCATTTTTGTTCGGAAACCCGGTGAAATGGTGAGCGATATTGGGCGAATTGAGCTAAAATTTCACATAAATGTCTCGTACCGTTTTATAAATCAGAGTGCTGTGACAATAAGATGCTATCTCGCGTCATGCTTTCGTCGTAGCGTTTTCGTTGAAATTTATGGATAAAAAGGTTCTTGCTTTATTCGTTTTTTTTTTTCGCACTTACACTAACATACCTCGCTAAGGAGAGTTGGAAAGAGACTGAAAACATTTTTGTTTTAATCGATTCACAGGTCAGACGATCAGATCTGTCACGTGGTTGTGATTGAGACCGATACTCCTCCGTAATCATCAAGAAGATATTCTTATTATCTTCTTATTTTTTTTGTTCAGAGGCCAATAGCTGTGGACAGTAAGGCTTACCCCGCGGGAATACCACTCAGACACCAAATAGTTTGCTCGGGATAGGTGCATTTTACACTCCATTCAATTCTCAAAGGTTTTTCTTGGTGTTCAATTATTTAGATTGGACGGGTCTGTGGTTCATCACGAGCGCTTTGTGCCATTCCACTAGACTCTTGCAGGTTTAATTGTTCGCCAACAAGGAGATCGTGTACGAACCTTATAACTAATGTAAACTCAATTTGCTTGTAAAGTCACACGACACTAGACTCTTGCAGGTTTAATTGTTCGCCAACGAGGAGATCGTGTACGAACCTTATAACTAATGTAAACTCAATTTGCTTGTAAAGTCACACGACACTAGACTCTTGCAGGTTTAATTGTTCGCCAACAAGGAGATCATAACTAATGTAAACTCAATTTGCTTGTAAAGTCACACGACACTAGACTCTTGCAGGTTTAATTGTTCGCCAACAAGGAGATCGTGTACGAATCTTATAACTAATGTAGACTCAATTTGCTTGTAAAGTCACACGACACTAGACTCGGTTTATTTTTGTTATTTATATTATTTTTTTACTTATGCACTTGTTGCCGTAAGCATGACCGGGGAGTTCCTCCTTCCATCCATTCCATTTCCATTATCGAGGAAGAAAGGTAACGTATCGGTACAGTAGTGGAAGATTTTAATGGGCCTGGATAGTAGTAAGGAAGCCCGTTGCCCCCCCCCCCCCNCCCCCCCCCCCCATCTCATAAAAAAGAAAGATTGAAGTAATATTCGAAATGATACAGTAATTTCGATGTTTTTATACTTTTTTATATTATTCCTAGCCACATTTTAAAAAGGGCTGTATTTTTCTAATTTACACAATATGCCTTTTATTTTGCGGTTTTCCGAAGAAATGAGCTCAGAAAACGGAGGTATTAAAATAACAGCCTGACGTTAAATTGAAAAACAAAAACCCGACTGCTTAAAATATATTTTAATGTCTAGTTTCATGCGTAAAAATCCGTAAAAATCGTTCAGGCAGTAATAGGGAACACACACGGGGTGTAACATGATGAAAGAGCCTTATGTGTCTGTTTGTAATGCTTTCATGCTACAACTACAAAACAGCCCTTCATAAAACTTTGCATACAAGTTGTTAAAGGTTCAGGAAAGTTCGTAATGATGATTCATTGGGATAGAAGAAAAAGTTGTAAATACGGTATTATTTGTGTACGAACATTTCCTTGTGGACAGGTAAGAGATAAAAAAGGACTGGCTGCATGTTTGTACCTAGTCTTGCCATAAATATTGTAACAATGAAAGAAAAATATTATAATTGCAAATAACATTTATTACTTTTACAGTGTGTTACACAAATATAAAACAATTAAAAATATAAAAAGCTTATTCGAAGTGGTCACCATTGGCAGCAATGCAGTCCTTTAAACGTTGCGGAAAAATCAATAGAAGCACGCACTCGCTCCATGGGGAAATTCTTCACTGCCCATCGTATGGATTGTCTGAGGGACTCCAAATTAGTCCGAGACGTTTGCTACCAACCAAGACTGCGTGGACCGAGCTTCATGACCTGGCGCTGAGTCTTCCTGGACCATACTTGGTTATTGGATATGATGTTATTACGGGGCTTAACCATCTTCTCAAGTATGTTATCTTGATACATTTGTGCCGATGTTTTGATACCTTGTTCACAAAAATATGCCTTTGTCATTCCTTAATAGCTAACCCCCCACCAAGCCATTGGATAATGCGCACGTGACCCTCTGTCGACTAACTGGGAAGCTTACTTAGAGCTTTGGGCATAAATACGGACATTTCGCTTGCTAAAATGTTGCTCAATTGCAAAAACATTATCATCCGTATACATTTTTTCTGCGACCTCCCTGTGCATACTACTTCAGTATTTGTTTCTATCTCACCACCCTATTCATTGTAATTTATCAGTTAAGAAATGGCCAGTCTAACTAAGTCATGTCTCAAAATACACGATATGGTTGTATGTGCTATTTTTATTTTTCCAGATTAAATCTTTTGGTTTCGGGTAGGATTTCTTCGAATTATTTCTTTTACTGCTTTGATCGCCTTTTTCGTACGAATACTACGCGGACGGTGAGATCTTCATCCTTCTTTTTCTTAAAGTTTCTTCCGAAGTCTCGTTATACCTATTAATAGCCCGGTTCACAAACTTTTGATTAATGTAACAACTGTACATATGGAGAGTTTCAAAAATTACATTTGGCTCCACACCTGCTTTGTATAATGCAATCACAGCCATTCTGTTCTCTTTATCAACCCACTTCATTTTAACATCGCAAAATGTTGTACAATGTATTTGCGTCAAAATAAGAAAACATAATGAATAATCGAATGCCAACGACGTATTCCAAATTCAAATGAATAATACACTTACTTACTTATTTATTTTTAATCGTAACAGTATTCATGACCAGAATAAGTAAATAGGTTGTATATAAGTTGCAAGTGGTGCACTACATTTTCGTTAAAAATGAAAGTTGTAACTACAAACAAAGCCTTGTCAAAATATACAGCAGCGCCCCTCGGCTTTTAAGTCCAGACTGAAGAAGCGCCACCTAAAGTCGTCTTAGATACGTCCTGATTTGTATTATATTTGTTACAAAATAATTTATTTATATAGGTGTTTTATATTATGTTACTTAGGTTTATTATGCGTCCCCACCGTGGTTCAAGCCTTGTCGTGGCGGTGGGGCTCAGTAGACTGGGGTGAACCCAGGCGGAACCAATTGGGATCTTTGCACCCCTCTTATAAGAAGAGGGAGCTTAAAGATCAGGAGGAGGAATCGCTCTCGGTACCCCTCTTATAAGATGAGGGGACCTAAGAGCAACGGGAGGTGGCGCATTTGCGCACGTCGTCGTCCCATTGCACTGTCCCAAGGTCGGTGGGGTTGTCTTGTAGTGCTGGGCAACCTCATATGTAGTGGTGGAGTTGGTCCATTAGGGAGCTGACTAGCCGTCGAAGTGCCCTGATGATTGTTGTTCCGGGGCAATCGCGGTGGTTTTATGGGTATTCGGCACTATCATGTGCCGCGAGTCCCACATACCACTGGACCCCACCCAGGGCCGGTGAAGGCATAGAAATGCTTTTTCCCGCGTCAACAATAGTGTTTCATTTCAATAAATTTACAGCCGATCGGAAATAGTTTTATTTCGAACAAAGAAATATGCAGATGAAGGAACGACGTCGCGACAACAATCCATTCCGAGTGCAAGAACATTCCCTATGACAGCGAGGTTCTTATAACATCCGTAATATTTGTATATTCAACACGCTGTCAAGTCTTGAAGCTGTCGAATGCATAGTGCGAGAAATGAGGCCATATGACTACTAGACGTCGTATTCTACAGGTTAATGGGAAACTGCCAGATATTACTTCATTAGCCAGACACTTTTATCACTTTTAGACATGGCGAAACAATTTATTCACACATCTATAGCTAAGACTACGATACGAAATAAATTATGTATTCCATCTCAAGCTATTCTCGAATTTTCTCCTTACATTCTACATGAAAAAGGCACGTTTACCTACGTTTCGGACGTAGTATTTACAAAATCTTATGAATATTATGAGCAATACAATATAATGTGCAATACAATATTCAATTTTGAAATAATAATATGACAGATCATTGAACTAGTTGCGACCCTTAACTTTCAACACATATTTAACCACCATAGAGATGAATGTTCTGACATTATTTTCTCAGAATTTACGACCTGAATTTATGCTGTCGAAGTGAAGAGATGCCCAGTACAACTTCGTCGAACTTGACATTTATTAGCTTATTAGATAGTTATATTGAATTATATCGTCGTTGTTACTTCTTATAGGTAAAGTTCTTAATCTTAAGTGAAACTGATAGACTAGCTATTAACTAAATGGATATCTGTTACACATGCTGAGGGAAATTTTTCTTCCCATCAGCTCGATTTTCTACGTTCTTTTTTAATGAAGCGGAGAAACACATTAGTGTACCATCACCGGGTCTGAGTGAGGGCCGGAGGTATGTGGGAATCAATGGAGAGATGCGAAGATAACGCCGAACATACATCTAAAGGCGCAGCGCTCTGATAGTCGATTTGGTTTCTCCTGATATGAGCGATCTACCTATAATTTTTCTTCCCCAATGATATTAAAATTAAACGTAGCAAAAGCATATAGCAGCAAAGGCTAAGTTTATAAACAAAAAAATACTGAGTTTACTACCTTTTATCTAAGTTCAAATAAAAATAAAAAGATTGATTTAAACTTATTTAAAAATAGAGCATTTATATAAGTTTATATAAAAATAAAACATTTGTATAAGTTTATAAACTCACACAAGTTTTTTTGACAGAACTGTAGTAGCAGAATTTGTGAAAACGGCTTTTTATGTTCAGTAGATGACGGACACAGTCTGGTGAATAACGGCTGGAATACACCCACTAAAGCTAATGATATTTCGAATGTTATGTTATGTTATGACACGTGGATGGTAGAAAGTTGGAAGCCATAACTAAGGCCACCTGGGAAATACCCATATTCATAGCGAGTGTAGCCACAAAAAAGATTTTTATCTCCCTTAGACTTTTACACACAGACTGCATACTCCTAAGGATTTAGATAATTAATAATATTAATTTTACATTTGTTTTTACCCGCGACCGCTCACACATATTACCAGGGTGGATTGAAAAGTACATACATCAAAAAATGGATAGCAGAATTCAAGTGTTGTAGTGAAAGTGTGAAACGTGAACTCTGGAAGGCTTTCGTCGTCCACTATTGATGAAAATGCTTAATAAATACTTGATTAAAATGTGGGAGTCCGCAGATTAAAAAATTAGAGAGATATCTGAGACGATCTCTTTTATGAACGTACTCGAAACATCAACGGATTGGGTTTCGACAAGGTGTTTGCGAGGTGGGCTCGCGACTGCTTCCAGTTAAACAAAAAAGGACGCGATTGATTTTTTCATGTGATTACATATTTGGATATATTTGAAGCCGATGCGGATGATTTCTTAATCAGTTTGTTACAATGGACGAAACATGGGTTCGTTACTGTACGCCAGAAAGGAAACAACAATCGAAATAGAGGAGAAGACCTGGTTCACCACCGCCTTAAGAGGGTAAGACGATTTTGTCGGCAAATAAGGTAATAGCTTCAGTATTCTGGGACTCCAAGGTTGTGATTACGATTGATTATCTTGAAAGAGTTCAGACTACAACCTCTTACTACAACTGTGTCTTAGTACGTCGCTTGTGACAGGAAGTGTTTCAGCCCTATTCACCTGATCTGGTACCGTCAGACTTCTTTCTGTTCCCTAACCTAAAAAAGCACTTGAGAGGTCAAAGATTTTAGACAAACCATGAGGTCAAAACGGCAGTAGACGCATATTTTGACTCTAAGGAGGGATCATTTTTTTCAACGGTCCAAATGCTTTTTTAGGGATGGCAATAGTGCATCGAACTTGATAGTAATTATGTAGAAAAATAAAAATGTAACTTAACTATTACGTGTTTACTTTTTTGGTTAGGCTTCTCAATCCACCCTCGTACCAGGTCCCTCTCGAGAGTCCCTATGATCTCTGATTAATATGAATCTATGTTATTATTTCAAAATCTGAGCAAAATATTACATAAATCATTAGGATAATAATTAATTGGGACAAGTTATTTAATGTTATAATTCAAAATTATTTGTATTGTTTAACATTGTGATTTCATACAAATTATGTTAATTTTTACAAACGCCATTTGATCAGAACCATAATTCTGATCAACTGGCTGATAAACATATCGAGATCGGTCGTCTTGGCGTTCATTGAGATTAGCTTTCCGCACAACCCCTCTATATTATAATCTTCAAGTGTACCAATTTTCAAATTCCTCCATTCGCACAATTGTTGCAAAAAGGATGGGAATTATATGTTATATAACAAACAAAACTCTGCAACATCTGCATCTGCTGAATATTTAGTATCCAAGGGCGCCGACTGGCCATGTCATAGAGATACAAAAATGTTGTCAACAATGAAAGTACTCTGTCGTGCCGCATGTCATTATTAGAGGTAATGACAAAGTGTTGCCATTACACGAGTAGTTTACAGCGGAGTGCAGTGGCGTGACCACCCGCCACGCCGCTCGCGCAACTGAGGCGATTCATCCACTTAACACAATCTAGGTAATGGCACTACGCGCCACGTGAGCAGGCCTCGTTAGTGTGCAGTGCACACACAACACGATGCTATATACGGCGTGAGTGGACAGGCGAGGCGCTGTGGTCCGCGTGTTCGTCATAACATTGGATAGGTACAATGCTTTGTAAACTGGTAAAGATTAGGCGGAGGGCGAGTACTGCTGTAGTTATTGTTTTATATGATCTAAACAAGACATACATGACATTAAATATAATGATGTTTCTCTCATTGTGTCTTCCTTCCGCCGTATTAACTCGCCCGTATAAGGTCGCCAGCTTGGCGAAGACTCGATGCGGCGGAATCCAAAAGGAGAAAGCGGTATAGGATTATGTAGTGTCATACATGGCGCATGACACTACCTCCTCCTATGCAATGGAATTGGGCCGGCACGACCGTCGATGCACCTCTCGCTCACTCGATACCGCCCGTAAAGTGACAGCGTCGTTTGTGTGTAGCCGGTGGCCAATTGAGGGAGGATGTGTAAAGGAAGGCGACGCATCGGCATAACTAATTACTCACGCTTGTCATATTATCTACTTTCAATTTCATTTGCATTCCAAACGGTTTTCCTAATTAAAATAATACCACTTGAGGCGCCTATTAAATTTATATATTATTCTTGGTACAGAGAGGCGGGCTAAAATAATGAGACATGAATGACGTTCTTACGTAGAAAAAAAAAGCATGATAGCGAGCTCAGATTATAAATAAACACATAATTGCAAAAGAATATTCAATTATATAACACTGAAAGGTCATTGTAATAATTGAAACATTTCTCTACTAATGTAACACCGTCAGTGGACACAGGAACATACGTAAACAGTACCTTGATGCATGAACATGAACTGTAAATAAATAAAGCTAAAGGACAGTTATAAAGTCTCACAGTTATTAATAGCGTCAAGGAGCATTCGATACTTAACTCGCAAGTTAAGAAAACTTTCATACGTGCATTAATTAAATAAAATTACCACTAACCGGAACCTGTGGAAATGAAATTCAAAAGGATACAGCATGTTGCAGTTGTGGTTCTATTATCAGAAAAAATATAGATAAACAGATTCCAATAAAAATAAAATAAGTTTGTACAACCAACTATGTTAAAATACGTGCGTAAAGTTAAAACTATTACAAGTTTTACGACAAGCTGACTAACGTATCTCAAGAATGCACGCAACAGTCCTTGAATAAATGTCGGTGATGTCAAAGTATATAGCCATAACTACGACATTGGTAGTGTTGAATATCGTAGATATTTTAAATTATTCTTGCGCTGATTAGGATAAACCCCAATGGTAGGTAGGTATGGTTAGCATTCAATTAAGTCAATATTTTAACGATCAAAACTGTCTTATATATTTAATTCCCTTTATCCACTGACTGGTGCAAGTCCATTTCTATGCTCCGCACATTTTGGACCGCCTCTCATGTGTAACACACAAGTTCACAACAGACTTTAATGAATGAACCCGCCAAATCAGCTTTATATCATAAGCAATCCAAAGATTGAAGCTCTGCGATCGAAATATAATTTCCATTTTACATGATATCAACACTTTGCGGCTGGAACATATAAATTATTGACTACCAATTATTCACAGTTCATCAATAATCAAGCCAACAGCCACAAACCAATTATACAGAATATAATATGTTACTCTCGGGGCGTAGATACCATAGTGTGGATGTGCAGAGCAAAATAATTGTCGCATCTCCTTGTCTAACAAAATATCAATTAGAAACGGTACGGATAGTTTTTAATCACAAACTACCTCATGTATGAATGAGATATGTATTAAATATACATATTTATTCAAATAAGTGCATATTCCCACACGCACACACACACACACACACACACACACACACACACACACACACACACACACACACACACGCACACGCACACACACACACACGCTTTGATATTCAAATTTCAAAGCAACAAAATATCAAAAATATCGCAAACAATATCAAGGCAGCAAAGTAAATGATGTCAAAAATGCGTTGACCCGTCAGTAATATTCACATCGCAGTCTTGTCCAGCGATCGCCTTTTGCCTAGGAGTGTATAGAAATGTATCACTATAATTCGTCGAGAGTCACGGGCGAGGGGTAGCAAATACAATAACAATTTACCCTGATTATTATTTTACGAGCTCGAAACCCTCACGAGCGCAAGCTGCGGTGAAATATACACGAGCCGCGAGTGCCGAGCTGAATTATAAAAGTACCACAAGGAACTGCCCCGCAGTGACTGCCACTCACACTACACTTGTGGTTTCTTTTGTAGCATAAGGGGGTAAATGAGCACTCAAATTTGTTGAAAACCACCCATACTCATGAACTCCCCTATCCATTGAATATAAATAAATAAATTACAGTTTTATTATATATGACTAATAATCAATACGACTACAAGGACCTGAGTTGGACGGATGAAACCGCGGGCTCGTATTGTATGTAATTATTAGTGCCCCGGGATTCATCAGAGTCAGTGACGATTGCACGAAAATTTGGATTGGACCATAGTCCAGGTGCTCGTAAACAAACTAAACAACATAAATAAATATTGCACAAGTATTGTGAAGGATATGCACTGGGGTCGTAAATTGCAAGTTGCAGGGAACGAGGCACGTCGTGCTCGACTGCTCTCCAGTCCATGGACACATATGCACGTAGACATGGTTCAGACGCCTCGGGGTACACTCGCTGGACTAGTTTGTGTAGCGGGAAAATCAAGTGCCAGAAATTTGAAGCTATATGTATGTGATACAAAATGTGTTTACTTACGTGAGTATTAAATAGTATAACATATACTTGTCATCCATTTCAAGAGCTAATCGACGTCATTGTTGCTTTGCAGCCGAATTGTAGCAGCAAGAGTTTAGAAGATGTCGCTATGTCGGTCAGATAACACCGGTGTCAAGTGATGGCTGTTGCGTTTGCAGCGGTTCTAAGAGACGGTATCGTGTACAGGGTTAAGGAAAGCGACTTAACTTTGGATGTGTGGATATGAAAATTGGCCACCATTTCCCATCCTATCGTCATCATCATCATTATCAGCCCTTATCAGTCCACTGCTGGACATAGGCCTCTTTCAATGAACACCAGGACGACCAATCTCCTGATACTCATATCCACCCCGGACCGGCTACTGCACGGAGATCGTCTGCCCGCCTGGTGAACGGTCGACCAACACTTCGCTTTCCTAAACGCGGCCTCCGCTGCAGAACATATACTATGAGGAAAATGTTCAGCACTAGATGGATAAGACGACGATGAAAAATTGCGAGGAAGATGAATGAGACGCGCTCCGTGCTGAGGCTGACCCGAGGGCTAAGGGACAGATACTGTAAGGAGAGAACAACTATTGATGAGCACAGCTGATGACTTGTGACTAGAGCCGTCAGCGCGACGCTACTGGATACTTTGTGCAAAAGCCTACTTGTATTATGTGGATGTTTGTCCATATGTTCGATATACTCTAAGTCAAAACAAGTCTCAACTGCCTCCGTGGTCGAGTGATAAGTATGTTCAGCCACAGACGTCCCTGGTTCGAATCCCCCGGGTATACAAAAAGTGCTGTTAGGATTTTTCAATATTAATTAATAAAAAAAAATCTAATAACTGTCCGGAGTTAAGAAGTTGGCAGTGTAACACCCCCGTGCCTCGGAGAGCATGTTAAGCCGTCGGCCCTGCGCTGGATTTCTCTCCGGTCGTGTTGGATTACCGTCCCATCGGAACAGAGGAATGAAGGAATAGAGAGTGCACTTGTGCCTGAGCAAACACTTGTGCACTATAAAATGTCTCGCGCAGATGGCTCTCACAATAGAGATGGCCGCTGCAGCGGAAGTTCAGGATAAGACGACATTATTATTATTCTCAAAGTCTGGCTCTAAGTGGATTATAATTTCGAATAAATATATTCCCTATAAAATGAATAAAATAACCTGGGGATGGATTTAACGCGATTAAATCCGCTGCACTGGCGTCGCTAGTGGTGTGGTGTATTAATTGTAATTGCGTTATCGAATAAAATAAATTATATAATACACATCCGCAATACCAGGGAATATGAATGTAATAACCATACACATAACACGCAGCAATACGTATAGCACGTGAAACGAACCGCCCAACGCGACTGCATATCCATCACCTTACGCTTTATATACGCAAACATAGGCCAATTGAATGGATTATTTAGTCTACACCTTAATAAATTGAATTTAAAGATCCCTTCGGATATAGTCCCTGTCAAAAATATGACACAACTAAGTGGGTTTTAAGAAGAGGCCACATCATTTCTTTTGAGGCTACGTCAAAATTAAAATTGTAATCTCCTCTTTATGACTTATGCTAAAAGTAACAAGGTTTTAGGGTTCCGTGTCTTTTAAACAATATGTAATAAAAACACTGTTGTTCCTTTTTGGATTGTATGCATATGTGTACCATAGCTGTAGGTGAAAGTTCGATAAAATCATTTATATTGGCAGATTATTTTATGACATATGGAGCAAACAGGCAGGTGGATAGTGACTACCGCCACCCACAGACATTTGCAAGACTAGGCGTATTGTAGACGCGTTGCCGGCCTTCAAGGAATAAGTGTGCACTTTACTTGAAGACCTCTAAGTCGTATCGGGTCGGAAAAATCGGGGGAGGCAGCTTGTTCCACAGTACAGGTGTGCGCGGTAAGAAGTTGCGTTTAAACCGCACTGTTGTGGATTTACGGACATTAAGGTGATGGGCGTGGAACTTAGAGTTCTGTTGCGATGTCCGAAGATGGAATGCTGCTGCTGGTATTAAGCCGAACAATTCCTCGGAACCCTCCCCATAGAAAATACGGTAAAGGACGTACAGTGAACTGACATCTTTTATCGAGCTGTCCGGAAACAACTTGGTCCTTAACGATTCCAGTCGCTCAACGTTGTGTGCGGTCAAATGAAATGAGCTGATATTGCGGTGCCCCTGCCCACAGGTGGGAGCAGTACTCCAGATGCAGACCTGCGCCTTGTAAAGTTGTAGCCGCTGGCTTGGAATGATGTACTTTTGTATTTATTGTAAATTAAGTAATAAATTTATTACAGAAAAATGATTAGGTAACAATTTTGAAATTTGTGCAAATGAAACATTGGCGGTTTTAATACAATGCGGTATTCTATAACAAAAAACACAATAATATGGTCCTAACCATTATTCGTTTGACGAGTTACGTAAATACATGTTACCCTCTCTTATTGATGCTGTTATTAATGACATTAATTAGTATTAAACCAGTGAATAACTTACTGCGTATAGTCTCTTTAGTGGTCACAGGTGACCTATGCAATACCTACTTAAGACGCGCGCTCTGACCTATAACTCAACAGTGCGCTCTGACCTACAACTCAACAGTGCGCTCTGACCTGCAACTCAACAGTACGCTCTGACCTACAACTCAACAGTGCGCTCTGACCTATAACTCAACAGTCCGCTCTGACCTACATCTCAACAGTACGCTCTGACCTACAACTCAACAGTGCGCTCTGACCTATAACTCAACAGTGCGCTCTGACCTACAACTCAACTGTGCGCTCTGACCTACAACTCAACAGTGCGCTCTGACCTACAACTCAACAGTGCGCTCTGACCTATAACTCAACAGTGCGCTCTGGCCTATAACTCAACAGTGCGCTCTGACCTACAACTGCTCATCTTTAGTGGGTACAATTTTGAAATCGTACTGACAAGAAATCAGAGAAAGTAAACATTGAAAAGAATTTTCTCGTACAGAACTACGATTAAAAATTTAAAATTACACCTGATTAAACAACATAGGCAATTGTTATTATTCATTAAGAAATTCCAAAATGGCACAACGCATTAACAAAGACCACTTTGAATAACAGAATAATGGGACAACCGTTTACGATAATTGTTGCTTAAAATAACTCAACAGTATAATTCGTTCTTGACATGTAGCTGTTACTGCCATCTCTACCTATATGTATCAACGGTTGGCAACTGCATTAGGTGATCCTATTTATCATCATCATTTGTTTATTTCAGATAAATCCATCCATTGTGTTAGGTTTACATTTTGTACTAATATCCCAAGTTAGTAAACAAAACAAAAACACAATCATGAATTTATACATTAAGTAAAATACAATTAATTATTATTAACATTATTACAAATAAATATAATTAAAATGACAAATTACATGCAGTTAAACTCACGCAGACCAATTCAATTTATTCACTTGGCACCTGACCCTTTAAGCCATTCGTGTGTTTGACAGTAAACGAACCAGGAAACAATGGTTCATATACTGACAATCACATCTATATGACAACACCCTCAGAATGCTATTGGCGCTGACACGCACCCCACGCACCAGGAGCGTGCATCGCTTGCGCATGATCGTATAGAAACAATCGACTCCCGCGCTCGCGAACATCCCCGACGCGCTGCAGTGCCGTGACAGCGCTATCAGCACCCGGAACGCGTTGTTATATTGTACACTGCTTCTGTGTGTATTCCAGGCGGAGGCTGCAAGTATAGAAGGAGGAACAAAATATCTATGAGCTTCCATCTCCGCAACGAAAAAAGTGAAACATTATTATGCCAACATAGGGATGTTATTGATGTCTTAAGTTTATTGTTTTTATTGTAATAGGGATGTTAACAAGACTGACGACCGGCTGGCTCAGTTGGTAACGTGGCCGTGAGTCCGCGGTTACCAGAGGTCGCGGGTTCGAATCGCGCCTGGGTCATGGATGCTTGTACATGTATTACATTTACTTCTATAATAAAAATCTTAAATACATAAAATTTCTTAAACTTATGAGAATATTAAATATAACATATTTCCATTGTCTATTTTCTCTAACACAAGTCCTTACGGCACCTAGCAATTTTTTTTTTCCTCCTTCGCAACTCTACATTAAGCCAAGTTTTATTCATGGGTTGAATAGAGATGTATCACAGTAGTTTCAGCACATCCAGCACATTAGCCAGCACTTACCAGCTCGCTTATCACTCAGAGCAATAAATAGATAGCGTGTCAGTACGTGATCACTCCGCCGCAATACGTTTAGAAAACCGATCACCAAGCACGTAGTGCCAACTGCCATGTCGGTATCTTATTCGATTCACTCGTAAGTACAGCGATGTTTTAACAAAGTATCACAGCTGTATTTGGTATATTTTTTTTCTCTCTCTAGGGTCTACGTCGTAAATTGCGCCGGACATTATATATAGGTTTAATGAACAAGTGCACGGACACTGGTGCTCCGTTTATTACCCCATTCCTATAGTCGATGCAGCGGCCGCAGCAGGCCGACACCGCCGGAAAACTTTCTCCGAGAGAACCGACGTCCTGACTTATTATAAGACCACTGGACGAACGTTAATAAGAATAATGAACCTAGACTGACTCTCCCACGCGTCTCTGTATCAATCCGTCCACATGACTCGTACGAGGTATGTTTGTATCACAGTCACGACGTACGTAAAATATTTAATAAACCGCGATAACATTCGCTAAAGTAGTTTCATTATAATATACATACATATCTACAACATGCGTTCGTAAACATTAACTAGTCTCCTCCTAGATCCAGTTGGATGAAAAGTTTTGCTTTAGTGTGCTGCATGTTACGGATTTCATATATTTGATAGATCTATTTTATATCAGAATCCATTGTGTACTTCACCTTCCCTGTTTATATTTTGATGTGCTGTGGCATTAAACGTTCATCAAGTCTAGCTTAATCGTTTTTGCTTGGCTCCTAGTTTTAGTTTATAACTGGATGAACTTATAAAAGTCAGTTGTCAGTGACGTATCTAAAGGATTTTAGGCACGCACTTGATCTTAGAGCAGGGAGGCTTGAAATCGATTTAAAATCGCATTAATATTTCGTTCATATGTGTTATCCGTAATCCGTGCGTCTTAATAGTCGCGTCTCTGAAGACGCAAAGTCTAACCGTGTGTCATCGCGTCGTTTGGAAATGGTAGAGAATCAAAGATCTGTGTTCATTGATTGGTAGCACCTACAGTGAGACATTTGAGACTTCTCAAGAGACATTGGGACTGTAAGTTTGGTACCTCTTCCGTGTACTAAACTCAAGGCTATAACCATGCTCGCCCAGCTCGTCTGCTAGTCTCATCTAAACCGGTCTCGCTTTTGTCCGTATCTATTGCGCAAATATATAATATCAATAGTACATAAAAATGTCGGCTGCATTAATATTTAGTACTTGTGCCGATTGAAATATAATTAATTCCACAGAATTTACTCGCACATTAGTGGCCACTGCTTCATTTACTCGAGTCGAAGTATCACTTGTAAAACCTATCAAATTAATTGGATTGTTCAAAGGCAAAACTATTATGTTATATTTAGACACTAATGAGGAAGCAATTAAAGAGCAGTCGTTGCCCATGTCAAAGAACGCCTCACTACTAATACCACTTAACCACAATTTGTTAATTTTTGTTTGTTTTTTGTATTTGAAATCAATTCTACCTCAACGCCCTTTTCAACCTTCATTTTTGATTTGCAAGCTTTTAGGAATGCCCTTATTTACCACAAGAGGCACATTTAACATCATCCATCATTTTTCAATTGTACCTTACCGAAGGTCTTTTTACAATTTCACCACAGCGGTAACAAGTCAAGGACACATTTGACGACGTCGAAGCATTCATGTTGTTATCAAAATCTTTTTTTTTACAGGGCTGGATTGAGGAGGTTGAAAAGAGCGTTTATGCACCGATGTGAGGTTTCTTTGAGTAGGTTGTTTTGCCACACTTTCGCATTTTTTTTGTTATTCTACAAAGAGGAGGGCGTCCGAGCAATCGAAACGTTCTCATGGCCACCGGCGCACATATGCTATGCCGATGAGTTGTCCTCCTTCCCCCTCCTCCCAAATGGGCCACCGGCTACTCACAAAGCGCACGAAACGCAATACAGAGGAGTGCAATTTAAGCGAGAGGTAACTCCCCGGTCGTGCCGGCCCAATTCCGTTGCATAGGAGGAGGTAGTGTCATGCACTATGCATGGTACTACCTCCTCCTATGTAGCAGGGCCCTACCTATTATGAGTAACTAACAGTAACATATATTATTAGTAACAATAAGAAGTGGTGGAATAGAGCGTTTGTACTGTTTGTAGTCTAAGAGGGCCGGGCCAGCACTACACCGAGCCAGTGTAAGCGCGCCCTCGCCGCACAAGACCGGTTATAGGTAATCAAAGACGATTAGTGTTGTAATAAAGAGCACATAAGCACTATTCCGTGATCACAGATTACTTTTTACACACAGGAGTTGTGTGTGGCGCGTGTGCGTGTGTGTGTTGTCTTGGGCTCAGGAATTTTCCTTAAGCGTCACACAATAATTCCAATGTACGATGCGATTCTAAATTGCTTGTACGTCTGCTTTTTAACTGACTTCAAAAAAGGAGGTTATCAATACGTTACGAATGTATGTAGATAATATTGTAGGAAATTCAAAATATTCACGTACAATCTGTTATGGCTTACAAATGAACATACAAAATTTTATAGTATGTATGTATGTTTGTCCACGTCTACTCAAAATTTTTTGATCGTACGATTTTGCATTATTCCTCATTTCAGGATAGATTTCATCAAACCCGTTTTTGTAGTTTTTATGATACGGACTGGTAATGACTACAATTTTTTTCTGTATAAAATTAATTTAAAAAAAAATGAAACTGACTTCAAACGCCGCACTAGAGGTCAAAAATAAACTAAATTGCTTGAAGTCGATGGTAAGACGATAGCAGGGGTCCCGCTTCCCCCAATGCGCCAGCCACCTCCTAGCGGTGTTTCGAAGTCGGCTTAATTTATAAATTTACTTTTTTACTACCAACAAAGAGGTGAATTGACAGTTGGACCACCTTATTAAAATGATATGATACCTGACACGAGGAATTTGTGTGGAGAAATTCTACACGAAAGACGAGGTACTTTGCATTTAAGAGAAATCGTGTGAAGCGTAACGTGTTGCCGAGCTTTACAGGACATCGCTCACGTCTTCTGTGCACACCTTTCACTTCAGACTCATGGTTATTCTTTCCAGTCCAGTAGTGTGTGGGGCTCGCGGCACATAATAGTGCCGAATACCCACAAAAACCACCGCAAGTGAGATCAGTGACGTTCTTGGAGAGGTGCCCCGGTACAATAAATCATCAGGGCACCTCGTCGGCTAGTCATCAACTCTACCTCCACAGATGGGGTTGCCCCGCAGTACAGGACAACCCCACCGACTTTGGCACAGTGCGATGGGGTGAAGTTCCCATCCTCACCGCTTGCCTCGTGCGCGAAAGCTCTCTCCTCCTGTTGCGCTTTGGTACCCTCTTCTTATAAGAGGAGTACCGAGAGCGCTTCCTCCACGTAATCGTATAAGAGGGGTGTAAAGAGCACCCTCTTCTTATAAGATTGGTGCAAATATCCCCCTGGGTTCACCTCATGCTACTAAATCCCACCGCCACGACAAGGCTTGAACCATGGCGGGGACGTCTGTCTAGCCCTATGGTAAGTACCGCGAGGACTTGTGCTACAGTTACCAGTGTAGCAATTACGCTATTAATTTAATAGACCGTCCCATTATTAATGTGTTAGTTTAAATAGTATATGCCACGTGTGAAAGTTGGATGCTAAATTCTATTTTATTTTAACCGAGTTTATATATTGCTTGATTTTAATTGGGTCATGAAGCCAAGAGAATAGGACGGAATCTTATTGATTGTGTGTTCCTTTTCAGAGCTCTATTCCTTTTCTTTTCCTATTTCCCTTTTTAAAGTTGGATTTACTATGAAGATATGATCTTATCATAAACTTTCAAATATTGAATGTAAGGAATAAAGAACAATCCGCAAACAAACAGGGTTTAAAATTATATATATAAAGGACCATCCAAGTTACAGCCGGGAGTCTCGGAAAACTACCCAGGTAAGACTTACACTTACTGAATGAATTTACACATTTGGGCTTACCGGCCCAAGTGTGTAAATCCGCGGTTCTAAAAATATGAGATAACATGGGACATTATATACATACATACATACATACATACATACATACATACATACATACATACATACATACATACATACATAATTACATACATACATACATACATACAAACATAGAAACAGGATACGCGCGAAAAATATAACCCTTCCCTTGCACAATAGTTGGTAGCACAATACACCGCTACGACTGTGCAATAAACTCCGAGACGAGAAACCAATTAACTGGGTCTGCCCTCCCTGCCGCCTGTCGCCTTCAGTCCTCAGTCTGCGAATATTAATTTAAGAGCATATACTTTTATACGAACCCTAGCGTCCTCGACCTTCGTCTGGTATTTGCCAAGCGTGAACCCATACGATAAAGGTTTCATCACCTGCTTGAGGGTTGATGTATTTTACCATTAAAGTGCTGCAGATTCATATAGGGATAGTGTTATGTTATATACAAACACATTTGTAATGTTTGTCCTCAGAACGGCTCTACTGATTTTTATGAAAACTTCTGTGTACATTCGATAGGTCTGAGTAGACGTCGTAGAGTGAATTCTATTTTCTTATCCCGATATTGAAACCTGCCGATCCCAATATTGAAAGCTCCGATGCCGTAAGTAATGCTCGGGCGTATTGATAACGCCACGGCTGCATGGCCGCATAGATGTTTCTGTCACAAAAAGTAATTTCGTACGAACAGTACAGTGGATGTACCATCCAGTGGATTTTATGGTGATCACGATTTTATGGTGATCACGATTTTACTTTTAGACGTACTAAACATTTAGAGAATGAAATCAAATCAAATTTAGAATATTAATGTGATATATTATATACTTTTTTATAGCGTAAGGGGGCAGACGAACAATCGGAGCCTTTTGATGACTACCGACGCCCATGGACAGTCGCACGGTTGTTACGCAGATTCGCTACCCTCCTATCACTCCCTCCCCTCCCCCCACCGCAATGGCCTATTATGTTATAGGTTATATGTGGCACTCCTATCAAACTGCCTACTCCAGCCCAGTATTGAACTAGCATGAAGATGTGATGTTGTTATTATCATATGTTGATATAAAACATACCATACTAGATTTGCTCGTTAGTTATAACATAAAATTATATCTAATGGAATATACTTTCTTCCTGATATCTATGGAGACCACTCATTTTTGTAGATAAAAAGTAGTTACTATGTTACTCCAGATCTTAAGATCTGGAAGCTATAGAAGTAGCTACTTTTGCTCACTGTGCTGGACACGGACGTACACAGCGTGTAGTGCATACAATGCTTGCTTGTGCCTAAGTGTTTATTTCGGGACAGACGCGACCGCTGCGCACGCGGGCTGCGGGTACTTGAGCGCTGCTAACAGGTGATAAGTAAATAAGATACCTTCATAAAAGTATGGTTCTGGTATGGAATCCGTGTTTGAGATTACGCTAGCGTCGGTGACACATCGATTACTAGGAAGGACGATGTCCGACATGTTGCAGATGTCTACGGTTCCTTGTAATTCTTATTTTTTCTTAAAAAATAAATAAACTGAAAGTTTTTTAAAGTTATCTATAATGTAGTTAGGTACACTTCCATTTCCAAATTTAAACCACTTTAAAAGAAGCAAATATCAAAAGATCTTAAAACGCTAGATTGTTCTCAAAATGTTATTTATATAAGTAGCTAACTCACACTTACGTCATGCATTGTTATTTTAAGTAAGTAATGTGTTATGATAATACCTGAAGTCTGGAATTTTTTTTCCACAATAACATGATTCGAGAAGTCAATTCCATGTTACTTGTGTTTTAAGTGCAAATGATATTAACCTTGAAAATGATGACAACAGAAAAGGTTTTCACTTCATTTTTTACTACTATGCTGCTATCTTACTTTCTTTCATTAACGTCAAATATATTCATCTTCCTCGGTGTTGTTCGTGTTTACTAAGATTCGACCTAATCTATGATTGAACCTAGTTTCCCTTGTGGGTTGCAAAGATAAGGTGACAGTGGCTTAACCATGAAGTAGCCCGCCCTGACACCACCTGATATAGAAACAGGATAATGTTAGGAAGAAGGAGAGTAGGATATAGGAATTTTGTTTTACACACACACACATCTTCATGCAATTCCCTAATGCAGAGGAAACCGAGTACCAAATGATCGTTACAGATTTATGTTGCTTCTTCCATTTTCTTGTACTTTCTTATCTACAAAACTTATTCATATGTTGTTTTTGGCATGTTTTATGTGTTTCACTTATTCGTGAATAATATATTTTACCGTTTAACATAAATATGATAAGTTTTTATAATTAACTTGTAACGATACTGTGTAGTTATTGCCAATAAATAAATAGTAATTTGATTTGAACTTTAACTGGTACAGATACACTAGAAGAACATACTTATAAAGTAATATTGATAATACTGTGCGTTGTATACACATTACTTGAAGTAGCAGGTAGTGTCACGCTGGTTACAGCTGAGTAGGCCCGGCTCGACCGCGGAGGTACCTTCCGCGCACGTGGTACCGCCTTAAGAGTTAGAAATGGTGGCTATGCTGTCGCCTTCCATACGGTTTGTGTGTAGCCGGCGGTCTATTGGGAGAATGGGTATACGGTGTAGTTGCGCATAAGTATCGATTCCAAACTCGTCGGAAGAAGCACAAGTTGTAGCAAGTTTTAGGAAGAAGTAGTGCCATACTACACAGGAGGAGATAGTGCCATGCTACATAGGAGGAGGTAGTGAGGTGCATTGTGCATGGCACTACATCCACCTATGCAAAGGAATTGGGCCAGCACGACCGGGGAGGTACCTCTCACTCACATAATGCCGTCGTAAAGTGACATCTTCAGCGTCTCGTTGCGTTCGGTTTGTGAGTAGTCGGTGGCCCATTCGGGGAGAAGAAGGGCAACGCATCGGCATAGCATATGTGAATGTTCATACGCGGTATGTATGTACATGTATGATGTATGACGGTAGTCGTAAAAACACTCCGATTGTTATTGTATAAAAAAAACAGTAGAATATTTTTGAATATCCTACTCGTAATTATGAATCTAACAAACGAGTATTGAACATTAATAATGTTAGTTCCGCAGTCCGAATACGAGTACATTTCTATTCAATCTGATCGTGATTCAATTGTGAAACGTAGTGCGTGCCGCAGACGATTGGAATGTATTCTTATGCGCGTGGCTAGAGGCTGCACATTTGTTTCCGCACTTCGCGCGACATGATAGCATAAACAGCGGGGTTCATCAGAGCGTACGCCACTGACCGGTGTCGTTCACGCAGCCCCGGCGGTAGCCTCTGGCCACCTGCCGCGTTGTTGGATTTCAAAGGAAATTAATCAAAAGTGCTATGAATTGAAAATCGGAATTGATGGTCTGCGGAGACTGGGATAGTAACCATAATAATATATCTCCAGCCGAATTACAATAACAAATAGAAATTATAGATACTAGTATTTAGCTGGTCGTGCGCTGCGCAGTACTTGATATATTATTATTAAATGTAATCCTAGGACAAATAAAACAAGTAATTCTTTTAATAATATAAATAAATTTAATAATGGAAAAAATAATCAATAATAATACAATTTTTTAACACCAGTTTCTGAAACGAATATTTGTAAGGTTATTAATGAACTAAAAAATAAAATATCTACAGGTTGTGAAGACATGTGACAAAAATTATAAAGGCCTGTACAGTAAATTAATAATACCTCTCACACGTGTTATAAATTTAATAATGATTGTACTGATGGTATATTCCCAACTGCCTTAAAACACTCTATAGTGAAGCCAATCTTCGAAAAGGTGGACTTAAATTACATGACTGACTATAGACCTATAACATTCATTCCAATATTTTCAAAAAATTTCAAAAAATAATATTTGATAAAATTTATATTTTTTTAATGTAAATAAAATACTTAATACAGAATAATTTGGATTCAGCTTGCTTTGCTCTGGTCGAGACAATAACCGAATGTTTAAATTCAAAAATACCAATAACGGCCATCTTTGGTATGACAAATATTTTTTAGGTATGACAAAAGCATTTGATTTCGTTTCGCATGACATGTTACTTAATAAGTTGTACCAAGATGTAATGAGAGGAGTAACATACGATTAGATAGAAAGCTATATAACAAACCATCAGCAATGTGTTGAAATTACTAGTAGGAATGACAAGATAATAAATATCCATAGAGATCAATTTGTGCATAACAGTAATGGAATCCCACAAGGATCTATTCCGGGACCTCTGATGTTCCTGTGTTCCACACGAAAGTATATTATTTGCAGATGACACAGCAATATTAATAAAAGGAGAAAATGCACTTCAATACAACACAGAAATAAGTAACACCTTATGAGATGCTGTAGAATGGTTAGAATCAAATAGAATAAAACCTTAGTATCAATGCAACAAAAACTAAATTAATACAATTTGAAACACGAAATAGTGGGGACCTAGAGTTACAAGTAAGTTATAAAGGTACAACAATTGAGGAAGCACAAACAGTTTACTATGTAAACAAACGATCGTTCCGGCGTGAATCTCCGCTCTCTAAGAAATTGTGTAGTTATTTTAAACATTCGAAGTTCCTGTGGTGCCATTCACCGCTGTGTTATGGCCACTGTGTTGTGACGGCACCGCATAATAAAACCAAGCTTTGTAGTGAGAACCGACGCTGATATACACTTGTTTGGCTCCCGGCGCTGCTTGTTCCCCTGTGTCGTACAAAGATAATACAGTGTGTAGTTCCACGTAACGAGCCCAAACAAAAAGAATCCATTGTCCACAGCGGCTCGGCGAGTTCCGCTCCATCTGTATTCATGATGCGCTCCGACATTAAACTACGAGACCGCGCGCCAGCGGCCAATGGCGGCCTGCCCCGTTTAGGCCGGGACCTTCAAATGTCTGTGTATTAATAATGTAATACATATTCGATTCATTGTTATTACAAGGCGTTAAACGTAACTTGGTCTGTTTTTTCACGTGGAGGAAA
>JAFELO010000736.1:8416-27456 GCA_017140195.1 Eumaeus atala
TTAGCTCTCGTTTAGATTGTAGAGTTTTACATTATTCGAGTGGTAGTGATCACCTTCCTATCCTTATTACTAATCCTTGCATTTCTTTCAATAGTTTCAATAAAACTCCTTAAAATAATTAAAATATCAACTGTCAAAAGCAAAATGGGACCTCTTTACAACTGATTGCGATTCTAGTGTGAGTTCTTTGCTTAATATCAGAAATTTAGAGGTCTGTTATGTTAATTTCATTTCATGTCTGTCGTCTTCAGCAGACAAGAACATCCCACTCAAAAAACATGTCCCATTTAAACCTACTCCACCTTGGGAGGATGCGGAATGTAGTGACATAGTTAACCAAAGGAAAAAAGCTGAGGAAACATATTGTTTGTTTATGACAATGGATAATTTCCTTGTCTTTAAAATAATATCAGCCTTGGCAAAGCGGCTTTTTAAAAAAAGAAGAGATTAGGTTGGTTATCCTTCTGTAATTATATGAGCCCACGTACCCCTGCACGTTTGTTATGGAGACAAATTAAACGATTTCGCCGTGCTTTTTTAGTAAGGGATTTACCAAGCAATGCCCCAAATCTTTGGTATGAACGCTTCGTAGATAAATTAGCTCCACCAGGTGTCCCCCATCAGGATTCTCTATCAATCCATTCACTGTCCCGAAGTACTGATGCAAAGCATGTAACAGATTTGAGGATCCATTTTCAATGTCAGAACTTCTTTCCGCATTGGATATCCTTAGAAATACTTCTCCAGGTCTAGATGGCATTCCTTAATATCTTTATCATAAAATCTGGCTCGGCCTCAAAAACATTCTTTCTAAACCTCCTTAACATATTTTTTCAATTAGATCATGTACCACCTTCATGGAAAAACCAGTTAGTACTTCCTATACTCAAGTATGGTAAAGATCTAAATTTAGATTCTTCTTACCGTCCTATGCCCTTTCCTCTTGTCTATTTAAAATTATGTAGCATATGATTAAAGCCCACCTTGAATGGTTCGTGGAAAGTAATGACTTGCTGGCTAAGTCCCAATTTGGGTTCAGAAAAGGTTTGAGTACTAATGATAGCTTAGCCATCCTTTCCACTGACATCCGCATAGCATTTTCTAAGAATGAATTCCTCATTGGTGTGTTCTTAGATATAGAGGCTGCATATGATAACGTGGTTCTTCCTTTGCTCAGAAACAAATTGTTTAAGCTGAATATTCCAAAGAAACTGTATAATTTCATCTGCAGCTCACTCATGAACAGAACAATAGAGATCCGTTAAGGAGGTCTTTCGTCTTTCAGACGTTAGAAAAGGTCTTCCTCAAGGCTCAGTCCTCAGCCCCTTATTATATAACCTTTACACTTCGGATCATGCGCAGTCAGTTACTCCCTTTTGCAACATCCTATAGTATGCCGATGACGTCGTCATATATTCATCATCTTCAAACATTCGCATCCTTCAAAATAACACAAATCAAGCTCTATTTTACCTGGAACAGTGGCTTACATCCCATGATATGTTACTTTCTCCTCCTAAAAGTTCGGTAGTAATATTTACGAGAAGAAGAATTATCCCTCATATTGACATAGTGTTCCAGGACCACCCAATTTCAATCCGAAATAAGTTGAAATTCTTAGGAATTATTTTCGACTCTAAATTGTCTGGCACTCCACACATCAATCACATTGTCCAAAAGTGTTAGTTCAATATTAACATTCTTAGATGCATTTCGGGTGTTTGTTGGGGGGCTCATCCATTATCTCAAAAAATACTTTACAATAAAGTCCGAGACGTAATTGATTATGGCTGTTTTCTCTTGGAACCATGTAGCAAAGATTCTCTAGGAAAAGTAGATAAAACACAATATCAATGCTTACGCATAATAATAGGAGCCATGAAATCTTTCCCTACGAATGCTCTCCAGGTAGGAGTCCTCGACTCTCCATTGTTTTTACGCAGACAATTTTTATCAGATAGATATATATTTAGAATTTTTGCTCGTTTTGGTCATCCTCTTCTACCAAAACTTCAAAATTTGATTGATCTGATGGTTAATAATAAATATTGGCATAAATTAAATCCCCCTTGTTTAATTAAGAGTTTTCAAAAAATTTACAAAACACGCCGTATCAAATGGCTGCCTAGATCATAATATAATTTATTTTCACGATCTCTTGAGCTATCCAAAACTAGATCTTGTTAAGCAGTGGCAAACAAATTGGTCTCATAGTAGCATGGTTAAAGACCGCTATTTTTATGATATCCAACCTCATATTCCTTCTAAACCTAGGATTTCTCGTTTCCGTCTCACAGATAAACAAACAACGTCGGTTATGTGCAGGTTGCGTATAGGCCACTTATGTACTCCCCTACATTTTAATAGATTAGGAATTATACAATCTCCTTTGTATGACTGTGGACTTGATGAGGGTTCAACAGACCATATCCTTTTCAATTGCCCAAACCGCAGAGTTTCTTTGTACACCGTCCTCCCTAGGAATATTCATAAGCCTATTCACACTAAAACCTTGCTATATATGTCTTCTAATAACTATAAGCTTTTATCCTTTCTATGTCATTATATCCGCTCAAACAACATTAAATTGTAAATTGTCTCTCTTTTTTTTGTGTATGTTTGTGTATGTCCTGTAACGTTTTCGTTTGTCCTTTTTAGATTATCCTTTTTAACTTGGACATTGGCAGCAATGGCTGTTAGCCTATGGCGGCCGATTGCCATTTCTAACAAAAGAGAAGAAGAATTGGGTTTAAATTTTGCTGTGACGCCTCGTAAAATCCCGTTTGAAGAAATTATTTCCAGTGTAGAGGATTGCCTGTATAAAAATAATATTAAGAAGGAAGGTTCAGAGGCCAAAAGGCAGAATATATCGTCAGTTTTCCTTTCGAACAATACAAAGCGTTGCAAAACTTACGCAAAATACAGGATATAAAGATTCTTCGCGCGGATAAAGATGATGCCACCGTAATAATGGATATGACAGACTACAATGACAAAATTGAACGCCTTTTATCGGATGAGTTCACTTATAAAAATGTCAAAACCGACCCAACTAACAGCGTTGTGAAAAGTACCAGTGATCTCATTAAAATACACTTCGAATCATTGAGTTTGGACCTGACAAACCTAATCCCCTCGTGTGCAAAACCGCCGAAACTATATAGTTCTTGTGTTTTTTCGGCAACCTATATGGGTTGCGGAAAAAGCACAAGACTGGTGCTCTACTACGTCCAATACTGAATCAAATTGATTCACCAACTTATAAATTGGCTCAACATGTGGCGAAAGTCTTATCACCACTTCGTGGACACACCGAAGCATTTACAAGGGCCTCATACCACTTTGTCGAAGAGACACAACAACTACGTCTCTATGACAATGCAATTATGGTCAGTTTTGTTGTACAATCCCTATTTACATGCTTACCAATAGAAGAGTGCATATCAATAGTAACAGGAAAGCTGAAGGATAATGACCTACCACTGGAATATGCTGAGCTTTTAAAACATTGCCTCACGTCTGGCTATATGGTGTGGAATCATCAATTCTACAAACAAGTAGACGGAGTAGCGATGGGTTCGCTAGTATCCCCTGTAGTCGCAGATATCTTTATGGAGGACTTTGAGAAGGTTGCCCTTCGAACTTCACCTATAACACCAAGGTTCTACAAGAGGTATATTGATGGTACTTTCATAATTTTACCTAAGGTTAAAGGAACCATATTCCTTAACCATCTAAATAGTATAAATTCCAAAATACAATTTACAATGGAGTTAGAAGCAAATAATTCTTTAGCTTTCTTAGATGTTTTGATCATTCGTAATCCCAACGACACGTTCAGTCATACAGTGTATAGAAAACATACCCATACTGATCGGTATCTAAACGGCAATTCTCATCACCATCCAACACAGTTGTCTACCTTGGATAAATCTTTATGTCAGAGAGCACGAGGCATCTGTGACAAGCAACACCTGGATACCGAACTTCAACATGTCAAGCGAGTTCTGCGAGACAACATGCTTCAGGTTCAATGTCTGCTCTACATTAGCCGAGCGAAACCAGCCATTGTGGAGCGCTTACCTGCTATATTACCATACTTAAAAGGGGTGACTGAAAAAATTGGCTATATTCTCAAGCGAGCTTCAATAAAAACTTATTTTAAGCAGCCAAAGAAGATTAGTCAGTTCTTACCATCAATGAAATGCCATATCCCTCTGCAAGATGCAGGAGTGTACAAGCTTGATTGTGACCTTGGACTCTCCTATATAGGGCAAACTAAAAGATCAATAAAAACTCACGTTAAAGAACATATAGCCGATATGAAACACCGACGTGTTACAAAATCTGCGGTCTGTGAGCATGCTGAAGTTGGCCCCTGCTATTACATTAGATTCATTAAAGCGCAAATCCTTAATAGGGAACACCGATTCATTCCAAGTATAATCCGTGAGGCTATGGAAATTAAAAAAAAAAACATCCAAATTTCAATAGAGGAGATGGCTGGGTTCTTCCCTCTACTTGGGATCCAGTGGTGAACATAATCAAATCAAAAAGTAAACAACACCTCAAGACAGCAAGATATAATAAGTACTGTTTGCGTTAATCGGAACAACTAAAATTATAATTCTTCGGGTACTTTTAAAAACTCCGTACATCAGGACATCTGTCATCTCAGTCCACCCGTGACCATGGTTGCTGTAAAGCTTCTGAAACGTCGGGCTACATAAATAAATCAATAAACCGCGATAAAATCCGTAAAAGTAGTTTTATTGTAATGACTAACATTCGCGTAAACTTAAGACATCAATATGTGAAGCAGATATTCTCCCCGATGTGGGCGCACAGTCCAGCCCGGGGCACAAAGGAGTGTTTCAATTTATACCGTGGCTAGGTAAGGTAGGGAGCATTAGTCGGAGAAAAAAAAATCTGCGTTTCGGTTTAAAAAACAGACCCGGCTTTGCCGTCGCTTGTTACAGACGTGCACACTCTTGTGGGGGGCGACTGCGGCTGTTTGATCCGTTTGCACTTAGCCAGATTATCATAGAGCACATCATTGCATCATCCCAAAGTACAAGGGGCAGCTTAGGCTACCAGACTCAAGTTGAAAGTTAGAGGCTGGAGGTCCAGAGAGGGATTTTCCGACACCACGGATGCCAGTACTCTCCTGGCTTAATCTTAATATTGGCCGTGCTAACATACACATCCCCTCCCGATTAAGTGACAGAGAGGTACTTCCCCGGGCCGGCCCATTCCGGTTGTATACTAAAAAGTTCATTGAAACTTAGGCCTAAAGTCTTATAAATAAGCCTTGACGGAGATGTCATTTCGCTATCAGCTTAACAAAAAAAATGCTATAAACGGGTTTGATAAAATAATCTTTACTGGTTGCACAAAATTCCTAACTAAAAGAAAAGGTCCTAATGAGAGACATAACATTTGGAGCAAGATAAAATTTCTGAACTGAATCTTAACTTGCATTTGGCCTTCACTTTGCTCCAAATTAAAGACAACATTATGACTCATTTGGATTGCTCCAAACGATTGAATTGAATCTTCACTTTCATTTGGACTTTATCTATTATTTTGGAGCAATCCAAATGAAGGACAATATTATGACATTTATTTTAACTAATCTTGCAGTTATGGTGTTTACATTTACATACATTGGGGGTTTACAGTAACTTCTTGCCCGTCGGTTTACCAGTCTTCTATAGACCAGCCATAAATCAGCGGGAATGGACTGCAAAAAAATGTTTTTTTTGGTTTTAATACTAATTAATTAATATCTGCGCCACTATTGTTTCACCAAGGCGATTTAAATGTTTTTAGTCATTAGTTTCATTAACAGTAATTTATTGGAACTACAAGATCCATCCATTGGACATAAGCGTATCCGTCCAATGCCTTCGTCCGTCCAATGGACGAATAATTAACACTGTCACACTTTGCCATGGCGTCAGGTAACTAGTTCTTTCACAAATTAGTAGTGAAAGATTTGAAACGATAAAAAATGGAAAATCGGCCAAGTGAGAGTCGGACGCTTACAAAGAATTCCGTACCCTTATTTATAAGAAGGGGCAAAAATTATGTGTGTTGCATGGGAGAAAGTATACAAAAGTCATTTTTGTTTAGATTTTTTGTCTTGAGCCGTTTACACTTTATGGTGTCGTTTACAGAAATTGTAAATGTAAATGTCACGAAGATTATTTTTTTCGCACCGAAACAATTGCTCGGGGGACAATAGAAGTCTATAGGAAAATTGATCCGTCGTGTAATTTCACTAGCACCACCCTGCGGTTTCACCTGCGTAGCTCCAATCCGTGAGTCGTAGCGTCACGGTATAACCTACAGACTTGGACCTATGGACAATTCAATACAAAAATCTCTTATTGATAATTATCGACAAATATCCCTTTTTTAATCTTTGTTGCCATAGACATTCGCACGGAACCCTGTTACCGGTTTTTATTTCTTCCGTTGTTATTGTTTCTGATTCCCAGTCTCCAGATTCGACAACGTTTTATTGATTGTAAGATCACTCTTAATCGGAGACTTGTAAAATTTTTAATTCGCTATTACTCCGTTCTTTCTACATGTTTTTATAGTAGTCATAACAATGGTGTAGATCATCTGCTAGTATGTCCCTTTGTAGCTAACACTGGTTTCATTATTTAAATTTCTTCTATTTACACTTCTCTAGATTGTCACAACATAAACCTGAAGAGTCTGTTAGTTTGAACGCGCAAATCTCTGGAACTGATGGATTGGACAGACAGGTTGTTTTTGTGTTGAGTATTCCATTTATCGAATAAGGCTGCAGGCTCCATCCCTCAACGATACGACAGACAGGACTAGAGTGACGCGGGCGGAACCGCGGGGCGATGCTAGTAAGATAAAACAAACGTTAAAGTAATTTTCCCGCACCCTTTTTTTGGCCTGGTAGCATTAGGCTTGATGTAGCCCACAAAAGTCTTCAAGAGCCTCTGTTGCCTCTGCCTCATGCGCTCCCGCCTCAGGCGCTCCCGCATCCTCGCCTGATAGTCCTCATCGCCTTCCCATTCGTCGTCTACTAGGTTTTGTATCTTCAATTTTGGGTCCTCTGCAAGTGATCATTATGGGCAATAACAATAGGGCATATTATTATTAATAGCCTGGTGTGTCCCACTGCTGGGCAAAGGCCTTTCTAATCGCTCCACATATATAATTTATTTTATTTTATTTATTTATTTAGGTAGCATGGAAGACTTACAGCTAAACAAATTAAGAACGTGTAGTATCGCAAGCTGACAGCCATTTCAAGGGAGAACACGTGCAATTAACAGATTAACATCATAATATATTGGCTACTATTATAAATAAATTATATATATATGCACAATTTGTTTTGGAGTTTAGACCCTAAAACACGACATAAAGCGCGCCGTGTGGGAAAAACATTTTCTTGTGGAACGTTTCCAGATGCATTAAAAATATCAATTATTAAGCCCATTTATAAGAAGGGGGAGAAATCTGATACCAAGAAATACCGTCCAATAACTCTCATATCTAAGATGTTATATAATATCTAAGATGTACAAAAAGTGCATACTAAAAAGACTTTTAGAATTCTGATCGAAATTTAAAATAATATCAGATGAACAGTTTGGTTTCTAAAAAGGAAAATCACTACACTAGCACCCTTCTCACTTTTAAAGATAACATGAGGAAATATTAATAATAATTTTATGACTACAAAGTTATTTTTTGACATATCTAAAGCTTTTGACCTCGGTTCCCATGGGCTTTTGCTACAAAATACTACGGTACGCTACGGTAATCAGAAACGCTCATCGCAATGGTTAGACCCAGGTGAACCGGCCAAATACTGTGCCTAACTAACGTTGACTCATAAAAAGGTACTGAAGCTTTGGTGATTTAGTGCTGGTCTTATATACAACTGCTGCTAAGATCTTGCCAGGTTTACTGCAGAAATGTGCTGTCAAGCATTAAAAAACATGATCAAGTCGTTACACTATAAATCTTTCCACATAGGGACATAATTTGGGGACCATGTTAGACGCCATACTTCAAGATTGACCATTAGTGAATTGGAGGAGCTGCGGTTGGAATATTGAAAACTTTCTCCATGCTCCCGAACCTTGCCCCAACAGATTACTATTATATTATTTGGACAATTTTTTACTAGGGAAAAGATCCGACTCCGATGGGGTAGTTCAAAACACCGTCCCAGCCAAGTTTTAAGCCTGGGAGTAACAGTGGGGCTCGATGGCCTGAGATGAACCTTGGGCAAAGCAAATTGAACCGAGGGGGCTGCTCTTTGTACCATTATAATAAGAGGGGGCTAGGATTCAGGTGGAGGAGGAAGCGCTTTTGCGCAAGGGTTAAGGGGCGACTATGGGAACCTCACTCCATTGCACTGTACTAAATTTGCCGGGACTATCCTGTGGTGCATGGCAACACTTCTGAGATGGTGTCGGTTCATTTGGGGGATGACTAGACGTCGAGTTGCCCTGATGAATTGTAGTTCTGGGGCACATTGACAAAGGCGGCACTGATGGCACTCGCGGTGGTTGTAGTGTCTATTCAGCACTGCAATTTCCACGAGCCAAGCACACCACACTGATGCGCGTAATTCCGTTCCTCCGCGGCAATCAAAGCAAAAGTTAAACCAAACCACCTACAAACAATTTGTTTCACGCTTGCAGATTTTTTTAACGGTGATAGTGCAGACAGCAAAGGACAATGGTACTTATTTCGTTCGATAAAACTTCATTTTCTTCCGTTTCCTTTTCTCTTGTTACAGGTAAATTCCATTTGTAAGGTATACGATTTAATATTAGTTATATTTGACCCTTTAACTAGGGTAACCAGACCAAGTGGGGTCGTAGGTTCTGTCGTAATAAAAATGTTTCTTAATTTGATTTTAGAATCTTTTATGAAGACATTCAGAAGGCCTGCTCAAAATCTCATTCCAATTTGGAGTCATTAAAGGCAACGGTAGCTTTAGACAGGCCAAAGCTACCGTTGATAGCTACCGTACACATCTATTGCACGGATTTTTATGCGGTTCTCATTTATGGATAGAGCGACTCCCGGGGAAAGCGAAACTGTAAAATATAATGTTTGCTCTAAAAAAAACTCACTCACTTTGCATTCCTAGCGGCATATCAAACCGCCCCTTCTTAATTGCAAACTTGTATTTCCTTTCCAGCTCGTGTAGCATGTTACATAGATGCATCACTGCACTGGCATGCTCTAGTATGTTCGTGTAGTAGAAGAACATATGCATGGAGGAGGCTCTGACAGTGGTTTCCTGCCCAACATACCTGGATTCGGCGAGGTGGTAGACCTCCAGCATGAGCTGATACCTATAAAATATAAAACATATATATAGTACGTGAAGACAACTTGCTGGCGCAGAGGTAACTGCTCGAGTAGGCCGCGCATGTAGGGTTGCGGGTTCGAATCCCGCCCCATTAATTATATTGTACAAATCAACCTCCCGCTCTCATTATTTCTGTGGTTTTAGAGGGAGCACATCACTCCTTAGAAAGAGGTAGTACCATGCTGCATAGGAGGAGGTAGTGACATGCATGGTGTATGATACTATATCCTCCTATGCAACGGAATCGGGCTGGCATGACCGGGGAAGTACCTCTCGCTCACTTGATACCGGCGTAAAGTGTCAGTGTTGCCGTCGCATTTCGAGCAGTTTGTGAACAGCCGGAGGCTCATTGAGGGGGGGGGGGTGTTGATTGGAGGGCAACGCATCTGCGTAAAATCATGCGAGTGCTCTTGGGCGTCAGTAGACATCAACGGCCCTGATTCCACGTTTGCCTTCTTATGCTATACTGCAAGAGCAATAACACTTAAAATCTTAATGTGACCAAGCCATTACAGCTTAGGGTAGGTTGCTGTTGCCCGTCCACCGGTCAAGTCATGTCCAAGCAGTGGGGCTCAGTAGCCTAGGGTGAACCCAGGCAAGGCCAATTTAAGCGAGGAGGCGCTCTTATAAAAAGAGGGTTCTAAAGAGCAGGAGGAGGAGTCGCTTTAGCACACGGGGCAAGAGGCCATCCCATTGCACTGGCCCTGAGTTTGTGGAGTTGTCTTGTGGTGCGGAGGAACTGTGGTTCCTTAGGAGGCTGATTAGCCGCCTGGGTGCCCTGTTAAATTGTAGTTTAGGGACACCTCAATAATGGCGGAATTGATGGCAACCGCGTTGTTTTAGAGGCTATTCTGTGCTATAATGTGCCGCGAGCCCCACACACCACTCACCCCACCCAGGGCGCATAAATGCGTTTCCCCGAGTCACCAAAAAAAACTATGCGCTCTTTAAATTAAAAGCCAGCTTCATAGCTCGTACGAGGTATGGTCTCAGGGCCACATTCTACGCGGTAGTGCCTCTACTACTACATTTTTTATAGCATAGGAGGCAAACGAGCAGTTGGGCCACTTGTGAGTAAGTGATCACCAATGCCCATAGACATCCGCAACACCAGGAGACTCACAGATTTTATATTACGTTTAAAGTATTCTACAGTTTCTGTGGAGACAGTTTCTTTTATTAAAAAATTACGTTGTATTGGTCATATCGGGATGCATCTCTCCCATCTGCGGGTTGGTCCCTCTTTCGAACCCAAACCTAGTCTCGTCGCCAGACGAGGACTCATGGCAATCCGATGAAGCTGTATTCTGCTGCTTCTCTTCGCATCGAATTAAGGGGTCCTACCAGCAATTGCCGCAACTGTTGATGATCGCACACTGAAGATGTCACTTTACGGCGGTATCATGTGAGCGAGAGTTACCTCCCCGGTCATGTCGGCCCAATTCCGTTGCATAGCAGGATGTACTGTCAAGCACTAGGCATGGCACTACCTCTACCTAAAACATGCCCTTAACACGAACAGCAGGCTGTTCGTTACATATTGTACATTGTCTGATGATGGCAAGCGCCAAGGGGAACAGGGAGGTGCAACTGCCTCCCTAGAGCCAAGCGTGAGCTACTTGTGTTTAAGGTGTTCTTTATTTCACATGATACAATTTTCATTCTCCATGTCATTTTGCCCCCCTCTCAATGAGCCTCCGGCTGTTCACAAACTGCTCGAAACAAAATAACATAGACTTGTCAAGCGGCATCCATATATAAACAAATAGGTACCTGTATATGATCTGATATACCAAGTAGCCTATTTCGTATTCCAAGGTGAAGGCATACTTCACTTTCCTGTAGAAATAGCTTCGCAAGTCGAGCAGCCTGTAATCATGTAGAAGTATTAAACGTTGCCCTCCTTTTTACACGGTCCAGTAACTAATAGGTAACTACAACAACACATCTTAAGAAAAATACAACTATAGTGGGACTAAGGAGCACTCGAAGCCGACTGGTGACTACAGAAGCACATAAACATCCGCACAATTGTTATGCAGATGCGTTGCCCCGATTTACTCCTCCCATCTTCACACCAATTTCCTAATGGGGTAGGCATTAAGAGTGGAAGTTAAATTGACTCAATTTATTAAATTAACACGTAGATGTCTCAGTCAGATTGTATAAATCGACGTATTACAACATGGCTAACAACTTACAAAAAACTGTGCCGTTATGTATTGCGGTGAGTTATCGATTATATATTATTTATTTAGTATTCACCTGGAATAGAATAGGAACATATTTTCTGTTCCACACCACATACAAAATAATATCAAAATCAAATTCAGTAGTGACTAGACATAATTAATTATTATCTGCACGGCAATGCGGTCCTAGGACCTAATGTTCCTTCCATATCCTAAGAATATACAATCTTACAAATCACGTTTTGTATGTGTTAAATTTCCTAATCGCAAAAATACTACGAGTACTTATCTGTCTGAAAAACCTGCAAGACACCTTCTATTCCAGTTGTGCGGTCACTTACTCAAACGTATTATGCACTTAAGTATGCTCAATTTACTTCAAGAGCCCTATGTCCAGCAGTGGACATCGTCCGGCTGCTGCAAATGACGATATAATTTTTCGGAACAAACAAGCAGTTATTATGCAACCTTGTTATACACATCTGTAAAGGTAACCAAATAAAACTGTGCCTAGCAGTTTCATTTGCAATTTCACAGTATGTTTTATTTACTAAGAGTAGACAAAATTTATCGCCCCACCATGATTCAGGCCTTAGGGAGCTTAGTAGCCTGGGGTGAATCCAGGCGAAGCCAATTGAACCGTGGGAGATCTTTGCACCCCTCTTATAAGAAGTGGGGACAAAAGAGCAACAGGAAAAGGCGCTTTTGAGCAGGGGACAAGGGTCGAGGATGGGGAACCTCAGGCTTTTGTCATGCCCCAAAGTTGGTGGGTTGTCCTGTGACATGGGACAACCCTGCTGTGGAGGAGGCGTAGGTCCCTTACGATTGACTATTTTATTTCATTGATTCACCAACAACTATTACAAAAAATACTTATCACAATTTACACTATTTTCATGGTCATGTTTTCATTTTTATGTCAATGACAGGTTCATACAGTATTAATAAAAGTACGTAACGTATCTACACATTACAATTACAATAATAAAATTATGAATGTGAATTAAATAAATAAGAAAACATAAAATTAATAGTATCAATAATAGATTATTCTGGAATACACAAACACATGTCGCAATAATAAATTAGTAAATAAAAATGAAAGTCAAACTTATGGCTAACATATTGATTTATCTAACATATGCGCAGTGATACGATGTGAGAAGAGCTGAAAATAATTTCACGCCGCATTCGGCATAAATTGGAGAACTTAAGTTTACCGATCTTCAGAGATCCGTGGGATAAGCATACAGATAATATAGATAGAAGCCACATTCTAGCTTGGTCAGACGACCTGTTCAGTCGCGCTGAGCGATAAGTTTAGCTATCTAGCTTCGCCATTGTTCTATTCATTGGCATTTTTAATTGTGCGTGTGTTCGTGGGTGAAGCTGTCATTTTTGTATCTGTATACACAATTTGGATGCAAAGTCCGGTTATAACATATTTCTGGGCGCTGGAGCTTACTATTTTACTGTTATATTCTTATCTTTCTTTATATTAAGTTTCCAATTGTACTTAAATTTTACATTAATCATCACATTTACTCATGCTACGTATTATACAACAAGCTATTACTATTCGCACAATCATCACGCAACACTCACAAAAATACACACGAACAACCTATCACGCATTTCAGCTGGGAAAAAATCTAATCAGAAAAAACTGTCAACCTATCACACTACTCACCTGCGCTAAGTATATATATCGAAACCACAACAATCTTAAAACAAACAAATACATGCATCTGCTCTGAACACACTACAGCCTCAAGTGGGAACTGCTATGTACACTTGTTTTCTAAAAATTTCATTAATGGCCAATTTACCCAATACTTTTGAATGATATAGACGATACGACGAACTCGTAAAGGTGGTTGACTGTGGCTCTGAGAGTCTTCATAACCACTTGCCTTATTTGATTGATCAAGGTTTATCGATTACATATCTAAATATAAGAAGTATTTATTGCAACTTTGATTCTTTTTTTGGAACTGGCTAGGATAAACCATTATCCGGATATTATAATATTAAGAGTACGCTGACTCTCAAAAGATAAACTAATTCCAAGCTTAAAAAACTACTCATGTTGTGCATCTTTCCGCCAACACAACCAGAATGATGCGGTTGTATATACTATAAAACTCAAACTAATACTAGTGCAGTGCAAAGAACTCGAGGTATTTGTGACGAACTACACCTGGGTGGGGAATGTCAACAAGTACTGATTAATAATAAGCTTCAAATGCCACGTCTACATCTCAAAAATACTGTATTACCATACATGAAGGGGGTCACTGATAAGATTGGCTACATCCTTAAGCGTGCTTCTATTAAAACTTCCTTCAAGCCGCCAAAAAAGATAAGTCAGTTCATACCACCAGTAAAGCCTCGGATCCCCCTACAGGATACCGGAGTATACAAACTCGATTGCGACTGCGGGCTGTCATACATAGGTCAAACAAAGAGATCAATAAGAACACGCGTCAAAGAACATATTGCAGATGTTAAACATCGTCGTTCTACTAAGTCTGCAGTTTGTCAACATGTACATGATAACGCCCGCCATTATATTAAATTTGACAGACCTCAAATCCTCGCGAAAGAGTCTTGGGTCATGCCACCTACTTGGGATCCGATGATAAATTTAAATAAGTAAAAAACCAAAAAATGACTCATCCCAGCTGCAAGACTCAATAAGCTCGTTTTGTATGAATCCGACTAATTAACTGTTAATGATTTTGCTGCAAATAAATACTCAACCAGACAACTAAAATCTTCAGTCTGCACGTGACCATGACAGCCGAAAGGTTACCGAAACGTCAGGATATAAAAACTTGACGGATTATAACACAATTTTCGTTCGGTGACGAAATTTCTGCAAGCAGTCCTATTATTATTTTGCTTTCAGCTCTTAATTTTCGTTCCTTTGCAGCTTGTCTATGTATCTGGTTATTTATTTAAGTATATATTAATTTTTTATCAACTAATTAACTATAATTACTAAGTATATATCTGTATCCGTATTAAAGTAATTGTAATTATATTATGTATATATATGTTGAATATTTGTATATATTTATTTACAATATTTGCTTACCACCGTCATGATATATATATATCATGACGGTGATTCTGACTCGTTCCACAAGAAAACCAATAGAAACGCGATAAAATAGGAACAGGAAAGTGACCACTCTAATTTGCTACAAAATAATGACCCCAAACTACTAGGCTGGATCTAAAAGTTCGTGGCCTAACCTACATGGACCTATGACATCTTTTTAAATCTACCGTCATTTGTTAGTATGTGTCATGTTGATTTATTGTGCGCAGTTTCATTGCGATACCGCACAATATAAATTTTCTGTGATTATTTGTTTGAAGCAGTCTGACGCAATTTTCAATAATGGAGAAAATTGAACACCGTGCAGTCATTAAGTACCTCAATAAAAAAGGCCTATCACCAAAAGACATCCATCAAGATATGGTGAGCTCCTTGGGGGAGTCTGCTCCATCGTATTCCAGTGTCAATGAGTGGGTAGCTGAAAATAAGCGCGGTTGTGAGAGCATTAAAAATGATCCTAGGAGTGGAAGGCCTACAGCCTCGAACACGAAAGAAAACATCGATAAAATTTGTGATCTCGTACTGGGTGACCGACGTTTGACCATTGGTAAGATAGCTGAGATAACAAAAATTAGTTATGGCCGGGTGCAACACATAATAACGGAAGAGTTGGGGTTCCATAAGGTTTCTGCTCGCTGGGTCCCGAGGTTGCTTTCAGCTAAACAAAAACGAGTTCGATACACAATTTCGCGACACTGTTTGGAACTTTTTGAGACTAATCCCGAGGACTTTTTGTCTAGATTTGTTACCATGGATGAAAACTGGGTTCACCACCATACCTTTGATTCAAAGCAACAATCCCAACAGTGGAAAAGATCAGACTCTCCTACACCGAAAAAGTCTAAGGTCGTTTTGTCGACTAACAAAGACATGGCTTCTGTTTTTTGGGATGCGAAGGGCATTATTTTTGTAGATTATTTACCGAAAGGTCAAACTATAAATTCAAGTTATTGTTGTAACCTTTTGCGAAGACTCCGGGAAGAAATAAAAGAAAAAAGGCCGGGAATGTTGCGTAAGAAATTTTTGTTTCATCAAGACAATGCACATGTTCACAATTCGGTTGAAAGAATGTCTGTAATCCATGATTGTGGCTACGACTTGCTGCCCCACCCACCTTATTCGCCGGATTTAGCCCCCTCGGATTATCATTTATTTCCAAATTTAAAAAAAACATTTGGGTGGCTCGAAATTTTCGACCAAAGATGAGGTGATAGTCGCAGTAAACGATTATTTCGCCGACCTTCCGGAATCTTTCTTTTTTTCGAGGGGATAAACAAGTAGCAGGTCAGGTGGAAGAAGTGTGTTGAACTAGATGGAGACTATGTCGAAAAATAAAAATAAATTTAGATCCACTTTTCTTTCATTTTCTTGGTCGGGCTTAGATCTTTTAGATCCACCCTCGTATGTTGCCACAAAATTAGTAACAGGCCTCCCAAGCTTTATTAATATTAACAATACTTTAAAGAAAGTAAGTAAGCGTGAACCAACCTTAAAGACTGGGATGACACTAGGCCCATTGAAGGGCATTAGATTTAGGGATAAGTTATAAAAGAAGTACAAATAAGATTCAAACATTATATTAAAAATAACTTTTAAAAGATATAGAAGTCACTGTAGTAACGTAATAAAGATTAAAATGTTGCTATGAAACAGAAATGTTGGCCAACTGTGCTAAGAATACTAAGCTCTGGTCTGGACAAAGGTCAAAACAATTACACATCTTAAACAAGGTAAAAATGACTGTACTGAATTATTAAATATAAGCTCTTCAAAAAATGACTCTGTCAATTCAGTTAACCACACTTTTGACAACATTGGCCTACAACTGGACAATAATATCCAAACAAATCGACATTTACTACATATCAATTACAGAAAACCACAAAAACAACCCTCTTGTCTTTCGTCGCTTGTACGTCTGATTACTCACGACAGTGAGGTGAACATAACTATCCTTAGCTTAAAATTAGATAGTAGCGCCGGCTGGGACAATGTCCCTCCTAAATTTCTAAAAATTGCTAGATATTATGTAGTCCTCCTAATCACACACCTTGCAAATCTTTGCTTTAAGGATGGCGTATTTCCAGCTATCTTAAAAAAAATCTCTAATAATACCAATTGTTAAACATGGAAACAAAACGGATACTAACAACTATAGACCTATATCTGTTCTACCTGCGATTGCTAAAGTACTGGAAAAAATAATAAAAAGTAGATTAATAAATTACCTATCAAAATATAAATTAATAAGTAACGTTTAGTTTGGATTTACGCAAAGTACATCTACGGAAGATGCAGTAACAGCTTTATCATCAAGAATAGTTAATCATCTTGGCAAAGGTAACAAATGTCTGGCGGTATTCCTTGACCTTAAAAAGGCTTTTGACACGGTCTCTATACCTATGCTCGTGGATAAATTTGAGGCTTGTCGAATAAGGGGTAGGCCTCTTAATTTATTGCAGAATTACCTATGGCTAAGAAAACAATCAGTAAAAATTGGGGATTACATAAGCAACGAACATGATATTACTTATGGTATCCCACAGGGCAGCGCGCTTGATCCTACCCTATTCTTAATATATATAAATGAACTTCGTAGCCTTAAATTCCACGGTGTCAACATTGTATCGTATGCAGATGATACAGGATTGGTCTTTGGGGGTAACTCCTGGGACTACGTGCGTAAAAATACGGAGGATATTCTGAGAGTAGTAGCGCAGCTGCTACAGACAAACTTGTTAACATTGAATGTCTCGAAGACAAACTTTATGTGTTTTGCCATTACAAGTCGTACTTTACCAGCGGCCCCATTGATATCGCTCCACTCGCGCTCTCAAGTTCTGCTACATGTGAATGTCCTGCCCTTTGTAGGGTAACGACTGTCAAATATTTAGTAGTAGAAATAAATCACAAACTTTCTTGGACTCCACATATAGACTTACTCACGGGAAGGATGAGAAAATTGATGTGGGCTTTTAAAGAGCTGAGACATGTGACATCCCCTGAACTGCTAAAACAAATATATGTAACATTGGTATAATCTAGCCGTACCTACAGCATACCATTATGAAGCTGAATTAAAATTCACAAAAACACATTCTGCCACCAAACATTTTGAAAACCAAGCAGCGCGAGTTTATAATATCATAAATGAAAAACTTTACATTTGCTCCCTCACATATATCGCATCTTAAAAATGTGTAAATAAATGGCTACAATCACTTCCATACGTTGACATAGAACTATTATTGCAAGTAACAAAATGATGATGGCACATTTCACTGTCCACATGTTCTCTAATTGAACTACCTATTATACCAAATCATCCTAGCAGTTGTTCAATGCTGATCCCAAGATGAAAATCGTAGGGCTGGGGTGTGGGTCGGTCGGTCCGTCACACACACACAACACACACGCAAGCACACATGCACGCACGCACATACACACTTTTCTATTACTTTTAAGTAATTGTGATTATTGTTAATTAAATTTTATATTTGTATACTTAGCAGTTATGATTGAATGTAAAAAACAATTGTTTTGTTTTAGAAGAGCGCAAGTTCCTGGCACATGTGTTATACACTTAAAAGGAACTTCTATAAAACGTTTGTATATTTGCTTACTTGTTCATGAATAAACTATTCTTATCCTTATATAGGTATGATATTGTCAGTATTTTTAGACGAACATCTTTTTTTATACTTATATTATAGTTTCATTAGAAATACTTTGTGTAACATGTACTTCCTATTTTAACTTATAATTACGTGGCACTGTATTGTGACGTTTTAAAGTTAATGTTATCCATTTCCAAATATACATAAGATAAAGGCACCTAACACCACTGTAAATGTAAAGGCACCTAACACCACTGTAAATGTAAAGGCACCTATCACCACTGTAAATGTAAAGGCACCTAACACCACTGTAAATGTAAAGGTACCTAACACCATTGGAAGTGTAAAGGCACCTAACACCACTGTAAATTGCACTATTTTGTCGGTAAGGTTTTTTTGTGTCACGTAGAATGTTTTCGCTCCCCCTCACATGATACCGTTGTAAAGTTATATCTTCGGTGTCTCGTTTGCTGCGATTTGTGAGTAGCCTGTGGCCCATTGGAGGGGAAGTGTATCGGCATAGTAATTGTGCGGATGTTCATGGGCGACAGCAGTCATAATAACGTTCCGACCGCTACTGTGCCTCTCTATACAATAAAAATAAAACATGTTGACGAAAGCGAGCGGCGAGCTGCTAATGATACCATTAATGACACTGCATAGTAGACCTAAAAGTGATAGCTTTGCCGTGGCGGCTCACAAGTGGCCGTTTCCCA
>JAFELO010000736.1:33234-64678 GCA_017140195.1 Eumaeus atala
CAGGTTAACCAAAAACATTGTGCACCGATTGGTGTTAAATTAAATTGAAATTGAAAGTATTTATAATTAAAAAAAATAGATATTAATGTTTAAAAGTTTAAGACTGTCTGCCTTGCCTACCTCATTCATGCGTTTAAGCGTCACAAGTTATTTACTGTAATATGCTTATGTTTGATATAAAATTAAATGAAAATAATAAATCTGATAATTTTTTATTTTGTACCTATTGATTTCTGCTCAATATCAAGTGTAAGAACATTTTAGTTAATTTTGTTCAACGTACTTCCCTTCAAATCTCAATCCAGTGAATTTGTATACCAACATCAACATTTTCGTCCTTGTTCGTAAATAATTTCATTGTACTAAAGGGTTATAGTAGTAGGAAGTCAAATAAGGAGATCACCATATTTTTTTACAAATACCATCTGTGTGGAAAAGCATAGTGGACTCAGTGACTGATGTTCTCTTATTGTTCCTCTTAGATTGTTTACTATAATGTAATATAACAAAAACTTTAGCCACAGCAACGCGTGGCCGGGTCAGCTAGTATTTATATATAGCGGATCCATCGCAAGCCACGTCCGAGTTAGCTGCAGGCGGCGATGTTAGTGACAAAACTGTTTTAATTCCCTTGAAGCAAATTGAGGAGATTAAAAAGCTTGAATGGTACCCACCATTGGTACCACCTCACGGCTGGACAGAAGCAAACTTGCAAACGCGCGTCGACTGCTGCGTTACATTACTAAACGGGCACAATAATGAAGGTACTTTAAACCGTATCATTACCTGTGATGAAAAATGGATTCCCTACTATGATCAGAAGCGCTCAGCGCAATAGTTGGATCCTAGCTAGCCAGGCAAATCCTGACCCAAGCGAAAACTAAACCCAAAAAATTTACTTATCAGCGTTTGGTTTTGTACAATACAGTTTTCTGAAATCTGGCCAGATTATTAGTGCTGATGTCTATTGTCAGCAGTTGCAAACCATGATGGAAAAAATAGCGGCTAAACAGTTTAGACTGATTAATCGCTAGACCACACTGCGCAACAGACGGCTACCAAATTAGAGGAGCATCAATTGGAATTAATTAAATATATTATATCAAACGGTTTTCCATTTTGTAAAATGAGTGACGCAAACAAAAAAAAAACAGAAGAAAAAACAAATGAATGACGGTCACCGAAGCATAAATACATGAGTATATAGCAAGCCTTCTAATTCATCTGTTACCGATGTTGGCTCGGATTAATATGCGTATGGCAATTTTTAGCACCTAACATCTTTAATTTTGTTTATTAATTTTAATGTGTGTTTACATAATATTTCAACGCAGTAAGTGGCCTTTCAAAAAATATTATTCCGCGTAATTTGTTCCTTTTAAAAATAAATAAGGAAGTGTTTGATATATCGGTAATTGGTGTCATTTTGTCACTGCGGTATTAGATACCTTTACCTTATCCCTTCCCTCTCTTTACCATATTAAACAAAATGGTCTATTACAAACTTAACTACAATGTTAACTACCTGTCCCACAGGACGATGGGCCGCCATTGCAGAATTAGCTATAACCACTGACTTAGTTAGATATACACATGATTCCCGACCTCATACTCACCTGTCATTCAAAATCTCCTTGATTGTACATATGTACTCGTAAATATGATATTTCCTTTTTTGCAACCTTACACACATGATTTAGAGTCGAGAGAGATAGAGATGACACAAATTTTTACAATAGTTTACCATTAGAACAAAACATTGAATAGACTGAATATAAATAAGTATTTTTTCCACGACACTGAGTTATTATTTAAAGTGTTTGATATTCTTGCCAAAAATATTGTAACAAAGAAAAAATATTTTTACTTAATGACAGTCATTAAACGTTGAGGCCAGTCATCAATAGAAGCATGCACTCTATCAATGGCCCCTATTTATAGCAAGCTTAAGTAAATCGAAACTGGTAAAAAGATAGGTTGTGCTTTTATGACGGGTGGAACATACCGCCCTCCCATCGTTGTCCCCAGTCGCGGACATCATCCGCATGGAGCACAACTACAGCGTGGAGCCGTCGCAGAGCGCCGTGGGGAATGTATCGCGTTTCAACGTCCGGCAGCTCGTGGACACGCTCGAATACCTGTGAGTGAGATGGTACCGGGAGTGCGGAGAGAGAGAGAGAGAGAAGAGAGAGATGGATAGGAAGGAGAATTAAAGATGGATGCTCAAGTGAGCTAGGAGTTGCTTGTTTATTGTGTGGTGCCTTGTTTTACAAAAGCAGTGCCTTGCTTTGCTACTGAATAGGGCTGGCACGTCCGAGGAAGTACCTCTTAGTTGCACGATATCGTCTACATCACAATTGATGATGACTCATTCCAATGTGTCATTCTTTTCAAATATATTAGTACGTATAAATTAAAATTAAATCGCATGGACTTTCATACAACTGAACTAAGCCTTATGTTCTTGACGTTTTCCTGTCGCAGTTAACACCCGTTAGTAAAACTTACGCAGCTACGTTGTTGCCGTAAAGATGAATACACACAGATTCCACAAAATAACCTTTCGCATAATTTTCAATATATCGTCGTCCACCAAACGTGTTGGCTATGTGTTCTCTGGTTTTCACTCGCATCTCTTCAACGCTGGCTGGTTTCTCTAAAAGTTAAATTAATTATAATGTCCGTGTAGCAGCAACACGTCAGCTCCGCGCAAACTACCGCAAGTCCCCGGTTAATTATAATATTATATCACACTGTGTAACACTTTTTTTTGTTGACGCGGGGAAATACATTTACGCGTCTTCATTGGCCCTGGCCACGTGGGGTACAGTGGTGTGTGGGGCTCGCGACATATTATAGTGCCGAATAACCATAAAAACCACCGCGAATGCCATCAGGCCGCCTTTGGTGAAGCGCCCCTGAACAACAAATCATCAGGGCACATTGACGGCTAACCAACCCCCTATCGGACCAACTCCACCTCCACAGAAGGAGTTACCCCACACTACAGGACAACCCCACCAAGTTTGCGACAGTGACATGGGCCAGGTTCTCATCCTCACGCCTTGCCTCGTGCGCAAAAGCGCCTCCTTCTGTTGCTCTTTTATACCTTCTTCTTATAAGAGGGGTGCAAAGAACATCCCCCCCGGTTCAATTGAATTTGCCTGGTTTGGTTCACCCCAGGCTACTGAGCCCCACCACCACGACAAGGCTTGCACCACAGTGGAGCTCCGTGTAACACTACGTTAGCCGTCCGTCCATGTCTATAACGCGTGTCAAAAAGGGCGTTGCAATTAGGAACGCGGGAGTCAATACATAAGCTTACACGACGGCGGTATAAAAAGCCGCCGCGTGTCAATACATGATTGGCCCATGTGTGCAAAGGTTTAATTGAATACATGCTCGTAATATGGTCAGTCGTTAATAAAACTCTCGGTCCCTTTGGCCATGCTAATAATTGTTACATTTTGCTGTCACAAACACTCTCGTGTCGGGATGCATCTGTCCCATCTGCGAGTGGGGGGCATCGGTCCCTCTTTCGACCAAACCTAGTCTGGTCGCCAGACGAGCGACTCATAACAATCCGTTGAAGCTGTATTTAGCTTCTCTTCGCTTTCATAGCGTAAACTTACGCTCCGGAAAAAAGGGTCCGTCGTTTTCGGTCGGCCAGGGCTTTGCGGATAGTATCAGACCCTATAATAGGAAGGGACAGCGTGTGCCGCATACACAGGTGACACACAAGGCGCTGCTAGTGGAATACTCTCCGCAATTTTCCGACGCCCATTAATATCCACACATTGCGTTTCCGTTCACTCTATTACACAAGGGGCTGCTATTCTGAGTCTACAGGAATATATGAAACAAAACTTCTGTCTTCGATAACTTATATATCCCACTCAGCTTCCGTTTTACTTTTCCGCAACGCTCTCGTCACGCATTCACCAGCTCACTTCCCAAGACAGGCGTGCGTACAGAAGTTTTTCTTCAATAAAGACAAAATATAGTCAATGGATATACCTATGGTCTTGTTCCAGAAGCATATCACATCATCGCTAGCTCCTAACTCATACAATTCGAGGTCATCAATCATTTCGTTTGCCGGCACCTCGATGCAGAGGAAGGGTGCTGTGTGTACAAACATTAGTCAAATTAATAAAAATAAAACAAAATTGACATTATAGTACATAGTAAGTTCCATGATGCATTGCAGCGGAGTTGGGCTGGCATGACCAGAGAGGTACCTCTCGCTCTCATGGCACTGCCGTAAAGTGACAGCTATGCTGTCGCGTTTCGTGCGGCATGTGAGTAGTCAGTGGCTAATTGAAGGGGACGAGGAAAGGGGGACAACGCATTCGAATAACTGTCTTGTGGATGTTCATGAGCGTGGGTAGTTATCAAAAATATCTGACTTCAGACAGACGACCGGCTGGCTCAGTTGGTAACGTGGCGGTTAGTCCGCGTGTTACGTCAGAGGTCGTTGGTTCTAATCCCGCCTAGGTCATCGATGTTTATATATGTATTATACATGTATATAGTATCTATAATAAAAATCTTAAATATATAAGATGTCATAAATATATAAAAATATTAAACATATTGTCCGTTGTGTAGTGCCTGTAACACAAGTCCTTACGGTACTTAGCACAGGACTGGGCTCACGTCGTGTGACAAGTCCATGGTTTTACTATTATGATACGGGTACATAAGCGGTACTGCCGATGGTGATAGTTATATGTGTTAGAACTGGTGAACCTACTGCGTTATCATTAACCTGGTCCAGGAGTCAGAGCACATTTGTTAAAAATACATATTTTGGTTGAAATAAAAAAAAAAGTAGAAAAATCATGTGAGCGAGAGGCCATTCCCTGCCCCCGTCGCCTCCCCGGTCATTTCCGCTGCAATACGGTATGGCGCTACCCTTGCTACAACTGACGAACAGAGTGACACGTGGACATTATTCAAACTCGCTTTGGACGTTTTGCTGGGGTCGTCTATAGAGAAGTTGGTGAGCTACATTTTTGTAAAAGTTGCATAAAAACATCAGCACAAATGTCTGAAGAAACTATTGTTGAGAAGATGATTATGCCCAACGACACAACACACATATTCACGCCGGTCTAACAGGGTGGGTAGAGTGAACGGATTACCACTGTGAACCCATATAAACGCTATGTTCAATAACCAAGAGTGGACTTTTTACCAAGTCAAACGTCTCCATCCCGATCTTAATCAGGAACGAACGTCCCATAAAAATAATTATTATCGCTCTTGTTGAATTTGGATGAAAAATTGATGGAAAATAAATATACAATAGATGAACAATAGGTGGACAATAACTGGAAAATTCATGTCCGAACTTCTCGCAGCACACCGCTGGAAACTAAGAACATTATGCAGTGATTTACAAAAATATAGATTTTTATATGGTATAGGGGCTGAAACGAGCAGTCGGACCTTTCCGGCGATTACCGACGTCCTTGTACACCAGCGTTATTACTACGCCGATGCGTTGCCCCCCCGCCATTCCAATGGGCCACCGGCTACTCACAACACACCAAAGGTGCCATGTGAGCGAGAGGCACCTCCCCGGTCGTGCTGGCCCAATACCGCTTCCATAATATAATAAAGCTTCTTCTGGCCCTTAAGCTAGAAGAAGCGGTATACGAAAAAGAGAAGGAAATATAAAAAGACGCTTGTACGGGCCCCCTGTCACCCATAAACATTCGCATAGTCGGAGGTTATATTGCCCAACCAGAATAACCTAACGCCGTCCAGGCTTTCACACCACCAAACGTGACCTAGCCACCGCTTCACGACAGTGTTATGAGTGCTCCCCCGGTCGTGGATTTACCTGCAATGGAGTAGTGGCCATAAATATATACACAGGCACATACCGGTGTATATGGAGCACAGCAGCAGAACAAGCAGACATGAGCATCTCGAGAACATTCTCTCATCGTAACAATTACGACAAGTAATTATATAATCACAATTACAAATGGTAATCATAAAAATAATTGTTATTATAATTACAATTTAAATAGTAATTACAAACGATAGTCATAATTACTCCTGTAATTAATTATACGATAATAAACCTATTTTAATATTGATTATGAGCTCTTAAAAAGTAATGGGTACATTTTAATGAGTTTCTCGTAAGAGGTAGTACCATTACTTCTAGGTACATTAAGCAGTTAGAGATACCTCCTGTTCACCGGATGCCGTAAATAAATCAGGCCGCTCCAAAAGTATTACGAGCAAAAGGTTTGCGAGAGACACTCGCTGGATATAATTTATTCTGAAAATATAACTATTTATAATTAAAAAACTGACTGTGTGGGGGCGGCCTAAAATACCTAGACCCTCAATCCAAGCCCAGGGAGACGTAAGAGTCGTCAAAGGCACTAGTCTCTTAAGAGCAAAGAGGCTTCAGTGATTTGGTTGTTTGGTGCTCCCGTCTGCTTCACTGTCACCATGAAACAGACGGGAGCACCGGACAGCGCTCGGGCTGTGTAATGGCGGTACCATCAATCGGATCGGCGACAGGCAGCAGTGACACCGGTCTGAAACCTAATCTGCGATTGCCAATCCGCCTGCTCAGCGCGGCAATTACGCGCATTTAACTTAACTTTCCACTAGTCCTGGCCACGGTAGCGGGATGTGGGTAAAGGATATTGTAGGAGTAAGTACACGAGCAGGAAAGCTAAACTCTCCGATGAGGCAGTTGGACTTCCGAGGGAACGCAGAGCACACGAAGACGTTACTTAGGCCGATGTCAGGCTTCTTTTAAGGCGAATCCGCAAACTAATACGCTGAGACCTTTGCAGCTCAAATACACAACGGGTTACCGAAGCGATTGTGCAGAATAGACGGTCGAAGGTTTTTGTGGAGAAGCTTGGAAAAAGTCATCTGACAAAGCTTAGGGCTGATCCTGGGGTTACCGTTCCCTCCAAGCCTGGGATCGTATCTGAGATCGAAGCTTTCTATATCAAGTTGTATACGTCGCAAGCTCCACGTTCCGATATCCTAAACAACTCCGCGGGTAAGCCTAACACGACATTTATCAGGCGATCTGCCTAACGATCAGCTTGAGAGAGACCAGTGTGGCACTTGCGCAGCTTAAAAGGGGAAAGGCTCCGGGGAAGGACGGATTTACAGTCGAGCTTATTAGGACGATCCTGTGTTACGAGAGCTAAAAAAGATTTTTAATTTTGGCATTCAGCGGGGCGTACACCTCAACGCTTGGCTTGGAAGTGACGTTGTTTTATTTAAGAAGGTTTTTTTTATCAAATCACTTCTTCAAAATTACAGACGAATTTCTCTCCTTGCCCATATTTACAAGTTGTTCTCAAGAGTCTTGACGAATCGTCTCACCGCAAAGCTTGACAAATCCAGCCATCGGGGCAGGCTGGTTTTCGCAGAGGATTTAGCACACACCACATTTTCACCATAGGGCAAGTTGAACAAAAGACACATGAATACAATCAGCCGCTGTGCCTTGCCTTTGTAGAATATGAGAAAGCTTTTGACACTGTCGAAACCTGGGCTGTTCTAGAAGCTTTACAGCTATGTACGGTTGGCGATACGTCGAAGTAGTGAGAGCATTGTATGACGCTGCTTTTATGTCTATTCTGATTCCGGGAGGTCAAACAAGGCCAATCAAATTGCTTCGAGGAGTGCGACAGGGGGATGTTATCTCCCCAAAATTGTTTACTAATCCTTTGCAGGACATCTCTAAGACTTTAAACTGGACAGAATGCGGCATAAATAGTACCTCTCACATCTTCGTTTCGCCGACGATATCGTTGTGTTCACCGAATTGTTGGAGAGCTTGCAGGAAATGTTGCACAGTCTAAATGAATCCTCCCGACGTATTGGCCTTAGGATGAACTTGGACCAGACGAAAGCCACTTTCTACGAACACGTTCTCCCTAGGCCGGACAACGTCGATGCTGCTGTTATCGAAGTCCTGAATGTATACGTCTACCTCGGGCAACTATTGCAATTATTCATTGGATTTTCAATAATTCATTGGAGATTCAATGGATTCAGTTGGGTTGGGCAGCATTCATAAGGAAGACAACTAAAGTGTCCGATATCACGCGAAGAATAAGCTCACTGATGTGGCAATGGGCTGGTAACACACCGAAGATCAGATGGCAGATTGGCTAGCAAGGTTCTGGAGTGGAGGCCGCGTTTAGGAAAACGAAGTGCTGGTCGACCGTTCACCAGGCGGGAAGACGATATCCTTGCAATAGCCGGTTCGGGATAGATGCGAGTAGAAGGAGATCGGTCTTGGTGTTCATTGAGAGAGTCCAGTAGTGGACCGCTAGGGGCTGATAATGATGATGACTTACTTCTAATCAGAACCCAACCACCAATTTGTTGTCTGTTTTCCTCTTAGGGCTAACCATGATTTTAAACCAGGAACGTGTGATACCGGCCTTGAAATCGTCTAACTCGGCCAACTAATATAAATTGTTATTTGCCTGTATAAGAGTATATGTCATTAAGGTTCTGGAGTGGAGGCAGCGTTTAGGGAAACGAAATGTTGGTCGACCGTTCACCAGGTGGGAGGACGATCTCCGTGCAGTAGCTGGTTCGGGATCGCTGCGAGTAGCCGGAGGTCGGCCGTCTTGGCGTTCATTGAAAGAGGCATATGTCCAGCAGTGGATAGATAAGGTATGACAATAAAGATGATGAGGTTATAGTGGCAACAGAAATACATCGTCTGTGAAAATTTTAACTACCAAGCTATCACGGTGCACGAGATACAGCGTGGTGCCAAAAGGACAGACAGACAGCGGACTCTTAGGGGGTTCCGTTTTTTACCCTTTGTGTACGGTACCCTAAAACATATACATATATATATATATATATATATATATTTATATATATATATATATATATTATACATTCGAATTTTAAAAAGTTTAGCGCTATGATTTCAAATGTCACCTGAAACCGGACGAACTATACGATATACTTCAAATGGCATTTATGGATGAAGGTCGTTCCAAGGCAACCGTGTACCGTTGGTATTGGCGTGATCAACTAGCTTTGCGATATGAAGATAGAAGTGGCCTTCCTGTAGCATCTGTACGGACCGCTAACAATGAAACATTTAATTCAATAGAATAGGCGAGTTGCAGATATATAAAGGAAGTGCATCACGCAATGCAGATTAGACCGGGAAGCGTTCATGAGATTTTACAGGGACACCTTGGCGTGAGGAGGACAGTTACACGCTGAACGTGACATGATAGACCAATTTGATGCAAGCTCGTCTCGGCGTGTTCACGACATCATTACAATCCTGAGTTTATCAATACGATCCAGAAACGAAGCGGCAGTCGACTATTTGGAGACTCAGAGAACTCTTGGAGAGTTTCAAAATGAAGTGACGCCTACCAAAGTGAAGCGGTCTTGAATTGCAGGGAATATTTTAATCGCTACTTTAATCTGACCGACTTCTTGATGTCAATTGACGGGATCAAAGAAGCATTAAAGCTGAATGGTATACTACCAAATACTTGCCAGAAGTTTTTCCAGTTGCGAGCAACGAGGGACCAAACACAGGTTGCCGCTGGTTACTGATTCATCTTCAGCTCAAAATCTATTGGTTGTAGGAGGTTATAAAATGGCATAAGTGTACACGTTTATTATGCCGACTTTTACCTTACCGCACCTCCCTTAAGTGTAATGTGGGGATGATAATTTTCTATTCATCCTCCCATGTTATCTCCCATGTTGTGTATCTTCCAATGATACCCATCATTGGATGATCTCCTGCTGCTCGCATCCATCCCAGACCGGCTGCTGCATGGAGACCGTCTTCCCAACTGATGAACCAACACCTCATTTTTCTAAACGCGGCCTCCACTGCAGAACTTTACTGGCCCATCTGCCATATGTTCTTCTTCTTCTGTTATTTACAAGTGACTCTTATTATTTATAAGTGACTTAATATCTGTTCTGGTCAATCTCCGAACAATTCTGGACACGTTGGCATAATTGTGACATCTCTCTTTATGCATTATAACATGTTATGTAATGCAAAGGGGAAGTAAGTACGTTGTCTGAAATCATATAGGGCGCGATTCACCTCATCCCATTTAATCTTCTTATCTAATTTATAGTGCAAAAAATATATCTTTATTAACTTTGGTCCTAGTTTATCTCAGTTTTGCACCAAACCCTAGACATTGGTCCTTCGAGCCGGATCCTAAGGAACAGAACTAAGTGGATGTACTTCCGAAAAGTTCCTCATCGTGCTGATCCTATCTGAACCTGCTAAAACCTGACAGCTTCGCGTCAACCCATCACGCCGTCACCCTAGGTTTGTTCCTGCTGCCATCGCATGGACATCTGATCTACAAGTAAGGTTCCTTTTTACCTTTATAACGTTGAAACTGGAAGACATTTTATGAACTCAACAACAACTAATCGAGGCCATTGATAAGCTGTACACCAATTTCAAAAAGGATGGTGCAGAGCGAAAAACCTCAGACTACATTCGTCGTCGATGCGCTACCCTGGAACAACATTTTACAGTGTTCCATAATAATCGTATGACGTTACTATCGTTTGGTGATCAATCACATGCATATTTTCTTTTGATTGGTAAATCGATCAAATAAAGGAAAGATATAAGAACATCAAACCTGCTATTCACAACTATAATCCTCAGCCCTGTGTTTAAACCTACGTTTCAACACACTGCGTAATCTCAAACCGCGAACCTCTCATCTCACACTACCGCTGCCACTGCTCTTGGCGAGAGTAAAGCGGAAGGCTTATTTAAAAAGCAAGCTACCAACGTTAAGGTTCTCTTGAGGGCATCTTTCGTGTGCGTGGAGTTCGAAGGCATTATTAAGACGTTACAATCTCGTGGGACAGCTATTGACTCACTTCACAGGGAGCTGGACAACGAGCGTGGCGGATCAAGTCCAGAGTATGATGAGCAATTCACACATTCTGAAGAGTATTACAACAAATTTAAGAAGAAATTAGCAAGATGTGGTCCGTTGCGCATATTTAAAAATCTACTCCTAACGATACCGTGCATAACAACCCATTCTTATCAAATGCACAAAAGATGCAGTTCCTAAAGAGTAAGATCAAAGGTGAGCACGAAAAACGACCCAACAACTCCAAATAAGCTCCGAGAATTTTCATGTATGCTGGAATATTCTCAATCATCGTTATAATAATAAGCGACTGATTTTTACATCTTATCTTGACAATTTCATGGATATCACTGCAAACCAGCAACGATCATGTAATCATATAACCCGCTTCCAGGACACCACGTACGAGAACGTGAATGCTATCAAGAACCTGGGAGTCGATGTCTCTTCTTGGAACCCCTTCCTGGTATGTATATTATCTCAAGAATTGGACTCAGATTCATACGAGGACTGTCTACAGGCCTTAAAATCGCCACGGGATGTGGCCGTTTTAGAGGATTTCCTTAATTTTTTGCAGCCATGGAGCCCCTCCATCATTTTCAAATAGGGTTATCACCCCGCCTGTCAAACTTCATTAGGTGTAAATTAATTAGGTGTAAAGGATTCAAAAAGCTCTATCCAAACCAAATTCTATATAGTCTAGCAACCATTATTCGCAACAAGATAGACCAAATACGTCCAGGTCAGATAATCAATTTAACAATTGTAGTCAGAGCCTTACAAGTCAACTAAATCCAAGACCAAATTTTAGCTCCAACCGACCTAATAATAATGTCCCTAATTATAGTCCCTCTATCCCGTTATTCAGGTATTGTAAAGCTCCTGGACATGCCCTAGAGCAATGCCTAAAAAGGGAATGTAACAATAATCGTTTAAAAAATTTTAATCGAGACCAAGCCGGAACATCACATCGAATTAATTTTCTGTCCTAGGGGCCATCAGAACTAATCGATAAAGAACATCCCGTTGACCCAGAAGATGGTTATGGCACCCTAGATGCCTATCCAAAAAACGAATAACCGTCTCGTCCCAGTGACCTTGTGATCCAAAAATCGACACTGAAAATTTATTATCAAGTAAAAAAAAACTCCGTATCCAAACTCGAATTACCGCTGGCATCGTTACATGATCGCCATGCAAAATCCACCGTATCCGTACGTCAATCTAACAACATTCCAAATCCTGCTAAATCCAATATATTCGAGATAATCAACGATCCTGCAAAAACATTACTACTTCACGTCTTGGTCAACTCCTCTGTATCCGATATTCCATCATCATTACTAGTTTACTCAGGATCCTCTGTCAGTCTGTTGAAATATTAATGTATTGAAAGATTTCCTAAATTCATCAAAGAAACCATCCAATTGAAAGGAATTCATCCTCCTGAGGAAACAATCCCCACCATAGGTCACAGTACAAATATATCACATTTATTCCACGTAATAGACGTAATTTCCACTTACCATATGACGAGATAATCGGATCCGATATGCTCAATGCGCACAATTGCAACATAAATCATATCGATAACTTTTTAATATTGGTAAAGTATCCGCGAAGCTACATTTACATGATCCTGCGTATATTATCCCTCCTAGACGGGACTATAATTGAATGTTCGGTGTCAACTCAAAAAAAAAACAATGATTAATACTAAATCAAGAACTTTCTCAAAACCTTCTAATCGTGACCTGCTTAGTAACTGTCAAAGGAAATAACAGGATAAATATATCCGTCATTAATACCTCAGAAATACCTATTGTTTACCTTAAAATCCAAATTAAACTTAATTTTTAATCTTTAATTAATATCCAGCTTAAGTCCCTTACAGTGTATAGAATTCACGGAACAACCTACCTTATCATTGAATCATGTAAGCATTTCAACAACTGCCATAAACGTACTCAAGACGTACTCGAACAACTACGTGTTTCACATCTCAATTGTGAAGAGAATGAATCGCTCCTACAATTATGTTCTGAGTTTTCAGACATCTTTCATCTCCCCGGTGAAAATCTAAGTTACACTTAATGCCTTGAAACACGAAATAAAAACTACTACGGCTGTACCAATACATGTTAAATCCTATAGGCTGATTTTAGTCTCACGCCGACGGCACGCGCACCGTCAGCGCTGATGGCCGAGATATATGAACTCTTAGGAAGCGTTTTTTTGGTGGTCTGGGCCGATAGCTACGCGTCCGTACGCGTCGCGCGTCGGTCCCGCGTAGCTGCCGGCGCTGACGATCGCACGAGCGCCTCTGCGTTCAGTGAGCGTTTTAGTTTGTTTTCTAGTTGACATTCGAATGTAATAAAAGAATGTACTTTCATCAGCCCTCAAAGTGCCATATAACAAGACTCTCCTGCAACGGCTCTCTGCTCAATCAATGGATGAACATGGAGTCTTCGTTGTCGCCGGTTTTTATTTTTTTGGGATACATAGTAAAAAGCAGCAATAATTAATACACTCCGCATTTTGTCGTCGTCTGTACGGTAAGGCGGTCAGTACGAAACTAAAACGACCCACGCTGAGCCTCAGCGTTGACAAACAACGCGCTGAGCTATGAGCGCTGACGGTGAGCATGAGACTAAAATCAGAAATAGATTCCCTAAAGTCCATAAATCCGAAGTGCATAAACAAATCAGTAAAACGTTGGAACAAGAAATTATAGAACCCTCTGATTATCCTTAGTCATCACCTATTTGGGTTGTACCCAAAAAAACTAGATGCACCCAACACGCAAAAATGGCGTGTGGTGATCGATTATCGAAAGTTGAACGATGTCACTATTGGAGCCGTTTGTCCTATCCCGCAAATTAACGAGATACTAGACCGACTAGACAACAGTTCCTAATTCTCCACTTTAGACCTAGCATCCGGTTTGGAAACCGGATCCGAAGCCAATTAACTCAAAACAGCTTCTACAGTCCCTGAAGGCCATTTTCAATTCACTCGGATGCCGTTTAGGCTTAAAAATGCTCCTTCCACATTTCCGAGACTTATGAACTCTGCCTTATCAGGGCTCCAATGCAACCGATGCTTTGTTTACCTAGACGATGTCGCCACGTGTAGGCGCGATCTAAAATCCTGCATCAGCAATTTAAAAGCCATATTTCTTAGAATCCGTCATTTTAATTTAAAACTACAGGCCGACAAATGCGAGTTTTTAAGACGTGAAGTCTGTTACTTATGGCATATAATAACTGAAGAAAGCGTCAAGCGAAATCCTGAAAAGGTCAAAGCCGTAACAGCGTTCCCAACTCCTGAAATCCCAAAAGGTATAAAATCATTTCTTGGTCTTGTGTCATACTATCACCGTTTTATTCCAGATCTTTCTAAGACAACCAAAACCCTTACTAATCAGAGTACTTTGAGATCAAGGGTCACAGACGTCCATTGTTAGGGAAAGCGCAGCTCATTTGTTAAAATTACCGGGACGAAAATGTAAGGGTTATATATTGGGAATTGGCAATAAGGAGAACAACTGCAAGGGGATTCTTAACATTAAATACTTGACATTTTCTATCGATTTTAACTTTGAACCGGATGTATATATAATAAAATATATAATACCAAGCTGTACCTTACTTTTTTTTGTTTTTGGTGATGAGGGTAATGCATTTACGCATGATACCTGGGAGCTCGGGTAGACCCCCAGACCTATGTTGGACTCGGCAATTGGGTAGTAATACCAACTAAACACCTACGGGAACCTTCAGCCGCTATTAATGGAGGGTCCCGGATCTGCAGGCAAACAGGACCCTTCCAGCGACAGGCCGGCCTCGGGGAAAAGGCCATACTTAACCTCCTCGAGGACTATCGGGCTATGCTATGAGACAGTCCCCTATACCCAGTATACGATACCTCCGAATCGACGCAGGGTGCAAGTGGGCCTTATTTCTCATATTGAGACGAGTCGCCCAAAGCTTAGCCCCGTGCGTCCCCATACTCCGACAGACACCGGATTACAACTGCCTGCAGGCGGCGCTGGGTCCTTTGAGGTTTGGGAGGAGTCTGCCCAGCGCAAACGCCGCCTTCACGACGTTCGGTCCCACCATAACAAAGTGTGGGCCGAAGGTCAACCCTCCGTCAAGGATGAGCCCCAGATATTTGATGTGGGGGCTCAACCTGACCCTCTCCTCTCCGATCTGTAGAGCGGACCCCGGTGTGGGCCCCTTGTGGCCAGTCCCTCGGAAGAGAAAGGGATTCGGTCTTGTCTAGTCTGACCCGAAGCCCTAACCCCTCTATGCGGCTGATCACGAGGTCAACGCCTACCTCGGCCAGCCGCGCTGCCTCTTCGTAGCCTCGTCCCTGGGCATAGACGAGGGTGTCATCCGCGTAGCAGGAGATACCCATCCCGGTCATTATAGTGCCGAATAGCCACAAAAACCTTTGATGAGGTGCCCCGGAACAGCAAATAATTAGAGCACCTCGACGGCTAGTCAGCCTCCTAAGGGACCGACGCCATCTCCACAGGTGGGGTTGTCCCGCACCACAGGACAACCCCACCAACTTTGGGACAGTGCAATGCGGCGAGGTTCCCATCCTCGCCCCCTGCCCCGTGCGTAATAGCGCCGCCTCATTGTTTTTTTGTTCTTTCGTCCCCTCTTCTTATAAGAGGGGTACCGAGCGCGATTCCTCCTCCATATCTTTAAGCCCCCTCTTCTTATAAGAGGGGTGCAGAGATCCCCCTCGGTTCAATTGGCTTCGCATGGGTTTACCCCAGGCTAATAAGACTCACCGCCGCGACAAGGCTTAAACCCTGGTGGGAGGGAATCTATACCTTACCTAAGCCAGGCTGGCCTACGCTTAAACAATTAAGCCTAGCGGATCCTGAATTTTATAAATGGGCCTACCATTAATATTTTGTTTGGGGCAGACATCTATTCCACTCTCCTCATGGACATGCACTTCTAAGGAGGTTTGCCCAAATAAGACCATTTGGGTTGGGTCCCAAGCGGCAACTACAAAACATACCATTGTAATGTGATCCTAAATAATATCAAGGAGATTCAGCAATTTTGGAAAACAAAGAATATCCATGAATCTCCGGAGATATCAGAAGAAGATCAAAAATGTATGTATGTAAATGTAGCAATAACTGAATTTCGTTATCACCTTGTTAATTAATTTTAATTTCATTACTCATTTAACTATACTTCATTACTAACCTCACCTTTCTTCCCTCGGGCACATACACATCATCATCGCTCTTTATGCATTATACTAGGGCTCATTGATAACTGGCCAAGATGACAAACTTTAAAAAGAGATAGGCAAACAAAATTTATTATATAATATTCTATGATCTTTTTGAAACTAGAACACCAAATTTGAATTTATTCAAACTGTTAGAATTTATGTAAGGGGACCTATAACTTTCTCTGCCGTAACACAATGGAAAGAAGCGATATTCGTGCGGTGATATTTTTTTGCGTTTTAAAAGGGAAAACAGCAGCCAAGATTAAAGTCAAGCTAGACTGTGTTGTAAGGAATACTGCTCCTGTATTGAGTACATTTCATACCTGGGTATCTGATTTTAAACGTGGGAGACAGAGTAGCGAAGACGCCAGCAGGTCTGGCCGTCCAAATGAAGTCACGAATCCGGACATATAAAAAATATCCGAAAAATAGTTTTGACTGATAGGCGCTTAAAGTTGTGGTAGATAGCTGAGATGGTAGGCATTACCTCTGAACGCGATTTTAACATTTTACACCAACATTTGCGAATGAAAAAGCTTTGCGCGCGATGGGTGCCTGTTTACCACAAGCAACGTCTAGTAGACGATTCTTCGGAGTGTTTGGCGCTGGTCAAGCGTAACACTTACGACCTTTTGCGATGTTATATGATAGTAGGTGAAACATGGATACATCATTATACTCCTGAAAGAAGAGATCAATCAAAGCAGTGGACTGAGAGCGGAAAACCTGCGCCGAAGGAAGCAAAAAAACGGGTTTGTCGCCCAGCAAAGTGTTGGCGATTGTTTTTGGGGATGCTCGAGGGATTATTTTAGTGGACTATTTGCAAAGACGAAGAACAATAAATGGCGAGTATTATGCTAGCATGCTGCAAAAAATGTGTGAAGAAATCTGAAAGAAACGGTGAGGCCGTTTCTTTCAGATTTCTTCACTTTAGAAAAAAAAAAAAAGTTTTATTCGACCACGACAACGCACCTGTGCACTCGTCAAGGATTGAAGTTGCTAAACTCCAATAATTACGGTTCGGATTGTTACCGAATCCCCCTATTCCCCAGATCTGCCCCCGTGCGACTTCCACTTATTCCCCAATCTCAAGAAATGGTTAGGTGGCCGAAGATTTTCATCAAATGATGAAGTCATTGTCGCCGTAGACGAGGATTAGACAAAACATTTTATCAAACTGGTGTAACGGCATTGGAGAAGCGCTTGACTAAATGCATCGAGGTAGAAGGAAACTGCGTTGAAAAATAAAATTGTTTTAAGTATATTATTAAAGTTTTTCTTTGTCGTTTCGGATACTTATCAATCACCCCGCATAATATGTTATGTCATGCAAAGGAAAAGTAAGTACGTTGTCGGAAATCATATCGGGCACGACCCATCTCGTCCCATTAGATCTTATTATCTCATTTATAGCGCAAAAATATATCTTTATTATCTTTGATTCTAGTTTACCTCAGTTTACCCCAAACCCAATGCGATACCTATTAGTGACTTAATATTTATAACATATTAATACGTGAAGCCAAAATTTATGACCCCATTTTACATAGATTTGTGCGGACGGAGGAGCATAAAAATTTGTTACACCTATAGTTTATATATATGTAGGAAAAGTGTAGAACACTAGCCTTATATGTAAGAATCTCGTGTCCCTTTAGTTACTTTACTCCTCTGAAACGATTTTGTCGTTTTTCACCAAATTATATTCGCACATTCAATAGGTCTGAGATTCAGCTACTATCCACTATTCATACTCCAAAATAATAAGTGTTCACATAACCGGGTCAGTCAGTATTTTCATACAATGTGCATTAATTAAATAAAAAATGATACTCTATTTCTATATTTAGAAAAGAGCTCCGTAAACTTCACGTTAAAATTTTATTACTAGTGCACAGGTGTGTGCGCAGAGACGCCTACACATCCTGTTCTCTGATTATGATATTGCGATGGGACGGCAATCCGACATGGCCGGAGAGAAATCAGGGTCATGACCGGCTTTGAGGCGACTCAACGTGTTCTCCATGGCATGGGGTTGTAACACCGCCAACTTTCTGACTCCGGACTGTTATTATAAAATGGAAAAATCCCAATAGCACTTTGGTCAAACCCGAGACACGAGTCCAGAACCTCACTACTGTGGTAGACCTAGAGGCAGACACCCCATTATAATGAGATAACAAATGAAATATACTAATTATAATATATTTGTAATGCTTGTAGCACCCTCTTAAATTCCTTGCTGATTGTAGGGTCTCGAAAAACTTATTATTGAACTGGCGCCGGCGCCCATTTCAGCCCAGCTCTTCGACTCGCTTTCTTCATGTTCTCCACTATCTTCATCACTGCATCCTGGGGCCCCTGTGTCACATTTGACTTCGTTTCCTTGACTTTATCAAATATTTTACGATCCATAAGCATTTCCTGGTACAGTCCGCCTGTAGATTTAAAATAATAAAAATCAGGTTGTCAGTGATTAGAGAATCAGTAGTCTAGCTGTTAGCGGCTCAGACTTCCCTTTGGGTGGTCCAGGTTCGAACCCCGTCATTCATTCATTGGTACACCAACAAGTTTTTCTAGCTTAAGTAGGTACATTTTCTGAGTGATCTTGTGGTGAAGGAAAACATCGATCTGGGCCTGGTTTATCTACTGGGTTGCAGAAGTCAGATGACAGTCGCTGTGTAAAAACTGGCGCCCTCGCCTAAGTCAAAATCCCCTAGATTAGGTGGCCGAAACCAATATTATCTGATACAGAAAGGGCTAGGATGAAAAACAATAACCGTTGGGAAAGAAAGGCACTCTAGCGGCGGCCCCCTACCGGGAGAAGGCATGTTGAACGGTCTCCTACCCGGTGGAATGAAGGTGGCGGGGAGCCACTCGATGTAAGTGGCTCGTGACTGTGACATATGGCGCCTATGTCCAGCAATGGACGTTGTCTAGCTGGTGATGGTGAAGAAATAATTTGGACTATGAATCGGTTCACGGTGGACAATAATGACTAAAGACAAATAGAAAGAGTTGACAATAACATTACGAATGAACAATAAAATAATCACCGCTCCTCCATCAGGTGTCAATCAAGATTGTAACATAGATACATGCTGGGAAAAAAATCGGAAAACCACAAAAAAAAAAAAAACCTAGTCAAAAATATTATTACTAGCAGAACAGCAGCGAAAGATAACCACTGCTATAATAGTCAAATGTCAACGAAAACCACATACATAGCTGCGGCTGAGCAAACAAGAGTACCATAGGGATCAGTTGGTCCAAAATACCAAGTAAAACGTTTTTGGAAGAAAAATGCAAATTTTTGAAAGTATTTTAAATAGTATGAAGGACGAAAAAATGGAGTTAAATGCGAATGACATCGTCATTATATTAGGTGGTACATGACGAAAATCCTTTCTCAGTTAAACCAATATTGAATCCATTTCTTAAAGATTTAAATAGCTATAGCATAATGTTTTGGGGCAACTCCAAGGACACATTGACAGCGTTTAGGGTGCAAAAGAAGTGCATGAGTGCAATCTGCAAAAAAGGTAATAGAGACACATGAAAACCACACCTCGGTCACTAACATTTTTTTACATTGTCATGAACGTATAAATATACGAATGTTCAATTTATGTAAAACTAAATTTCAACAGATACGAAACCAGTTCCTCTATCAGATGTAAAGACAGACTATTGACAATAAATACCAAAACCAAATCTATGCGAGGAAGTGTCTTTCGTACCGCGCCCAAAATATACAACAGATTGCCACAAGAAATAAAAATTGTTACGGAACTAAAATTGTTTAAACTTGAATAAAAAGATTAATTAGTGGAAAAATGTTATTCTAACTTGAACGAATATTTATCGACAAATTCAAATAGCCATTAATGTGTCGATGTTATTAAGTACAATTGAATCTAAGTGTCTTATTTACTTCTGTTTTCGCTTCTTCTACGATTATTTTGACTGATTTGACGGATGTAATATTGTAAGGTATTAAACGTTGATTGCAGCCTTTGTGGCAAATTGTAGAATCAGGACATATAATGTTATTAAGTATCATCATTTGTACCTACGATTGTAATAAATGAATTTGAAAAATGTGTAATTACAGTTCTCCAGCTTTCTGATCTGTGAACACATCACCCGATGAAGTGCAGAAGAGGCCTTGTTATGCTCGAAAGCTCCGCTCATTCGGAATATTACTAAGACTCGTAAGGCTACTATGATGTCTTACCTTTTATCGTAAAGTAACACCTTGTAAATCGATGGCGAGCAACAAAACAAAACTACCCTGAAAATGGCTAGTCGTATTGTTACACGGCGATTTGTCCACATAGTAAATATAATAAGCTTCGAATAGCTTTTCTTCTGTGATATATTTATGGATTATAAACATTCGGATCTTATTCACTTGTGTGTACCTTTATTTTTGACTATTCTATGCTGACGAAAGTCTCCAGTACAGCTTCATCGGTTACTATAAGAGAATTCGGGCGACGGTCTAGGTGAGATTGTGGTCTTTATCTATTTTATTCCCGCAGATGAGAAGGATACATCCCGATAGTTATTTAAGATTAGCTAAAGTAACTATTATTATCTTGGCCAATGGGATCGGGTCCACTGCCCCCCCCCCCCACCTCACTAATGTGCATGCACCTACTCATGCGCAGCAAATAAATTTGACATTGTAATATCGTGGGAGCCGGTAGAACCCGTTTGGAAGTAAAAACCAGGGGGCGGGAGGTAAGATTCGCACGTGGTCCTCGTGCTAAACCTAACCGGTACGGCGGTAGAATGTTTGTGCTTACTGTGAGGAGTCACTTATAGCCAAATTACATGTCGCTCTTCGGACGGAAAATAATAAAATTGAGGGATTCGTCAAAAAAGAAATAACCCTTCTAGGATATACTTTCTTATAGTAATAAGGGTTTCTAGTTGAAGTAAAACTTGTTTACGCACGCTTGACTTGGGGAGTAAGCTGGCGAATGCGTGACGAAAGCGTCACGACAACGAGGCCAACTTGAGAGGGTGATGTAATTTAGTGTTGGTTGGAACCAAGACAGGTTACGTTTCGTATGTTATTGTGTACACCTCGACGGGCAATGAGATCCTCACGTGTTACACCCTGTGCGGGCCCAATTATGATGCAATGCAGCATGGTACTACCTCTCAGTAATGTAAGAGAATCCGTTGTCATGCTATTATTGCTGAAGTGCTTACTGCTCCCTAATGACCAACGGCCCCCTGGGGTGAACGGAACGCGACGTCAAGAAGACGAACCCATCTGCAATCTGCAAAACCTCTTTATGGCTGCTTAAGGGCTTCATTAGTCACCCACAGGCTCCGACTGTTCGTTTGTCCAGTTATGCTGAACGCACGACGCTCTAGTGTGTCGGCTCAGTTCGGGCACGAAGTGTTCTTTTGTATTGGAGGGATAGCGAGGAGTGGTGAAGAGCAAAAAGGTCTTTTGGTGTCCAACATCGCCGATAGGCGCTTTGAAATTGTTATTTGGACGTCCTCCTCCTTCCCTCAACTCCAATGGGCCGCCGGAAACTCACAAACCGCACGAAACGCAACAGCGAGGCTGTCACTTTACGCCGGCATCATTTGTTTTATGAGATAGGGGACAAACGAGCAGGTGGATAGTGACTACCGCCGCCCATAGACATCTGAATGACTAGAGACGCGTTGCCGGCCTTTCAGGAATAGGTATGCTCTATCATTGAAGAGAATTTCTTTTTAATTTTCTCTTTTTCACAGTTCAGCAGCAATACGGCATGGCACTAGAGTGTATTTATAAGAGTGGCACGAATTCGGAGAACAAGACATTTGCATAACTATTATATGGATATTTATGGGCGTCGGTAGTTATTAAAAGGCTCCAAGTACTCGTTTATTCGCCTATAATGACAAATACTCACGCATTTCGATATAAGTACTCATATATTCCTCTGGATTAATGGAAGGGTGGGCATATTCTGTTATGGCTGATTTCTTCTTGTACATAGCCAACATTATTTCGTATCGATCTATCATGGTGGAAGCTACGGATCCCAGTTCGTACTGTACTTGTAGTACGTGTTCCTTCTTCATTTTATTGGCGTGGTACATCTTCACCGTCATGTCTGAAGGTAGAAATAGAGAAGGTAGGGCGAGAGTACGGATAGTTTATTGAACATTACATATTGTGAAGGTGTCATCCTCGTAGGTGAGTTCCATCTATGCCCCGTCCCGTATGTGGCCATATTCATAGGTGCGCACGGTAAGTGTTTTTAAATTCCACTTTTAGTGGCAGGTATTAGCGCGTTCAGGCAAATAAACTCTTCAGTTTTATAACACCGCAGTGATCTCGTATACCGGAACGCGTCAGAGGTCACGGGTCCGCACCCCGTCTAAGTCATGTTTTATATACTCGTATGTATTATATGTATCTCTATAGTGACAATCTTAAATGTGTAAAATTTTATATATTTATAAAAGAAATATTAATTATATTTCCGTGGTAACAGAAGTCCTTAAGGTATTTAGCCCAGGTCGACGCTGATGTGATATAAAAAAATAATATTTAAAAAAAAATGCCCTCCATTGCGAGCAGTTGCTTCGGTACAAGGGCCATGTAAATAATGTTGTAACGCGTAAATAGACTTAACATGATGGCATGTAAGTTAATTATTGTTTAGATATAACCAATTTTTGAAACAAGCTTGAAATACATATAGTCCGTTGATTATCTTAAAGTAATAAAAAGAAAAATAAGACATAAATAATCAATGCAACATAATAATACTATTAGGCCAGACTACATAAAACACAAAAAAGAAAAAAAAATATGTAGACATAGCTTAAGCATGCACCGTCATACAATGGATGTCACTAGACACAAGACGGAGAATTTAAGTTCACCGGCACCGATCATCAGTGACATCTGAGGGGTATTTTTTTTCTTTTTGCAGGGAAATACATTTACGCACTGCCTTGGTACTGGATGGGATCCGATGAAGTGTGTTGGCCTCGCGGTTGAACCAAATCCACGCGGGTGCCATCGCCACTGTGGCAAACTGTGGTGCATCGGATATAGCAGCAACGGGGCACAACATCTGAGCTGTAAGGCTTAAAGAGATAAACGTCAAGGAACGACGAATTATTCAAATAGCTTAGGTACTTACATTATAAAATTATTAAGATAAATAAGTATACTATTACGGATTTTATCGTGGTCTGTGTGGTTTCAGAAGCTTTACAGCAACTATGGTCATGGGTGGACTGAGTTGACAGATGTCCTGATGTTATACGTTGTAAATATAATAAGCTTCGAATAGCTTTTCTTCTGTGATATATTTATGGATTATAAACATTCGGATCTTATTCACTTGTACCTTTATTTTTGACTGCTTTATGCTGACGAACAACAGACAACATTCTTCGACTAGAAAGAGAATTGAAGATCCCAAGGAGGCTGAGCTTGTATCCTCTCTCGAAAAGAGAGTCTACCGAAAAGAGGAGCCCAAAGAAGTGGTAGAGGACCTGGAGGCTGAGCAGCACAAGTCAGAGGCGGAACTCGACTTGCAGTCATCAGCGAATTAATTGGTAAGAGTACTAACTCTGAAAGGGGGTACTCATCCAAAATTCAGAAGGCGGCCAAAACCGTACGCGACATAGTAGAGGCTCTTGCGGCGCGTACCGAGGTTGAGGAAACTCGCTACCTCAGAGCCGATAATAGACAGAGACAGAAGTAAAAAAGAGAGTGCAAGGCACAGCCGATACTTATTATAGTCCAGTTTCGAAGGAGCGGTTAGAAACAATGGAAGCTAACATTGCTCAATCGGTGGACGTCCAAGTGGATCGCCGCCTGGCGGTTATTGAGTCCAGACTCCTGATGCTGGTTAACACTTGTACACGATAGGGCGGCTACAGTTAAAGAGCCCAGGTTAGTTTTACAAACACCCATTGGTAACGCCACAGGATTCACAGTTGAAAATGCAGATGCAGTGGGCCATGCAAGGGTTGACCTGGCTAAGGTTCGTCCTCTCGCCCGGTCAGTTAAGCTTCGAGGGAGTACTAAAGCCAAGAAAGGCGTCGTGTGGTCGAACTACGGTCCGTCCACCTCTAAAGCCGTGGGACCGTTACTCTCTCTCTCTCTCTCTCTCTCAGAAGTCGAGGGCATCACGCAGGAAGGAGCTACCGACTCAGCTTCCACAATACAGTGGACAGGTGTGGTCAAAAAGAAGATGACCAGTATATCAACTAAGACGGCGGCAGTTATAACAGCGCCTGACCAAACATCAGCTAAGAAGGGTGGGGCTATATCAACCCCTAAAATTGTTCTCCCTAGCTCCACGGCCGTAATTTTTATGCTACAATCGGAGGCAGCCGTTCAAGGGGCCACGTATGGCTGTAGAGCCGAGCCCCCTTTTACAGGCCGAGCGTGAAATAGAGGTTAAAAGGCTAGGCATCGGACAGCTCCGAATACGTCAAACGACGGGCGATGGAACTGCCCTGCTCGAATTCTGGCTGCGGCAGGCAGGAAGCTGCTGGTACTTGAGAGCTTTTGTATGGGCTGGGGCCGTGTAGGGCTGCAAGTCTTGGAGGCCATACCAAGACACTGCTACAGGTGTCTGGGAATGGGTCATGTCGCAGTTTTCTGCCCCTTGTCAGAGGACAGAAGCAGACTTTGTTTCCGTTGCGTTCAACCCGGACATGTACGGGCCCGCATTGAAAAGCCAAACTGCATGATATGCTAGGCAGCAGGTAAGCCTACAGACCATGTGATGGGGGAAAGAAATTGCAAGCCTCCTATCAATCGAGACTATAATACAGATGTTCCGATTCACGATAATAGCACGCAGCCGGAAGTAGAAAATGAGATGTTAGATTAATAGCTATCTAAATAATATCTATCTGATATCAGTTATTTGCAGGCCAATGTCCACCACTCCGCTGGGGCACAGGATCTTCTCATGCACTCCATGGAGGCGCGGGATATAGACGTGGGAGTGATGGCAGAGAAATATTATGTCCTTCCAGCCGAACTGGGTTTGGATTGCACTGTTGCCATTCTAACAAAACTGGGTCCAGGGTCAGACCTTATTGTCAGAGAAAGGGGTCATGGCTATGTGGCTGTGGCTTGGGGAGTTCCCCGAATCGCAATTATGCAGCATTAGAAAATGTAGAAGCGATAAAATTTTTAGGTTGTCTTTGTTGATTCCAAACTTAGTTGGAAACAACACATTGAAGGGCTGTGTAAACACATTAGTAGTTGCGCATTGGCTCTATCAAAGCTGGTCTCTATTTTGAATAAAGATGCACTAATTGTCGCTTATCATGGTATGGTTGCATCTCATCTGCGGTATGCCATAACATTTTGAGGAAACTCAACAGACAATGGAGTTGCTTTTAAGATGCAATAACGTTGTTTAAGGGTTATGTTCACAATACGGATAAGTGAAAATTGTGAAAATGTATTAATGGGAAACGACATTCTGTCACATCCATGTTTATACATATTGGAATGTTCGTTAATTGCACGTTCTAATCCTAGTTTGTTTTCTAAAATGTCAGAGTTTGTTTTACACAATAGGAGAGATGATTCTAAAGTATCTATTAATGAGTTTCAAACTGCGTCACTGTCTAAAAGTGTACACAACACGGAACCTAAATTCTACAACTGATTACCTGTTAGTACCAGGCAATGCAAAAGTGTAATACTGAAATTTCAGACCATGCTTAAAGGTTTCCTTATCAGAAAATGTTACTATAGTGTCGTTGAATATTTTAATGACTTTTGAATGACAATTTGAATTTACATTGTAATTAAGTTTCATGACATAGACTTTTCAATTGTTTTTATATTATGGTTTGATTAACATACACACATCTTAACAGTTATATAATAACGTTTCACTTTACATCATTTCGTAATAATTTAAATCATTGATAAATATTTACATGCTTTAGTATTAATAGCGAATTGTGAGGATATATGATGATTTACTTTAAATATCTTCGATATACTCGTGATTTTTGCACATAAAGATTATTTCATCGTATTATAAGAGAACGCCTCACTGCGTCCCTCTTGACTCTCCTACCACTTTCACTTAGAGATATGCCTCTTAGACCTCAGCATGACAGGTCATCAATCCGCCAGTATAGTCTCAGTCTAACAACCGGGCAGCGAAACCCTGCTTCATAGCGATTTAAAAACGCTATTAGACCACGATAGCTCCATTATCATTGCCGGCGACATAAACAGCCGCTACACCGATTGGGGTGAATTCTCTAGAAACGCCAGCGGCAATAACCTAGCTAGGTGCCTCGATAAAGAGCATTTCGCTCTTATTGCCCCCTCCCATGTAGAGGAGATCCATAGAGAAGTAGAGCACCGCCTTTATCTACCTCCGGAAGGCGACCCTATAGGACCGACGAGCTCCGATGAGGACAGCGACCTCATCAAAGCCCTTGTAACCCGACGGGCCCCGCACGGTATAATAAATAAGGTTCTAAAGAGCCCAATGACAGCTCCCATAAACCTAGTGTGCATTTTCAACGCCCAACTAGTAGATATCAAGTTTCAAATTCATAAAAAGTAGCCACTGTGTTTGGTATCCACAAGCCGGGTATGCCCCGCAACTAACCCACAAGCTGACGCCCCGTAAACCTCATACAAGGGTGGATTGAAAAGTATTCCGCCTAACCAAAAAAATAAACACATACTAAATTAGTTACATCTTTATATATAATCACCATCAACTTCGATGCGCTTTTGCCATCTCCCATTTAAAGTATTTACACATTATTACAAGCATTACACCGTTAAAAAAAATATTCTTCCTCAGAGTTAAAGTATGCGTCTACTGCTGTTTTGCCCTCGTGGAAAATCTTTGACCTCCCAAGTGCTTTTTTATGTTAGGGAAGGTTTTTTAGGTTTTTTTAGTCTGACGTGCCAGATCAGGTGAATAAGGCGGACACGGTAATGGTTCAGAGCCACAATTATGAATTTCAGCCATTGATTGCGTAGGCGTGTGAACACGGCCGCCGATCTTGATGAAACAGGATTTTTCTTCTGAGCATTCCTGGACGCTTTTCTTTTATTTCCTCTCGTAAACGATGTAGTAAGACACAGTAGTAATCAGAGTTTATAGTCTGATCTCTTTCAAGGTCATATTCAATTATAATCACTCCCTCGGTGGGTAACAAGGTCTTCTCCACTATTTCGATTGTTGTTGTTTCTAACGTACAGTAATGAACCCATGCTTCGTCCATTGTAACAAACCGAATCAAAAAGTCATCTGCATCGGCTTCAAATGACTCACGAAGTCTCAAAACGTCACCCGAAATAGTCAATCGCGTTCTTTTTTTGTTCAACTGAAAGCAGTCCCGGAACCCGCCTCGCAGACACCGTGTGGAAACCCTATTCGTTGACTATGTTTTGAGTTCGTTCATAAGAGATGCTTATAATCTCGGCTATCTCTCTATGTTAGCTGATTATGTGTTAGGCCAAGTACTATTCCCCGCCATGGTTCAAGCCTTTTCGTGGCGGTGGGGCTTAGTAGCCTGGGGTGAACCCTTTTTTTTTTTGGTGACGAAGGGGAATGCATTTACGCATGATACCTGGGAGCCCGGGTAGACCCCCAGACCTATGTTGGACTCGGCCATTGGGTAGCAATACCAACTGAACCCCTACGGGAGCCATCAGTCGCTATAAGTGGAGGGTCCCGGATCTGCAGGCAACAGGACCCCTCCAGCGACAGGCTGGCCTCGGCGAAAAGGCCAGACTTCACTTCCTCGGAGACTGTCCGGCTACTCTAAGACAGTCCCCACGACGCCGTGTCATTGAAAGTGGACCGGGTTCCCATCCCGGCCCGACACGGAACACAGGGGCACATGACGGTCTCGCAGAAGGAAGCCATCGCCTTGTAGGACTCGTCGCTGCCGAGCATCGCGAGGATGATGCTTGACTTTGACAAGTCCCCTCCGACAACTGATGTCAGATCGTGACGCAGCGCCGCCCATCTCGGGCACACCTCGAGGGCGTGCTGGGCCGAGTCCACCGCCGCGTCACAATCGTGACATCGAGTCGTCGGCTCCCTGCGGGCCGTCTTGCACAGATACTCACCGAAGCAACCATGCCCGGTGAGGACATGGTTGCTTCGGTGAGTATCTGTGCAAGACGTGGAAGGTGAAGGTGGAAGGTGAGGGGTTTGCGCCTACGGCGCATCCATCGCTCGAGGACCGGGCGCAAGGCAGCCGTTAACTCTCTACCGTACGGCTGCCGCGCAAGGCCTCCCCCCACCTCTGCATTAACGCCACATGCCCTAGCCGGCGAATCCGTAGGATCTCGTCATGCGTGGGGTTCAGGCCGAGAGCCCTCCTATCCGAGACATAGGAGCAGCTCTCGGCAAGAACCTCCGCCACGAGCTCCCACGGGGGATCGCCGGCCAGGGCTGTCGCTGCAGCCCACGATACCGTACGGTACCCCCGCATCGATCTCACTGCGACGACCCTCTGCGCAGAGCGCAGATGGGCCTTATTCCTCGCAGTGACGATCCGCCCAAACCGGGGCACCGTACGTCGCCATACTCCGACAGACACCGGAGTACAGCTGCCTGCAGGCGGCGCTGGGTCCTCCGAGGTACGGGAGGAGTCTGCCCAGTGCACTCGCCACCTACACGACCTTCGGTCGCACCATAGCGAAGTGTGGGCCGAAGGTCCACCCTCCGTCAAGGATGAGCCCCAGATATTTTATGTGGGGGCTCAACCTGACCCTCTCCTCTACGATCTGTAGAGCGGCCCCCGGCGGGGGTTCTCTGCGGCCGGTCTCGCGGAAGAGGAGGGCTTCGGTTTTGTCTAGTCTGACCCGAAGCCCTAACCTCTCTATGCGGCTGATCACGAGGTCAACGCCGACCTCGGCCGGCCGCGCCGCCTCCTTATAGTCTCGTCCCCGGGCATAGACGAGGGTGTCATCCGCGTAGCAGATGACACCCATCCCGGGGAGGAGACGTAGCCGACGTCCCACAGGATCGGTCCAAGAACAGAACCCTGCGGGACGCTGCGCTCGACTCGCCGCCACTCCACGGACCCCGACCGGTTCTCGAGAGCCACTCTGCGATCGGAAAGATACGCCTCCAACAGCCTCACGAGATAGGGAGACACCCTGAAGAATTTCAGTGCCTCCCGTATCACGCTGTGCGGGACGCTATTGAAAGCGTTCGCGATGTCCAACGACACCGCGACCACCACCTCCCCCCTGCGTTCCGCCTCACCCGTCACCGCCCGCAGGCGCTTGAGGGCATCGATGGTCGAACGGCGTGCTCGGAACCCGAACTGCGACTCTGAGAGTCCGGGTCCCGCGCCCTCCTCCAGATGCTGAACGAGACGGAAGGCCACGATCCGTTCTAAGGCCTTCCCGGTCTCGTTCAGCAGCACCACCGGTCGAACCGCCGAAGCCGAGTCCATGGACCGCCCTGACTTTGGAAGTAGGCAGAGCCGACCCTCCTTCCATGCCCCCGGGAACTGACCAGACCGCAGGCAGCGGTCAAACGTTTCCCGGAGGTTATCCCCGAGGTGCACGAGAGATATCGCCAGCACTCTCCCGTGCACCCCGTCTGGACCCGGTGCCCTCTTCTTACGCTGGAGGCGAGTCAGAATCGCCTCCATTTCAGCCTCCGTGACGGGTGGCGGGACACCCTCCTCCTCGTCCGACGTCTGCCGAGCCATCCTGGGGGGCGTGAAGCCCACGGGTGTGTCGGGGAACAATTCCCGGACGATCCTCCCCAGTTGGTCCGGCTGGAGCGTCTCCGTGATGGGGGCCGACGGGGCGCGGAGCTTGTTCCGCGCCCATTTGTACGGTCGGCCCCAGGGATCCCTCTCGAGATCCCTTACGAGCTCCAGCTGGGCCTCCTCCTTGGCTCGGCAAATGGCCTGTTGCAGGATCTTCACCTTCTCCACATAGATCCTGCGCAGCCTGTCGTCCCTTTCGACGTCCTGGGGTCGTCTCCGCCTGCTCCGAGTGTACAGCCTCCTGGCCCCATTGCAGGCGGCCCGGAGGCCGGACGATTCGGCCGTCCACCAGTAGAGCGCCCGCCGCCGGGGGGGGACTCTATGCGGGCGGCATGGCCGCTCTGCACACCGCACTGAACACGTCGCAGAGCCGACCAGCCACCTCGTCCACCCCTAACTCCGACAGCGGCGGGAGACTCCAACGGCCGACGATGGCGGCCTCCTCTGCCAGTTCCCGGTTGAGCCTAGTGAGTGCCCAACGCGGAAACCGGCTCTTCCCCCTGGACGACGACTACGTTGACGTCGGACGAACGGAGGTCAGAGCCACCTTGAACCTTATATAGCGGTGGTCCGAGAGCGTCTCCATCTCCGTTTCCACCCTCCACCCCTCCACTCTGCGCGCGATCGCCGGCGTGGCGAAAGTGACGTCCACCACGGAACCTCCCGACCATCGCACGCACGTCTGGACTGTCCCCGTATTGAGGAGGGACAGTCCGGCAGCTACCGCCCACTTCTCCACGTCCCTCCCTTTCGGGTTCGTGACCGGGTTACCCCATGCCGTGGACTTGGCATTGAGGTCCCCGGCCACGAACACCTGGAGGGGGGCTAGCTGCCCTACCAGCGGCCCCAGAACTTCGAGAAACCGTTCCAGGGCCGCCAGATTGCGGTTCGGAGAGAAGTAGAACCCTACGAACGTCACTTCTCCCCGAACCGCCGCCACGTACCCGCGGCCCCTCGCTTTGACTACGAGGATGGGGGCGGCTCCAGGCCGCACCACGATCGCCACCGAGCCGTCGGTGTCCCCAGCCCAGCTTGGACTGGAGGGCACGGCGTACGGCTCGGCCATGATCGCGACGTCTATCGCCCACTCCGCCATGGACTGCAGGAAAAGATCCTGAGCCCCGGCGGAGTGGTTGACGTTCGCCTGGAGGACGCTGAGATGGCGTGGCATATTAGGCCAGGTCCGACCCCGAACGGTTCCTCCTCTATAGGGGGAACTTTCCCGCGCCGGACGGGGGGCTTGCAGGACATGCCCCCCATGACGTGGCCCGCCGGCCTGCCGGCGTCCGCACACACCGCGCAATGCGCGGAGGCAGAACACCCTCCGGCCTTGTGGCCGGGCTGACCGCAGCGGTAGCACAGATTGCTGCGGTCAGTACCACCGGGGCACGTATTGGACACGTGCCCCATCCCCAGGCAACGGTAGCAGTGCCTGGGGCGCGCCTGCAAGAAGTGGACTGTGACGCGACACCACCCCACCGTTA
>JAFELO010000736.1:65080-86787 GCA_017140195.1 Eumaeus atala
GATAATTGCAAAATTTTACCAAATAGAAATAAAAAAATTGTAAACAAATCACAAAATAAGACACGTCCGACACAAACAGAAACACCTCCAAGAGAACCAACACAAGAAGAAAACAACAAGGAAAACAAAAGAGGACGACACCAGCAAGTCACCTATACACCCCTGCCCCGGGACCGCACGGTCAACCAGGACAAGTCTATATCGATGACTTACTTATTTTCTTAGTACAAGAGCCGAGCCACAAAAACACGAATATCACCGTGACCCGACGTCGCACCAGAAAAACAAAAACAACAAAAAATCCGCCTTTTTAACGCAAATCGAAAACCGCCACTGACACTATTGCCCCGAACTTCAGCAGCCTGGGGTGAACCGAGGGGGATCTTTGCAACCCTCTTATAAGAAGAGGGGGCTTAAAAATCAGGAGGAGGAATCGCTCTCGCTAACCCTCTTATATGAAGAAGGGACCTAAGAGCAACAGGAGGTGGCGCTTTTGCGCACGGGGCAAGCGACGAGGATGGGAACCTCGTCCCATTACACTGTCCCAAAGTCGGTGGGGTTGTCCTGTTTTTGTGGTTATTCTGGACCCGACCCAGGGCAAGTGAAGGAACGTAAATGCGTTTACCCCGCGTCAAAAAGAAAAAAAAGTACTGAGTCCCATGATGTCATAGGTGGCAAGCCTATGGCCACTTCGGGCGCACTCCAGTCCCGGACAATGTTATGACAGAATAATCTGAGAAGCATTTAATAACAGTTGTCCGACCTGGGGATCGAACCCAGGACCTCACGTGGCTAACGGTCTTAACAGGCGACACCCGCAACCGTTACACCACAGAGACAATCATTAAGTAATAGTCAAAGTAAGTACATGTGAGAACGTGAACGTGAACATGCGATAAATAAGTATGGCGTGCGAGTATATACTTTTTACAAAATTAATACGAATTTTGCAAATATATACATAGATTTTATAAACGCTTTACTTCCTACATAAATTGTATTTTTGTGTAAACATATGTCAGATACGACACGGCTTTAAGATATTATTTACGCGTTAAGTGTCTATCAATAATCTAGTGTTGTAATTCCAAAAGATAATATCATATTTTAATATTCCTTTAGGAATCCATTTTATACCTACATATTTAATAGGAAATTTCCACTTTCATTTTTCATTTCTTTCACAATCCCATAATGTTAATATTAAGCTACCAGAACAACTATACTGAGATACAAAATTAGTATTTTGTTTTGTTTAAATTAAATATCAACAAGATATTCTGTTTATAACTTAACGTGACAGAAGTCAAAGACCTATTTGACACACATTCCGTTACTCGCTAGAATTGTTATGAAAATTCTGAACGAAAAAGATTGATGATAGCACGTGTTTGTGATTGATCTACGAAATTTGTTGATTCTTTGTGTTTACATTTGTTTTGTTTGAGTGTTTTGTGTCGCTTTTTGTGTCTTTGTGTGTGAAAGACAAGTTTCTGTATTAATATAGCAGGTGTACAATCACCCAAGCCTATTAGAGACGAATAAATATACAGACGCGGATTCAAGACCGTTTGTACATGTTTCCCACTCAGAAGATATAAATATTCTTTCTAAACTTCCTTAATATATTTGTTCAATTGGGACATGTACCTCTATCGTGGAAAAAACAAGTTAGTACTTCTTATACTTAACTCTGATAAAGTTCCAAATTTAGCTTCTTCTTACCGTCCCATTGCCTTTTATCCTCTTGCCTATTTAAAATAAAGGAACACACGATTAAAGCCCACCTTGAATGGTTCGTGGAAAGTAATGACCTGCTGGCTTGAGTACTAGCGATAGCTTAGCCATCCTTTCCACCGACATTCGTATATTATGTTATAAGAATGAATTCCTCATTAGTGTATTCTTAGATATAGACGCTGCATATGATAATGTGGCTCTTCATTCGCACAGAAACAAATCGTTTAATCTGAACATTCCGGAGAGACTCTGTAATTTCATCTGCAGCTCACTCATGGACAGAACAATAGACATCCGTTATGGAGGAATTTCGTCTTTCAGACGTTAGGAAAGGTCTTCCTCAAGGCTCAGTCCTCAGCCCCTTATTATATAACCTTTACACTTCGGATCATGCGCAGTCAGTTACTCCCTTTTGCAATATTCTACAGTATGCCGCTGACGTCGCCATATATTCATCATCTTCAAATATTGACATTCTTCAAAATAACATAAATCAAGCTCTATTTTACCTTTTTTTGACGCGGTGAAACGCATTTAAGGGCCTTAACCGGCCCTGGGTGGGGCCATTGATGTGTGGGTCTCGCAGCACATGATAGTGCCGAATACCCACAAAAACCACCGCGAATGCCATCAGTGGCGCCCTTGGTGAGATGTCCAAGAACCACAATCATCAGGACACCTCGACTATTTCGCTTGACGGTTTGAGTGTTCGTGAGTTATTTGAAGCCGATGCAGATGATTTTTTGAATCGGTTTGTTACAATGGACGAAACATGGGTTCATTACTGTACGCCAGAAACAAAACAACAATCGAAACAGTGAAGAAGACCTTGTTATCCACCGACACCAAGGAAGTGATTATAATTGAATATGATCTTGAAAGAGATCAGAGTATAAACTCTGATTACTACTGTGTCTTACTACATCGTTTACGAGAGGAAATAAAAGAAAAGCATCCAGGAATGCTCAGAAGAAAAGTCCTGTTACATCAAGAAAATGCCCGTGTTCACACGTCTGTGCAATCAATTGCTGAAATCCACAATTGTGGCCTTGAGCTATTACCGCATGCGCCTTATTCACTGGATCTGGCACCATCAGACTTCTTTCTGTTCTCTAACCTCTTTTAGGTTAAAAGATGGAGCATATTGTGACTCTAAGGAAGAATCTTTTTTTTTTCGATAGTGTAATTACTTTAAATGGGAGGTGGCAAAAGTGCATCGAACTTGATGGTGATCACTTGTTGGTTGGGCCGAATACTTTTCAATCCACCCTCGTATATTTAGATTGTTCACTCTTATTAAATCTTTATATGCAATTATTAAAATCGAACATTGTCAATACTGTATTCATTTATTTATTATAGATTTATTAAGTACTGTTTGCGTTAATCGGAACAACTAAACAATTATAATTCTTTGGGTACGTTTGATAAATTGTGACATCAGGAGATCTGACATCTCAGTCTACCCCTGACCATGGTTGCTATAAAGCTCGTGAACGCCGGGCTACTTAAATAATTAAACAAACTGCGATGAAATCCGTAAGAGTGGTTTTATTGTAATGAGTAACATTCGCGTAAACTTAAGACATCAAGAAGAGTTTCAAGTTCAAATATTATTTTTTAACAAATTTTAGTAAATTTTATTAAAAAAATATATATTTTAATTAGGCAAAAATTATTGATTTAAATACCTCTACGTTTCTCGTAAAATGGAACGTAATGTCTTTGTTCCAAAAAATGATTTGTGTATATAATCTCTGGTAAAAAATCCGTTCCATCGCGATATAAGAGCTAAACTACGCTCATTTTGACTTTTGTTATATGGTCATGTTAAAAACAACGATCTAAAGTATGATCGAAGATAAGACTTCAATCATGGTGGGGAATATCAAACGCCCTACTGCAGTGATGAAAATAACTCACCATTCAGCCCCTACATTCGAATTAAAATGAACTGGCACCAGTTCAAAAAATGCGTCCTAATGAGCCTAACTTTAAAAATTACCTTTTAAGATTGCCTCTGTCATGCGAATATAGTAAATTGCCATCGCGTATTGATCATCTTTATTTTCCCTCCAACTATATGGGAATGGCCTTGGTCCACTGTCCTCACACTGCGCGTAGGGAAGAGATACCACTATAAACGATAATAAAACGTCATCATTAAAATTATTACTTATATTAAGATTTCTTAAGCGGCGGTAGGCATGGAAAAATATAATGAGTTCGAGTCAGCAAATATAATATACGTAGCAGCAAGAGTGAAGTGTCACTTAGAAACAAGTTAACATTACACACAACACGTATTAGACTCATCATCTCATATCGCAGCGTAGTATTCGCCAACGCTTCCCCTTCGAATACAGCCATTTCGCAACGCGTCTAAAACATATTCCTACGAATTGCCACAGGCTGTCCCTAGTACATCCACACACTAGATCTAAATAGAGATTTTCAGCTCCCGACTATCGCGGGGCATTTCAAAGTGCTCGCCATAAGACACCTCGATCGATATCGAAAAGAGTGACATTTCTTCAACACAGAGCAAACCTTTCGTCTTACAGAAAAAAGTGTCAAAGATGACAGACATACTTTTTTTTAATGTTTACGTAGTGAAAACATAATTACAACAGATGCAACACCACGGCCGTAGCTGCAGGTACACTACACCCCGTTCGAGGGATTCAAGCGCGGACCAAACGATTCGATCCACACCACCACATCGTGACAGTCGACAGTACACACGTTCGACACCAAATAGTCGGAACGACGATTTTGATGCAGGCAGATAATTCCAGTACCTTACGCATTTTGCCAACGAGCTCAAATCAAACCGTACCGGTTAGGCTAACCACGACGACTGCGCGCGAGTCGGACCACTCGCCCGTAGTGGAAGGGGGGACGGTTCAGCACAACGAGCTCCTCCAGCCCCCGCGACAGTGCATGGCCATCTTTAGCTGTTGCGCGTGCGCCGCCCTCTTCGTTGGAAGCCTCTCGACCACGTTTTTGTTGTAAGTGTTGTGTAAGCGAAAAGTTTTGAATACAGTGTGTATATGATGTTCAATACAACATGGCACTACCTCGGGCGACTAATAAATAATAATAAGAGATAAATTAAACCCAGCTCCCATTGATATTTTTCGCCATTTGGTTGGTGTTGCTACAGAACACCAACTGCTGTGGCAGTTGGCGTAATATGGCAATTGGTGTAATGTGGCAATTGGTGTAATGTGGCAGTTGGCGTAATGTGGCAGTTTGCGTAATGTGGCTGTTGAAGTAATATGGTAGTTGGTGTAATGTGGCACTTGGTGTAATGTGCAGTTGGCGCAATGTGGTATCTGGTGTAATGTGGCAGTTGGTGTAATGTGGCAGTTGGGTGAATGTGGCAGTTGTTGTAATGTGGCAGTTAGTGTGGTGTGACAGTTGGTGTACTGTGGCAGTTGGTGTAATGTGGCTGTTTGTGTAATTTGGCAGTTCATGTAATGCGACAGTTGTGTAATGTGGCAGTGGATATAATGTGGCAGTGGGGTAATGTTGGCTCGATGGAGCTATGTATGGACAGTGAAAAACTAGTAGTGTAATGCGGCAGTTGGTGTAATGTAGCAGGTGGTGTAATATGGCAGTTGATGTAATGCGGCAGTTGGTGTAATGTGGCATTTGATGTAATGTGGCAGGAGCAGAAAATACGCTTTTTTCATGGCACCAACTTCAAGCTGAATGTAACAATTTTCGTAATTACATTGATATTTAATGACGGACGACAAAAAGCGACATACCAAAAAAAAGATGTTGAGATGAACTCGATGAACACCTGCTTAGTTGGCTCGATGGAGCTATGTATGGACAGTGAAAAGTGGATAAAGCGGGGGGGGGGGGGCTTTTATTAACAGCAGGACATACTTTCTTCTTCTTGTATGTTGAGGATCGTGCTCGCATGCACCTCACCACTGTCGCCTGTTCTGCGCGGCACGGTACGCGCAGTGTAGGCGACCCCCATTGCCTCTCTGATCTGGTCAGACCAACGCATCGGAGCACGTCCTCTGGCGCGTTCGCTCTCCATTTGACCCAGTATAATCAGTTTATCCAGCACATGCCTAAATGTACGTACAATATGACCGAATAGACTGAGGATTCTTTATCGGCAGATGGTTGAGAGCCGTTCGGTGATGTTCAGCTCACTTAAAAAGGACTCACGGCGGTCCACGGGATTCCGAGGAGCCTTCATCGCCACGCTTTATAAGTACCATGCTCACGGTCATGTCCTCGATCTGCACCGCAAATGAAGATCGAGTACATGAGCGTGCGGACTAGTCCAACCTTTGCGATAAGGCGAATATTCCCGTTTCTCCAGATCGTTTTAACTGGTCATCGTGTACTTGGCCACACTAGTATTAACTAGTATGTTGGTTCAACTCTTTAGAACAGGTATGCACAAAATAGGACACATATAGAACATTTTTTAAAATATAGCATAGAGCGGCAAACGAACAATCAGAGTGCGTCGCTCTCCTTGTCTCCTCCTCCCAATGGGCTACCGGCTACTCGTAAACCTCAAGAAGGGCGAAACCGAAAATGTCTATTTGGCCCGGTAACATGTGAGGAGAGGTACCCACCGGTCGTGCCGCCGCATTTCCGCTGCAATGCAGCACGGCACTACCTCCTACAGATTCATGTAGTAACAATATAATAAATATTGATATTGTTGATATATACAGATATGATATATAGAATTTATGCGACATCTCCGGGTCTGGGTGGGTCCAGTGGCGTGTGGGGCTGGCAACAGAGTCTAGTGCCAGATACGCACTGACAACACGGCGAGAGCCATCAGAGCCGCGTTGCGAGGAGCCTCTGGCGGGCTTTGAAACAATGGCCAGTGCAATGGTGTTCCCATCCTTGCCCGTCACCCCGTGTACAATGGTGTTCCCATCCTTGCCCGTCACCCCGTGTACAATGGTGTTCCCATCCTTGCCCGTCACCCCGTGTACAAAGGCGCCTCCTCCTCTTGCTCTTTACTCCACTCTTCTGATAAGAGTAGCAGGAGTCGATTGGTTGCGCCCGAGGTGTCAGGGTCCAGCCCAGGCTACTCTCAGGGGTATCCTAGTTCCGCAACACCCACCAAAACAAATTGCTTAACATAGATTAAATTCGGAATAAACCTTTGTTTTTTTTTTTACGGAATAAAACTCTTAAAATATTGCTACATAACATTTTTCGTTTTTTTATGCCACGCTTACGACACTCTTGATCTTATTAAATACAGACAGATGGAGAGATTCTGCTATATAAGAACTATATTGCAGCTGATTTGGGTACCAAAGTCTGGGGAATTCCTCGCAGTGTCCACTCGCATGGTACCACTGAAGTGACATTTGCTTTTATGTTCATTTCCTTCGTTTGTATATTTCCGGTGGACCATTGCAAGTAAGGTAAAAGGTCGGCAAAGAGTCGGCATAACCCCTATGCGGATGTTTATGGGTGTTGGTAGTCACCAAAACGCACCGACTGCCCATATGGCACCTTATACTATTAAATAAAAACAATATTTACATGATAGCACCGTGAGCAGATATATATGCATATTATAATTTAATATGTCTGTTTATGGTAGCCAGAACACTGTTTGTACAAACTATAAGTGTAAGAGATTCGCTTACCGCGCGGTGCGCAGTGGCGACAGTGTGCAGTAGTGATGTGGGCAGGAAACTCGATGTTTTGCCATCAAAATACAGCCAAAATATACAAATATAGATGTACATACTAGCTGATGTACATAACTACATATACATTAATAGCTAATGTAGATAACTAGCTGATGTATATGACTAGGTGTATATAAACAGCTAATGTAGATAACTAGATACACACTACTAGATGATATACGTAACTAGATGTACATAAATAGCTAATGTAGATAACAAAATACACATAACAAGCTGATATAAATAACTAGATGTAGATAACTATGATGTACATGAATAGATGTACATAAACAGCTAATGTAGATAACTAGATACACACAACTAGCTGATGTACACAACTAGATGTACATAAACAGCTAATGTAGATAACTAGATACACACCACTAGCTGATGTACATGGCTAGATGTACATAAATAGCTAATGTAGACAACTAGATACACACAACTAGCTGATGTACACAACTAGATGTACATAAATAGCTAATGTAGATAACTAGATGCACAGAACTGGCAAATGTACATGACTAGATGTACTAATGTAAACAGCTAATGTAGATAAATAGATACACATAACTACCTGATGTACATAACTAAATGTACATAAACATCCAATGCAGATAACTAGATACACATAACTAGCTGATATAAATAACTAGATGTACATAAATAGCTAATGTAGATAACTAAGATGTACATGGCTAGATGTATGTAAATAGCTAATGTAGATAACTAGATACACATAACTAGCTGATGTACATGGCTAGATGTATGTGAATACCTGATGTAGATAACTAGATACACATAACTAGCTGATATAAATAGCTAATGTAGATAACTAGATACACAGAACTGGCAAATGTACATGACTAGATGTACTAATGTAAACAGCTAATCTAGATAAATAGATACACATATCTAGCTGATGTACAGAACTAAATGTACATAAACAGCCAATGCAGATAAGTTATCTAGTTAGATACACATAACTAGCTGATATAAATAACTAGATGTACATAAATAGCTAATGTAGATAACTATGATGTACATGGCTAGATGTATGTAAATAGCTAATGTAGATAACTAGATACACATAACTAGCTGATGTACATGGCTAGATGTATGTGAATAGCTAATGTAGACAACTAGATACACATAACTAGCTGATGTGCACAACTAGATGTACATAAATAGCTAATGTAGATAACTAAGATGTACATGGCTAGATGTATGTAAATAGATAATGTAGATAACTAGATACACATAACTAGCTGATGTACATGGCTAGATGTATTCGAATAGCTAATGTAGATAACTATATACACTTAACTAGCTGATGTACACAACTAGATGTACATAAACAGCCAATGCAGATAACTAGATACACATAACTAGCTGATATAAATAACTAGATGTACATAAATAGCTAATGTAGATAACTAAGATGTACATGGCTAGATGTATGTAAGTAGCTAATGTAGATAACTAAATGTACATAAACAGCTAATGCAGATAACTAGATACACATAACTAGCTGATATAAATAGCTAAAGTAGATAGCTATGATGTACATGGCTAGATGAATGTAAATAGCTAATGTAGATAACTAGATAGATACACATAACTGGCAGATATAAATAACTAGATGTAGATAAATAGCTAATGTAGATAACTAAATGTACATAAACAGCTAATGCAGATAACTAGATACACATAACTAGCTGATATAAATAGCTAAAGTAGATAACTAGATAGATACACATAACTAGCTGATATAAATAACTAGATGTACATAAATAGCTAATGTAGATAACTAGATACACACAAATAGCTGATGTACATAACTAGATGTACATAAATAGCTAATGTAGATAACTAGATACACACAAATAGCTGATGTACACAACTAGATGTACATAAATAGCTTATGTAGATAACTAGATACACAGAACTGGCAAATGTACATAAACATAACTAAATGCACATAAACAGCTAATGCAGATAACAAGATACACATAACTAGCTAATATAAATAACTAGATGCACATAAATAGCTAATGTTGATAACTAAGATGTACATGGCTAGATGTATGTAAATAGCGAATGTAGATAACTAGATACACATAACTAGCTGATGTACATGGCTAGATGTATGTGAATAGCTAATGTAGATAACTAGATACACAGAACTGGCAAATGTACATGACTAGATGTACTAATGTAAATAGCTAGAACAATGTAAAGAATAATGTAAACAGTAGCAACTAGATGTACATAAATAGCTAATGTAGATAACTAGATACACACCACTAGCTGATGTTCATGGCTAAATGTATGTAAATAGCTAATGTACATAATTAGGTACACATAACTTACTGATGTACATGGCTAGATGTATGTGAATAGCTAATGTAGATAACTAGATACATATGAATAGCTAATGTATATAACTAGAGCGCGCCACGTCGCACTTAACCATTGAACAATTGTGTAAATGATTACCCAAGGAGCATTTTATTCAAGATTTTACGATCAACCGTTTAGTTCTACACGAAGCGCGCGCGTCACCTAAAATTACTAAGTCCATACATGTCCAATGTCCATAATTGCTCGTCACAAAATACTAAGTTCGGTATAAAAAGTTTCCGGTCGGCCCCTTCTGGTCCATAGGCCATGACATCGTTTTACCGGTTTGTCATTTTACACAAATAGTGTAACTGTCGTAGTCTGTATAAATCGCTGTATCACATTACGACTAGCCTATTTACCAAAACAGGGTGTTTTGATTTGTGGGGGGCCAACGATATAGGGCCGTCCCTGTATTTGAAGATGGCTAGCCGTAATGAAGTACAGCGATTTAGACGATACGACTGCGTCATAACCATTGTGCCCTGTGCAGTGACTTGTCCGTGTAGCTTATACAAATTGGTGAATATCGATTATCGATGTTAACAAAGTAATAGTGGCAATACACTGCGGTAAACATTAAAAGGAATAAAAACCATTTAATAATCTAATAAACAGAGGAAAAATAATTTTACTTTTACATTAACACTTATGAACTATTAACAGGAATACGATCCTGAGACCATGTCGTTACTTTTTTATATTATTTCACAGATCTGTCTACTGTCATGTAAGTATGTATGTCGAATGAGCAAAAATAGATTAATGGACCCACTGTTCTAGTATTCAAAATTGTGATTTCAATTTAAGTGGAGATAATTGGAAAAGTGAAACATGACTCAGTGCGGTCAACATCTCGATGGGTGCGCTTTTTTATGTATAGGATCCATTTAATCTCGATTATGTTATTGCTTGTACGTATTGGTAGCCTTGCTGTATTGCAATCCAGGCGTGCGGCGGTCGTGGGCGCTACGTATAGCCCATAGGGTGCCAGGAATAACCTCTCACATTCCGTGTGGGTTGAGAGATCGCTGTGGCCGGTGGGCCATTAGAAAGTAGGAAGAGGGGAGCGTAACTGTATTACCTCGGGCTGTGAAAATGTTCATAGTTTTAGTGGTCACTTTGGGGCGACTGTTCGTCTGCTCCCTGCTATGAAAATTTATTACGTAAAGTAAGACCTAGTTTCAGACGAAATGAGCGGGGCACCTCTCGCTCACGTGGCACTGAATCTAAAGTTACAGCTATGCCACGTTTCGTTTGGTTTGTGAATAGACTGTGGCCCGTTGGGAAATGGAATGAAGGATGACAATGTATCTACATATGCGGATGTAAATGGGCGGTAATCACCATATGGCTCCAATTGCGCCCTTGTCCCGCTTTGCTATAAAAAAGTAATAATAATAAAGTCGCCCTAGCGAAATTTTGGTCCCGGCAACCATCCCTCTAGAGAGTAGCCTCTCTGCTTCTTACTTACTTCTCTTACGGCGCAAGACATATAGTGCACACTCATTCCCCTATTCCAATGGGAATGCAATCCGACACGACCGCAGTGAAATCAGGCGTAGGACCGACGGATTAACGTGCTCTCCGACGCAAAAAGAAATGCTACTTAATGCTGTTATAATTTCAACAATGTTTTAGGTTACATAGAAATAACTGTCGCGTTTTATGGGAGGGTTTCACCCATGTCTTACGCGCCAGATAAAGAGGCCGCAAAGAGATTGGCCAACACTTCCGCCGATATCGTGCTATACGCGGAGAGGCAGGACACCTTACTCAACCACATCAGGCGATCGCATGGAGATAACGCGGCCTTCGAAATCGGTTACCTCTCCTACATAATACAGGACAAATACCGGCGCATGATAGATAAATACAACAGCAGCCATACAGCCCTTAAGTTGTTCACTTTGATGGAACACACGCTAATTCTTGACGAAGTAGAGAAGCTTTATTGGGAGATCCAGCACATAGCCAATATGATGCACGAGGCGGAAAGGAAATACGACGTTGAATTGCCACTGGACCAGGAATATGTGGCGCCCCCGGGCATATCCGAGGAGATCGTGCATACACCCGACGCGGGGCGCGCGGCATACCTAAGGTGGGCTGCCACGCGGTCCAAAAAGCGGAACAGGAAATGGAGGTATCAACTAATGAACTTGACAGTCCATCCATACAAACCTCAAAATATCAATAAGAGGTGGAAAATTAATTATGGATGGGAGATCAACGACTACCAGTGGTGGTGAGCGATGTGTTTGCACGTCTGGAAATCAAATATATTTCTGCAAAAATAATATTAAAAATAACCCTTTCGTTTGTTTATGAATATTGTATTCACCATTACACTAAAATTACTTACCAAATTATAGCCTGTAAAATATAACAACATATGTAATTACAAAGTGTGTATTCATAAAATCTTCAAAGAATACAGTTGTGATTTAAAAATTGAGAAAATTCTAACCTAAAATATGAATATACTATAATCCATTTCATATGGCATGGGTACTGTGATATTCGATACGTTCCAATACACTCACAGAATTTTTACACAATTTCTACAAATCATATAAATAAAATTGAAAAATCACCGAATATTTTGGAAAACAAACAGAAATGTTGGGTTACACTTAATTAGCATTTCAATATGCGTTTTTAGATTTTGATCAAATTTAAAAGGCACAGAAAAATAATAACCTTACAGATGCATGAAAGGAGACATTTAATCATAGGGTAGTATTCCTCAAAAACAAATAATCATAATGGTCATATTGTCAATCGTGTCAAGTCACTGACATGCGATACGTCAATAATTACGTTTGCGCCTGCCTTGTATGCTCCCTGCGTTTTTTGTTCTGTTATTCTTCTATTTATCTGACGGCGTGTTTGAAACAGGAATAACAAAGGGTGACCGGCGACGGTACCGCTGTACTCCGACACCATCGCGGCTGTACTACTGTGACTCGACACCAGCGGCGGTGCCATTGTGATTCGACACCGGCGTCTACCCTTACACAACCCCGAGCGCTAGCTTGTTAGAAACTATGGTGAACATGACTCCGAAGCAAAGAAACGAGAACCAGTCATCGGCATAATATTCCAAGTCACCGAGAAGGAGACGGTTACAGACGTCACGCTGAAGGCGAACGAGCTGTCTTTGAAGCACCTGAATCCATCGTGACGTCGGCGTGTCCACACCGCAAGATGTACGAGGAACGGCCGGCGGTCAACGAAGTCCGGGATCTGCGTGAAGGGACACCTGCAATGGGCACCTTCACTACGTCTCCCGGTGAGCTCGTTACCATTCATTTGGACAGTGAGTCCGCTTGGTTGGTCCGGGAATTTTAGTATAACTGAGAATGCCATGCACTACTCGTACTGCTTTATGAATAATGTGGTTAGATGGTGTGCTGTAGTTGAGATTATGTGGTTAAATGTAACCACTCTATTTTAATTTATCTAGAAAACTTATTGAGGCTTACAATTTTAAATCAAGACAATTTTAAAGAGGCAATTACTATTTTTCACCATTAGGAAAGTATCCTATTTAATGCAGTGTGACTATTAAAGGAATTACTTAACAGTAGTTTAGTGTTTGTATTTAGTTTACACTAATTGGTTAACAAAATGTTACATGATTATACGCCTCAAGAAGAAAAATTTACATCTGTCACTCGACAAGGGCTTAAGTGTTTAGCTGAATTATAAAAAGAAACCCGCAAAGACGCTGTTGTAACATATTTTTCAAAACCGTAGTATTCTGCTGTCGCTTGTTCCTACCGATCGCTCATATAAAGACAGGACATACAAAATTATGCAGTGTTTATGCGTAAGCCACTCGGTTGTGACAATTTAATTTTATAAAAGGAATTACCAATTCTGGGGATAAAGGACTATAACAGGTTTATCCAGTCTTTTAAATACATTTATTTAATGATGGTCTCTTTATTTTAACAATCAAGAGTAATCTTAAAATAATACAAGGTGTAAACAATGTAATGAATCCAGTTTTTGGTTAGTTTTTTTTTAATTAGGGGACGAGGTCTTAGAGGATCTGGCCAGAAGCGTGCATGTCGCGAGCCCTGCCAGTCCACTGGACTGCAATTCTGGCCTGAATACGCACCACAGCGCTGGTTAGGACGTCTCCTGAAGGCGACGCGTACCGATCCGCCCCCATCGGTACGAATACTGATAAATGCGGCGATGTGGACCGCCACCCATCACGCCATACCCGAATCGGCAGGTTGTGGAACACGGAGTGCCAGATAGGCACGTGGAATGTAAGAAGTGGGTTGGAAGATAAGATGAATGAATTGATCGATGTAATGAGCAAGAGATGTTTGGATGTTTTGTGTGTAACAGAGACTAAGCGTAAGGATAGTGGGGCCGCTGATCTCCCTGATGGCGTGATGGTCCTGCGGTCTGGAGTTCCAAAGAGCGATCATACTAGCGCCGGGGTGGGTGTGCTTCTGTCCTCACGCTTAGTCTCTGGTGTGAAAGGTTTTGGTACGGTTGACTCAAGGCTTATCTGGGTCCGTATCAAGCTGGGAATCACGAGACTTGGAACGGACTACTATGTGGTAGAAAATCGATATAGGTCAGTTATTGACAGGATAAAGAGTGAAAAGTAACAAAATCTGAATGTTAGAAGTCTGTATGCGTATGGGGTTCGGGAAAGGTTAGCTAAAGTTAACCTTCCCGACCTAAAAAAATGGGCGTAGTTTCACTATAAACTGCTTATACGTGAAAAAAAGCACGCATGGATCAACTCTAAAATGTTGCGAATGTAATGCGACATCCGTACTTATGGTACTTTCGATGACGTCTAACACATGCGCAAGAGCGTTTTGAAACTGTTAATGTTGGTATATTAGGTTTACAAACAAGTACGGATTCCAGGGCCTGCCAAGAATGTTTTAGTAATATTGTACCTGATACTACAATGAAAAGTGATGCAGCTAGTAGCCAGCAACCCATTTTAGACTGACACGTTTTAGATAATTATTGTCTTATAATGTCGAAGGCGATATAAATGGATTGCTCAATCAAATCAGTTTCATGTTGCGTAAAGATGATATTGTAGGAACATTGCATCGAATAGATTTTAATAAAGTACATGCCTTATGGTCCACAGGGTAAACGTTGGAGCTCTCAAGATTATAAAACGTTGTAGTGTTGAGTTTTTCATTGAAAGCAAGGTAACTACACATTTAAACAACGTAAAACCTATCAATCTAAATAATACCGTTCCGAGATTGTCCCTGACTACGGAGGAGTAAATAGTTAGCGATATAATAATTTTCTGAAGCCGGTGTCATTCGCGAGAGCATACAGACATTTGCTAGTCCGATCTTTTTGTTAAATAACAGGAAGGATAACTCGGACAGAATGTGTGGTGACTGCTGATAGGTACATGTAGCATGTTAATTTCTTAACCAGACGTGGCATCCTGCTGATGTGCCATCATAACAGGTTCAGCGAGCGACAACGTAATGCGCACTGCGCTTGTGAACGCAGAAGGTAAAAGTTTGAACATCTGGTGACTTAGGGTGTATCAACAAAGCTGTAGCACCTCGCACTCTGCTTCTCCGAAAACGTCACGCAAGGCTAAGAACGTTTAGGTCACACCCTAAGAACCTTACTTTAGCTGCCGAATTGCTGATACATAGTCCCGTTATCACTCACATAAGTTTGATTGGCAGTTGTAATGATTATTGGTTTTTGGCTGCAAAACGTCTTAGATACTACTGTCTTCACCGCCTGTAATTCCTCGAAAACGTCTAAATCCAAAACAGATCTCACACCCCTAGTCCACCGGTGGTGAGATTTTCTTCCAGTCTATGATTGGCATCGTACACAAACTGAGAAGCAGCACGTCGTCTCATGTAATTTTTTCTTTTAGATTTGTGTATAGTATGCAGAGGACCAAAAGTTCTATCAAGTCAGGTTACACCTGATTCCAAAGATTTGCATTCTCTGGCGTACCATATATATTGACATCACCGGTAAGCCCAGTGACAGGAGCGATTATAAAGAGTACTATTCCTTGTTTTTCATTATTGCATTCACGAAGAACTCTCTCCTAGAGTATACTCCTTCGTGGACTCTGCAAGTGCAGTAAAAGCCTTCAGAAAGCCTTTAAACAGACGTGTGTGGCCCCAAAACGTATCCGCTGTTCCGTCTCCACGTGATCAGATTCACTAGATGCTACATTAGTGCTGAGTTTTGGGAATTTAGTAGGGATTATTTTATAGAGCTCTATCTCATCGCCACGAGCTCGAGCAGAGCTAATGACAAGTCAATCGAGTGACGCACAGCCCAAAAAACTTACTCACAATTATAGAATGTGGCTTGATTACTACTTGACGTCCAACTGGGATTGAACATTAGAAGGTCTAGGGTACCGGATATGCCCCTACAGAACCGATGCTTGAAATGAAGACACAATCGCCTGTTATGTCTAAAGTAGCCCCAAGCTCCTAGTCTATAACGCAATTGAATTTAGACTTAATAAGTTGTAATGCTGCCGATAATATCGTGAAAGTAGCAGCATCAATTGAAAACGATTTAACCTCAAGAAAGCAGTCGTAGAAGCGTTATCTGAAGGCGAATATGTCTTTATATAAAAAAACGAGTTCATCAAACCAAAAAAAAACTTTAAGGGACCAAGCATCATCACCAAATTGCCAAAAAATTATAGACACGATTTAAAAAGTATTGGTGGCTCGCTCTAAGCGCATTTATAAATACGCTCATGAAAATTTACATTTAGTGCCCGGGAGACATAATGGGTATGCAGAGATAGTCACCTCACTGATGAATGATAGTAATGGTGAGGAGGCGTTCGAGACGGCGGGTCAAAGGCAATTGAATGAAACGGTAACATTGGATGATGATACGATCTCGGTGGCCAGTTCGAGCACGATGACCGCCACCTCGGCGACCCTCGAAGCGTCTGATTACGAAGATGATATATAAGTTGAATGTAATGTGTAGCTAATCCTTTAAGTTTTGTCATATGAAATGATGAACTTGATTTGTGCGGGTATTATTTTCATGAGGTCAGATAATACCAATGTGTGTGCGACGCGAGAATGTTTGGTCATTCCGAGTCGTATGAGATGCGAGGTTGACCGGCTCCTCCAGAGAGCGGCTCCACAAGAGATAGCGAGCCTGGCGGAAGGTCGTCGGTCTTTTATGATGTTTATGTGTGTACCTTTTGTCCCTACCTATGTGTGTGTGTGTGTGTGTGTGTGTGTGTGTGTGTGTGTGTGTACTGTGTATAGAGGGATGCCTAAATAGTCAGGACAGACGAGCGAAGTAAAAAGTGTGATCCGAGCTTTCGTTTGTTATCTTGACAATATTTGATTTTATCCAGTTTTGACTTTCACTTACGGTACACATATACATATATGTCTTCGCAACCGTCGTGTCCGTCTGGAGAGTAATGAATGTGGACGAGACAAGACAGGTATGTAAGGATCGTGATGTATGGCACTCCGTCCGCTCTGCCTGTCCCATTAGGGAGCTGGCGTGAATATGTGTTGTTGTTATTATATGTATACGTGCCTAAAAAGATATAATAGTGAGTGACCACCTGAATTGGTCGCAGCACCAAAATATTTCCAATAACTCTATTGTATAATTATTTTATGTTATTGTATTGCGATCAATAAACTCTTTTTCTTTCTTCCTTTCTTTCTTTAAAAGGAACAACAGGGTTTTTGTTACATATTGTATGTAATATTTGAGACCTGTTGGGTCGGTTGGTAACGTGACAGTTAATCCGCCTGTCACGCCAGAGGTCGCGTGATCTTTTTATTACTCCCCATGGATGTTTATACATGTATTAAATATATTTCTATCAGTACTAATAATATAAAGTCAAAGACTATTTGAACTCGCTAATCTCAGGATCTTCCAGCCCAAATTGAAAAAATATTTTTGTGTTGAGTAGTGCATTTATCGAGGAAGGCTGTATGCAATTTACCTTTTTTGCGTACCTGAACTTATGCTGTGGAAACGAAGGGAAGCCTTCATCGGTTTGCTAGGAATGCTCGTCTGACAATGAGACTAGGTTTGGGGTCGAAAGTGGGACTGACCCCCCTCCCTTCCGCAGATGGGAGAAATGCATACCATGCATATGAGAGTGTTTGTAACAGAAAATTTAACTATTATTATCATGGCCAGAGGGACCGAGAGGTCCCTTCTCCCTCGACTCTGACGTCTGGGGCAGCTCGCGCGTGGCAGCTAAGCTAAGATGGCTCAGCGCTGACGTGAACTTTCCGCTCATGGAGAAGATCACGACTAGTCGGACACTTCTTCTCACCCTCAAAGAACTAGTCTCAGAATACCTAACCGGCAGATTTGCTTAGCTCACATAATACCCCTGGTATTATGTGAGCTAAGCAAATCTGCCGTGTTACCGAAAAAGGGCACAACTAACATTTTTGAAAAACTGAGTTAGATATATATTCGGAATCACTAGTTTTCGTGGATTTTTAGCTACTAAATTAACAGAGATAGCATAAGCTTCAAGGGCACAACTGCAGCATTTTTTAAGTCGTGCTCGGCTTCATAAGCTAACCGGTATGCTATTGTTCCAAAAAGCAGTGGCGATATGAGAGATAGGACTGCTTAGCTCAGAAATCTGCGCTATCGATTGCAGGGGATACCTGATAGTAGCCTAGGACAACTTATATATCATGACGCTACTAATAGGACCGGAGCTGCACGGGTAAAACCATTTTTTTTTTTTTTCAGAGGGACCTATTACTGATGGCGGAGCTGTTGCCCTCGCCCCTACAGTTCGTCGGGTCTACGGAAGACTTTTTGTCTTCAGGTTTTAGGTGAACGAAAGGGGGACAGACCCCCCTCTTTTCCCGCAGATGGGAAGAAGCATACCGGAATTTTTGTGGGCATTACGCTATCGTTATTTATTTTTGGGACCGAAAGGGGGGAAACGGTCCCCCTCCCCACGCTAGTGGGACGGCGCGCGCACGGTGCCGTTTAATTTTACGGGACGTGTATAAGGAGAGTTGAGCTCGTCTTTCGGTTTGGCTTGTCAGAGGAGGCCGGCCTCCTCCCCCACCCACCGACGGATGGGGTCGATTTGCGCTTCAAATCGGCTAGAAGCCGTGATCATATTTTGTTTTTATTATTAGAGCTCTCTAAAATCGCGTTATTTTATTTCTACATTCATCTAATCTCACGTCTCACGTATTCGAACCCGGGCTCGTTTCCGTAAGCGGTGTGTGAGTTTGTCATTCTGTCAGTCATATGTCTTATAGCTGTGTAACTATATGTAAGGTTCAACGCTCGACCGGTACGAACGGTGTATATCGTATTGGTTCTAGCAGGAGGGGAATGCATTTATGCACTGTCCAACCGACCCAAGGGGGCCTGAAGAGTTTGTCGGGTCAGGTCATGTAGCTATAACTACTACCTACTACCGACTAAAACCTGCTATCCGTGGGTTTGCCCTAGTGGCATTTTACTGCGGATGCGTGTCTGGGTGTGTTTTTGCTTGTGTGCAAGGGTGGACTTAGCAACTGCTACGGCTATCGCGTCGTCGGCGTCGTGCAATACGTGCTTCGGCCGACGATATCGGGAGGGGTACAACCACACGCTGATGCATGTTTTATAGATGTTGCCATTGGCTATTGTCAACCAGATGCGTTGTTCTCCTCTCCTTCTTCCAATGGGTCACTGGTTACTCAAAAATCGCACGAAGCGCGACAGTATAGCTAACACTTTACGCCAGTGTTATGTGTGCGAGAGGCAACTCCCCGTTAGCTGTACCAATTCTTCGTCATCATTGTCAGCCCCGCTAGACACAGACCTCTCTCGTGAACGCCAATACAACCGATCCTCTGCTACTCGCATCCATGCCGGACCGGCTACTGTACAGAGATCGTCTTCCCACCTGGTGAACGGTCGACCAACACTTCGTTTTCCTAAACGCGGCCTCCACTCCAGAACCTTACTGGCCCATCTGACATCTTCTTCACTACATCTTAATCATAATTTTGTTATTTGCAATAAACAAGCAGATTATGCGAAAGTGTACTGCTGAACACTCTTATCGTAGTCATTAAAACAAAATAATTACTACTTTCAGTATGTGAGCTATTCATATTTTACTACCTGCAAAATGTTATGAAAATACAGTCTTACGGCCCCACTTTAAGATGTGTCGACTAAGATGGTGCTTAATTCTTGCCTGTAAGTTACGAGTAGATTGTTTGAACCTGACAGTTGTATTGTAGTGTATAGCTAACAAGCCTGGACCTGCCCTTCCGGTCCTGGTGTAACAAGCTGCACGCCAACTAAATCGCGGGCACCAGCCACAGAACACTTTATATCCTAGGGAACCAGCTAATGTTAAATAAATCTTAACATATATATAATATATTTTTTACTTGACGACCTTTACTTGACGGCTCAGCTGATAACGTGGTGATGTCTGCGTGTTACGCCAGAGGTTGCGGCTTCGAATCCCAACAAGGTCATGGATGTTTATTTTCTAAGATATTACATTATTATTATTATATCTTATGTGTTATTGTCAATGCCCCGAGGTTTCGTACGCACACCTCCTCTCACTATATGGGTTATTCCACTCTTACTTAGAAGTGGAAATTCCTCTCCTTAGTAGGAGTGGAATATCCATAGTTGCCGATACACGTACACGTATTAATTCATTTGTAATCAAAAGTCTGAAAAAAAAAAGCTTCATGCTTCTAATTTCGAAAATGCATTATGACTTCCCAAGTAACTGATAGGGCAACCCCAATTCGTGTACTCCTTGGGGGAAGAATATACAGAAAACCATTAAATACGTACTTATTTTTAATCAGTAGCCCAAGAAATGTTCATATTTCTAACTTAAAAAATTACGGACTTCTTCCTATACAAACTTTCGACTCCTATTTCACTCCCTTTGAAATTCTACCCGAATTTCTAAAATTCGTTCCTCTGTGGATGTCCACTCAATGAAACGACTCTGCTCACCAAATTTCATGGTCTTAACTTTAATATTTTACGCTCGCCGATGGTGAATCAGACAAGGTTTTGATTGATGGCGCATGCTCCGCCCTTAAATTTATCAACGTTGGTGTTCCCCAAGGTTGTGTACTGTCTCCTACGCTGTTTCTTCTGCATATCAATAACATGCTGCAATTTAGTGTCCTTCATTGTTATGCAGATGATAGCACTGGGGATGCTTTATACAAAGGCCGTGCCGTCAGCAACTATCAGAACAAGCTTTGTCTGAAGTCGAGATTTTGTTATTCAAAGTCTCGGAATGACGCAGACTAAAATTAGTCCAATTTTACGCCCATAAGACACAAGTTTGCGCATTTACCACAAAAAACACCCTTCGTCGTATCTTCTCGTCTTCAAAACACCTACCTATCTACCTCAGCTAGTATCGGAATACTTTGTGTCGACATATCGAGTAACCTGCGCCTGGTAAAGTTATAGTCGATGGGCTGGATTGAAGTACTGCTACACTCAGCTTCTTTGAGGCTAATTTAACTTTCGTCTCTCAATGACCGCGGAAATGAACGATACTTAATATGTCGATACCAAGTATTCCGATACTAACTGAGGGCGATAGGTAGGCGTCTTGAAAATGAGGAGATACGACGAAGGGTGACTTTTGTGACTAAACGTGATCGTGTACTTTTGAACGTGAGATACAAAAATCGACAATAGATTTAATTTCTTAACAATGGGCAAATTTTATTGCGTATGTCCTGAGAGTAGGTACCTACCCAACTAAAATAACAAAAGCCAGTAGCCTGCCGTAAATAAATATCCTCCTTTTGAACCGACTCATAATTGTTTTTTTTT
>JAFELO010000737.1:7950-81961 GCA_017140195.1 Eumaeus atala
ACATTCGATGTCATTCGATGTCAGATCATACGACCTGGTTTTCAACATCAAAATTGATCAGCACCAGTTTATCTCTAGTCTAGAATTATCATCAAATATATTTTGCGCCTCAAGCGGCGTAGTATAAGAATTGATAAAATAACATGTTATGAGCACTACTAATTAAACAAAAAGTAATGACTAATCTACCCGTACATTACTAACAAGTGAAACCCGGTCTTGACGTACTTACATTGTTAATTCTTAATTAGAAACATATCGGAGGGACCTACTACTGGTCGGCGGCGCTATTACTCTCGCCATAGCAGTTCAACAGTTCCCCTCCCCCCTCTTACTGAATAATTCAGCTCGTTAATTGTTTGACTTGTCTGAGGAGCCCCCCCCCCTCTGACGGGAGGGGTTGATTTGCGCTATATATATTGTATAATATTAATATTATATACAGAATTCTATATCTGCATTTATTTTGCACATTTATGTATTATTAATTATACCTATCATTCCTTTGTACACATGTTAACATGTTAAGTGTTTTCCTCTAGATACGGTTGCCTGGAAGAAATTGTTGTTTATAATATGGCCGCCAAGGTGTGATTTATTGTATTTTGTTGCTTCTATGTATTGTCTGCAATATGTTTTTGTAATGTGCACAATAATGAATACTTCATTCATTCAAGCACAATATTGTGATATCACAATAATAATAATATATATTGTAGACTCACACCACGTTAGCGTGGCCACATACTAAGTACCGTAAGTACTCCTGTTACAGGTACTAGACAACGGAACCATATTTATATTATTTTTAAATTTAGCATATTGAATATATTTAAGATTTTTATTATAGAAATACATATAATACAGAAATAAAAACATCCATGACCTGCGCAGGACGGGGCAGCCCGGATAATTGTGCACGTCACGTCAGAGGTTCGACCTCTGGCGTGACGTGCACAATTATCCGGGCTGTTACCACTGCGCAAGCCAGTCGTCACATACCATTTGAAGTATTATAGATTTACTTAACCTTCTTTTTTAAAGTGGGCTTGGCCCATCACTCATTTCCACCACTGGTACTCCTGTGTCGCCAGGATCGACAGCAGCATCCAATATGAACCCATTTATATTATCGCAGGAGAGCCTGAGAGAAAATGCTTTAACTGTCTTAGGAACCGCATCAAATTTACGAATGCTAATGAGAAGAAGATAGAAAGAGTAGGAAGTAATTCCAATTTCCCTCCCTAATCAAAGTGGATACAGTACAAGATTGCAATAAATTCTATAAGCCGAGAAAATTAACGACAGCCAAACGCTACTCCCACATATATTGAGATGCGCAGTTTGTTCGTACTCATGAGATTCGACCATGCAATCACAAAAAGGTGAAGACACTAATACAAAGCTAAAAATCTTACTTTTAAAGTTAGTCGGTAGGGAATTGTGCAACGCAAGGATCAAACTCCAACCATCTTTCGCTAAGCGATCGCGAACACACGGAAATAATTTTTGTATTACTTTATCGTGTCTGCCATTCTTTAATCAAGTTCTGGATGGTAATTTACATAGTGCTAAATAACTTATCGATCTTCCGTCTGTCTTTTGGTCTTAAAAAATAAGGACTAGGGAGGTTCTTTGAGTGATAATATATAGCTGTACGAAGTTGGCTTTCCAAGTCTACTGGTAAGACTCCGTCCAGAACATCTGATCTAGACGGCCCACTATATTAAATAAACTTGTTGACTTTGGAGTAATTTCGCGCTGCGCCTACGTGCCCACACTGACGAAACATAGCACATGCTTTCAAGATGCGATTATTTTCAAGGTTTTATAAGACAGGTCCAAATATTACTAGAAATATGTTTAGTTACTTTAACTATTTTTTTACATTTTAAAAGTTAATACTAAATGTGGAAACATGTTAACGGTGAATAGTTTATATATGAAGTAGCAATGTAGATGTAAATCACTGTTTGTTTTTCTAATAAAATAAAACAAATAAATAAATAAATTTTTACCAATATCATACAAATTTATTCCATAACTTTGCTTTGATCCTTATCCAAGTTGTCCAGAAAAATCGATTATTAAATACATATTACTTTGGTATGTTCTGCATTCGCAAAGTTTATTCCAAAAGAATGTTCACCCGTGCAAACCTGGGATAGACCCCCCCCCTCTCCTCAGCCGGTGTAAGTCCACCGCTGGACATAGTTTTCCCCCAAGGCGTGCCACTGAGCCCTATGTTCGGCTTTATTCTTCCAGTTGTTTCCCGCCGCCCGGCAAAGGTAGACCCACCACGTTAGTAGTGTACACAACAATAAATTACAGAATAACATCTGTCGCAACATTAGCGCGGATTTCTTTTGATCCTTTTTTTAAACAACTTTATTACGTCATTGTAGTTCTTACAAGAATAGGATTCTATGCCTATGTTTAATGTAGAATTCTAATGTGAAAGTATATTAATTGTCAAGACATACAAACAATTCTTTTCTCATTCATTATAACGGTTATAACATGTCATAGCTTCTAGAGTATAAGTACAGAAAAAATTTAAGTTGGTTGTAAATTTTAGTTCGTGTTGTAGTTTATTTAATCATTTAATAGTATGGTTATTTTTTTAATTTAAGGTCATTCTATCCTAGTGGCGCCTAAGTGCCTTTTAATAGACCAAAATAAATATGGCAACTTCAGCACAAACTTTTTTTCAGCTCACCTTCAATAACCGCCCAAATGCCTTTCAAAAAAATATTTATATTACCGTACACTTTTCTATATGTTGTTAACGGTAATAACAATTACTAGATGTCATTTTTTAACAAAATGGATAGCGGTACGGCTGGCTCGCGAAGGCGCGGTAAGTAAATTCAATTTTTTCATAACAATCCGTTTCTGCCGAGTATGTTTTTATGCAAGTAATTATTTATTATTAGATACCACTTTAACTGCTTTAATTATTTTGTCCTTTGACATATAAAATTACACGAAATATAAGAGTTGAAATAATATAACCTTTCTGAAGTATATTGGGCCGAAGCTAGAAGAATAATCAATTTAGTTTAAAATACCAGTTTCAAGTAATCAGGTAGATGCACAATACACCAGGAGATCCAGGCCATAATAGATGATGGCAGGCTAGATCATTCAGATTTCGAAAACGAAGAGGATGAAGACAGATTCATTGTAGATTATGCAGACCACATCTTGTCGGGTTCTAGTTCAAATGACGACATTCCTTCATTTGATTTAAGAATAACAAGTACAAGAACGCGACGCCGAACACGCGGAGGGAGACTAAATAAGCTTGGACGTATGCGTACACGTTGGGGATCATCCCGTGGTATACCACAGACTTGTGGGAGGCCATCCAATCGTTTACGTTTTCGTGGAGCAGCTTATGGAAGTAGGGGCTAAGAAAACATTCAGCAACAAGAGTTTGATATCAGAGACAACCCTGAAATACATTAATGGACTGAAGATAATTTTTGATCTATCGAAATACCTTTTACCCAGCCTGCAAATATAAATTTTGAGTCAGACAACTTGCTGATAATTTTGATTATTTCTGACAGTAAGTTGGTCATCATTTAATTGACACCATTCGTTGTTAAATCCAATCAAACATACTTTGAAAAGTTCGGGAACAATTTGTAACTAATGAATTCAGAGTTGTATGTTTATTTAGGTATCACAATGGTCATGGCAAATATAAATTATCTTAAAATAAGGGTGCACTGGAAATCACAATATAGAATACCAATAGTCGCAGATAATATGCCCACAAACAGATTTTTGCAGGTCAGAAATTCACTTAAATTTGATTATGATGACGATGTTACTCCAGATGTCAGTGTTAGAGACAGGTTATGGAAAGTAGGTCATTTACTTGAAAATATTGTGAATGGACGCCGCAAGCAAGTAAAACACATATATTTATCAATATATATATTTATTATATATAGATAGGTAAATGAAAACTAAAAGTAGAGGAACAACACACAACACAAGTATTAGTTAATAGAAATGGGAATTTAGCTTTGAGCTAAAGGTATGACGACTGAGGAGTAATTTTGCTTTCAACCATTCACGCATATGAACCAATACAATGGATACTAGAAGAAGATTGTGCAAGGCTGGAGAAATATATTTACAAATGCCATGACCTGGCCTCCGTGGTGTAACGGTGCGGGTGTCGCCCGTTAAGACCGTTAGCCGCGTGGGGTCCTGGGTTCGATCTCCAGGTCGGACATCTGTTATAAAATGTTTCTCTGATTATTTTGAGCACGCATTACATTGTCCGGGATTGGATTGTGCCCGAAGTGGCCATAGGCTTACCACCTGTGACATCATGGGCTTCAGTACCTTGACTAATCGTGGGTGCTCTAGTATATATCTATCTACGAGTTGTGAATGTACTAGCACACCTCTGAGGTACGCAGTGGTGTGCTTAGTACATTCACAACTCCTTCGTTTGGGGATAACAGGCGTGAACGCACAAATACCAAGACCTCTAGTTGTGAAAGAGTACAAAAGTAACGTGGGCGGGGTAGATTTGGCTAACAGATTATTGTCAGTATGCCAAAATCGCTATAGAACAACTAAATGGACACAACGCATTTTTAGTCATTTGATTGAGCCTGCTTTAAGTAATTCTTGAATGGTCTATGAGTCACACAAAATTTTACGGAATGACAACGGCTCAGAAGGTACCTACATCCTTCCACATTCGCATTGTATATCTGTTTCGTTAATCTTACATCTATCATTCTTTCTACATGACCGAACCATCGGAGCATGCCCTTTCTCATTTTATCACCGGTACTTTTATTTATTCCTAATCTTTCTCTCACTTCTTTGTTGCGGATGCGGTCGGCAAGGGCTACGCCACATACTTTTCTCAACTACATCATCTCGACCGCGTTAATTCTACTTTCATGACTTTTTCTGACATGCCCAACTCTCACATCCATACAGTAACGTTGGGACTACCACGTAATTATGCAGGGCAAGACGGGCACCCTGGCCAGAAACCGTATTTTTAAGCAATTTTTCTAACGTTCCATTCATTCTGCTCCCTACGCACATTGGACGATTTGACGCTTGCGATCGAGGCACCGTCGCGCGCCATTATCGAACAGAAATGTTCCACGATCTTGAACATTTTATCGGATTGGGGGACCCGTAATAGGCTAACATTTTCCGCAGCCAACTCCCAGACTATGACAATTAAGGGTCGTTTTAAAAGCGGACCGACCACTAGGATGAATGGTGCCTCGATCGCGGGTGTATCTGTGACCAAGGTGTTTTGCTGATTTGATGGGCGAGAAGGCTGCCAGCTCTTTCGGGAAGGACTCACGTGTCTCTACTACCTCGTGGGGTGTGAAGTACCGGGTAATTAGGTTCCTGTACCACGGAACCTATGCTGTCCTGACATTTGCTGCAGCGCTTTGGTGTCGACTCTCTCACTTATATATTGTGCGTAATGCATTATTACGCATCCAAAGACCAGCTGTAATCTTATTGACGAAGGCCTACCAGGTCATGTAGCAATGCGGCGCTAACAGTATTGGCCGGATCTCTGCCTACCGATCTGGAGTTTTTTCGAGCGCGGGACGCGTGCAGGAGGAGTGTGTAAGGCTCAAGGGCAAGGAGCGTAAGAAAAAGAAATGCGCTATTGCGGACGACGTCATCTCCACTTGGCAGTCACGCTGGGCCGCGTGTGCCGACGGGCGGGAGCCGTACTGCTTCTTTCCAGAAGTTACAACGCGTCTGGCATATCAATGGGTGGAACCTGAGTACGCTATTTCACAAATACTAACAGAGCACGGGAGCTTTAGGGGTCGTCTGCACAAAATGGTGGTATGTGACCTGCCATCATATCCTTGCGGTCATGAAGTTGAAACTAGAGACCATGTACTGTGGGACTTGTACAAAAACGAGTGAAACATCATGTTGGACGCCGTCGAACGGAAGACAATGAGCCCAGTCTATCATCAGGATTTGGTCGCAACGGAACAGAGCTTTAGACAATTGAGGACATTTGCGCATAAATGGCACGCGAAAAGAAAGGATAGGTAACGATGCAGCTACATCAAAATAATCAGGACTGACGAGGCTGATGACAACTCCTCTTTTTGTGGTGTCAAGCTCCAGAAAGGGGAGCGTGAAATAACGAGAGGATACTTAAATAATATGAAGGGAGTCAAGAACTCCACATTGGGGAACAGAGACGGTGAGTAAACCCCCGTGCATCTCCCATGATTCGCCCCGCATACCGAGAGGTGGGTAGAAACATGGGTGTAAATGGGTAGGTGTTCCCTGCACACACTCTTCTTTCAACATCTGCGGTGAAACTTCCATCCCTACTAAACACACAACCAAGATATACAAATTCAATCACTTGTTCCAGGGCTACATCATCCACCATAATTCTTACGTCCGATCTGGTTATTTCCCTTTCAAATACTAAAACCTTGGTTTTCTCCACGTTCATGTGTACGCCCAAATTCTCGCAGTCATCTTTCACAATTGTGATTAGAGTTTGTAGCTCAGCCAGAATGGAGCCTAAAGGTACAGGTTCTGCATAAAGTAGGTAGTTCACCACTAAATCACCCACTCTCGTTTCCACATTTAACGACTTTAATACCTGGAGACACTCATCCAGATATAGGATAAACAGGCGAGCTGGGACCACATAACCCTGCTTAACGCCAATATTGACATCAAACCAGGGTGATATGTTGCCGTCGACCAGCACACATGCTTCGCATCCCAAGTATATGGACTGCAAAGCACGCAGCAGAGGCCCACATTCTTGAAATCCACAAAACCGCAGAAAACCTTCCGGCTCACAGCCAGATGCTTCTCTGCGATGTTGCGGAGTGAGAAAACTTGATCCACACATTCCCTTTCTGACCTTAAACCCCCTTGTGAGTCCCACGACATTCCTTCGGACATTCCTTCTGTTATCCTTTCAATGATTAATCCATACACTTTCGATGCTAAATTGATGGCCCTATAGGTATTACAGTCCATACGTGAACCCTTTCCTTTATACAAGGGTACGATGACCGCACATCGTCAGTCTTTGGGCATTCTACTGGTCCTCCCGGTGTTACAGAGGACACAAAAAGAGTCCCTGACTGCGGAGCCACCATATTTTATCATCTCAGCAGTAATTTGGTCTAATCCTGTAGCTTTTTGCATACCTCTTATCGCCCATACAACGTCTTGTATAGCTATGTTCTTATATGCCGCCCGGCCACTGCATCATTTACGGTGACAGAGGCCGACGCAACATCCCGGACAGAATCATACATATCTCCAAAATATTCACTCCATCGTTTTGGTACACTTTGGTGCTTCTAAGAATGTCACCATCCATAGACTTGACCCTGTTCATTCTGTAGGCAGCCGAACAGCCACCAGTCGTCTTGACCTCCCTCCAGAAGAGTTTGGTATTCGCCTGGAAGTTGTTCGCGAGTACCACCTCCGCTTACAGACGCTTATCTCTCACTAGGGTTTTGGTGGCATTACTACAACAACGACATAGATCTTTCTTCATATCTCTCATACTATGATTCGTTTGCGAACATGAAACATAGTCGAGCCATACTTTCTTCTTTCTTTCAATCGCAACTTTGACTACCAGATCCCACCATGCACCTCCATTCAGTGACTTGTACTGTTTTGCACTTCCGCATACCTCTTTCGCTACAACCACCACAAGCTATTTCAGAACTTGCAAAAGTTCATCCATATCTAGGTCGGGATGTTTAGCTTTAGCGAACAATTCCCGAACCTCATTCGCATAGAGACTTCTAACATTTAGATCTTGCAACTTTCACTCTGTAACCTTCCAGGCTCTCCGAATGGGACGCGCTGCTTCCAATGGTGCCATCCCGTGAACAGACCCCTGTTTTGGCCTACTACCAAATAGTGGTCGGTTCCAAGGTCGGAACCTCTAAAAGCGCGCGTATCCATTAGAAATTTACGGAGTCTACTATCAATCAAAATCAAGTCTATCACACTCTTTTGATCATTGCTTCTTCAAAAATGCAAATGTATGTCCCTATGTGGGAATATTGTGTTAGTCACTAGGAGATTTCTTGCCACACATAAGTCCACAATGAGCTTACCAGCATCGTTCACTCCACTATCGCCATACGGACCTAACTCGGCCTGGCCGTTTCGTCGAAACACGTCCATTTATATCTCCTATATAACTCTTTCATAAGCATCTACCATATTCAGAACATCCTTTACATAATTGCAAAACTTTTCCAGGACACTGGTTGTCGAAGAGATTACCAGTGCATATAGTGCGACCAAAAAGAGTATCGTGATCTCAGATAAGCCTTGATCAACCATACCATAATCTTTCACACCAGGTACTAAGCGAAATGACAGAAGCATACCTGCTCCGGCGCCAGATCGCTCTGAGGAACTCCAGACCACAGACCCATCACGCCATCGGGGAGATCAGCGGCCCCACTATAATTAAGCTTAGTCTCTGTTACACACAAAACATCCAAGCACCTCTCGTTCATTACATCGATCAATTCACTCATCTTATCTACAACCCACCTCTTACATTCCACGTGTCTATCTGGCACTCCGTGCTCCACGACACGCCGATTCAGGTATGGCGTGATGGGTGGCGGCCACCATCGCCGCATTTACCAGTATTCGTACCGACAGGGGCGAATCGGTACGCATCTCCTTCAGGGGACGCCCTAACCTGCGGTACGTATTCGGGCCAGAGTTGCAATCCAGTGAACTGGCAGGGGTTGCGACGTGCACGCTTCTGGCCAGACCCTCTTTATTATTATTCTAAGATAATCTAAGCACTAAACTTACGGACATGAACCCGGGTTCAAGCGCAAGCGGTGTGTGAGTGAGATATATCGAAACCTTACATGTAGTAACGCAAGTGCGTTACTATATGTAAGGCGGTGTACATAGTATTGGTTCGAACGGGAAAAATGCATTTACGCACCATCCCGCCGACTGGAGGGATTAGTCGGGCTCAGGTCGTGAAGCGATAGCTGCTACCGACTGGAAACTCCTATCCGTTAGCTGGCCATATTGGCTTTTTACTGTGGGTGCGTGCCTTGGTGTTTAACTACTGTTATCACTATTGCATCGTCGGCGTGATGCAATACGTGCTCCGGCCAACGGTACAATGTACCCTTAGGACGATTCTCGACTTTAAGGCTTAGCAAATGAGGGATGGTATTGTTTATCCCTATTATTATTTATATATTATGTGTGGATACCGTGTTGTCACGTCTGGCGCCACAGAATATATCAGGAGTACAGGTTACCACAAAAGATAACCTCATTTATCCAACTGCCTCCTTTACAAGGGCTATGTTACACTGCTGAGCACTTATTTACCGTATTTAAGTAAACACCTAAATCACTATCATTTACCTATTCATATCGCTTACATGTTCATATTTTTTTGTAACTTAGTTTTCTTTCTGCTTTTCTTTCCAGTTTCATATGCTTATATTAGCAGGTTTTACATGTATTCCTTATGCATGTGATTTGGGTTAAGTAATATGTATGTCAGTGTAATTTTTTTAATAAAGAATTATTTAAATAAAGAATTCTAAAAACATTTTTTAAAGTTATATGCATTTGACTTCTCAGCCCGGAAAAATCGTAATAGACCCCCGCCCGCACCGGGAGCTGTGTGCAGATAGATCTAGATATATATAGGACCTGAATCTATGCAATGGAAGCGTAGAGAAGCCCAATAGAGCTTCATCGGATTGCTATAAGTGCTCCTCGGTCAACGAAATCACACACACTGTAAACCGGGATTCAATGTTGTGTCACTTGATAAAGGAAGTACAGTGAGCCAGATGGCAATCTTCCCCCCTGCACTTCTTCATTTTGAAGGAGCCCTTGTTAAGCGTGCCCAACTGGCAACTGGCATGTCAGACTCCTAGGGACGTTTCCATATCCGACATGGTTACCGCGAAGTATATTATCGGCCGCCTCGTTCAGCGATGAAGATTGGAGCATAGTTAGAGAAGCCTTCACGCGCCCACATCTAGTTCTGATGTGAGTAGAGAAGCTTTCTCGCGCCTATGTCTAATTCTGATGTGAGTACAGAAGCCTTTTCGCGCCCATGTCTAGTTCTGATGTGAGTGGAGAACCCTTATATTCCGTTCTCCCAAACTTTTATTTCTGCCCCTCATTTGAGCAAGATACCTTTTTTGCGGAAATGGTTCAGATAATCTTATAGGATCTGACGCTTTCAATAATAGACTTAGTTATGGCCGAGAGGGACCAATTCGGTCCAATTTCTGTAAAAAACGTCGTCCTATGCTCCACCCAAGCTTGATACTACGCGAGCGTGTGCGCAAACATATTCTAGTATAGATCGTCGTTGGTTTAGCACAAACTTTCTGTCGCAGGTACGGCACAGGTCACTGCAAAAGGTGTGATGCCTGAGCCAGTACTGCGTTGGTTGCAAATAATCTCTCCCTTTTCGTTCCGTACGGTCACCATGTCGTTGTCTCCGTCGATACCTCTCGACCAAAGCCAGATTGGTACCACTCTCCCACGCTCATACATCGCCCAGTGAAAGCTTGCTAAGGTCTCTGGAACTGGATAGTTCTACGGCGGGACACTAGCTAGCACGCACGTCTTATCACATAACGTCGTTAAGAAAATATTGTCGATATATACTAACATTTCTTTCTCTTGACACCTTTTTTTTGGTGACGAAGGGGAATGAATCTACGCATGATGCATGGGAGCCCGGGTAGACCAGCAGACCTATGTTGTACTCGGCTATTGGGTAGCAATACCAACTAAACGCCTACGGGAGCATTCAGCCGCTATTAGTAGAGGATTTCAGATCTGCATGCAACAGGATCCCTCCAGCGACAGGCGGGCCTCGGCGAAAAGGCCAGACTTCACCTCCTCAGGGGCCGTCCGGCTACGCTACGACAGTACACACGACGCCGTGTTTTAAAGTGGACCGGGTTCCCATCCCGGCCCGATACGGAACACAAGGACACTACTGAAGGCGCTGCGGATAGCGCCTCCTTCGTAACCCCATTCGTTGTTGGCGGGGGGAGGCCGCGTCATCAGCCTCATATGAAGGAAAGGCCATCGCCTGGTAGGACACCTCTTTTGCTATAGCGTAAGGGGCAAACGTGCAATCGGAGCCCAGCTACGACTATTGATGCCGTTACGTTCCCTGCTTTTCACCTCCTCCCAATGGGCCACCGGCTACTCACAAACCGCACGAAAATTTTTACCGCAGGTGTCACTTTACGAGCCGGCCCAGTTCCGTTCCGGCCAACCTCTTACAAAAAATGCTACAGTAACTTGTGCGAAAATCATCGTAAATATTTAAGTAACCTACACATGGAGACAAGACTACTTCTCTAGGGCTGGAAAAGTTTGTCTGCGTGCGTGAGTTTAAGTCGCCTATTCGATAATTTATTGTTTTTAGACACACAATAAATAGTCCATAAAAACATAACGATGTCTATATAATTTGTATGAGTTACTGAACAAAAGATAATGTTTTTTCCGACAAAGACAGATAGAGAATAAAAAAGCTCTATTAATGTAAATGTATCCATATATTTTAAATGTTTTATCATATTTATTGCTTCTCTTGTATTTTAATAATAGTTTTATCGTTGTAAGTTATTATATTGTATATAAATGGTTTCTAAAGTAGTAGAACATACTTACACACCTATCTACATTAATATTATTAAAGGAACATTTGATCGTTTGTTTATTTTCATTGAATACAGCGATTAAAAAAACAATTACCATAAGAATATTATATTATCTGTGATGAGCTCAGGCTACTTAACATTTCCTTAAACGCTTAGACCATTACAAAAACTTCGATAGGGTAACCAGAGTGTGAAAAAAATATGAAAGGAAATCTTATATAGATGCAGAAATGTTGTCACAGTAACGTGTAATACTTACGAGGCCAAATTAAATATTTATATATTTTTTAACGTTGAATTTTTTGTCGTACTTTGTGAAATATATGTGCACAGCCGGGACGAACTACCAGTGTTAGATATTCATTCTTATCTTGCACAGATGTATTAAGTGTGGTTGTCGACTCAAAGATGAAATGCCCTGCCCTTCTTATAATAGGGGTGCTTTCACCCCAGGCTACTGAGCCCCGCCGCCACGACAAGGCTAGAGCCATGGTGGGGAAGCATGACATGTCGGTGTCTACGTATTATAATATATCATACCTTATAAATGAACGTTCCGAAACAAAATATAATTAAAGGACTAAACTTATTTTTGAACACTCCGTATTTGTGACTAATATTGCAATTGATATTCTTTTTTATTTTTAAAATCTTTTATGTAACACAAGTTTTAGTTTAATCTTACTAACATAATGTAAATTCATTCCATTATGTGCAAAGTTGAACACCAGCCAAACCCAAAGTGTACTCGCGCTCGATACGTTCCGTGCTATTATACAAAGAAAATGCTGCATTGCAGCTGAATTGGGCCGGTACGACCGGGGTTCGCTCATATGAAACCACAGTAAAGTGGCGAATAGCGGTCGCGTGTCATGCGGTTTGCCACTGGTGGTCAATTCGAGGTGAGAAGAAAATGAGGACAACGAATACCTATAATAGAGATATCCATGGGCGTTGGTAGTCGTCAAAAGATACGATTGGTCGTTTGTGCCTCTATACTATTAAAACGAGGTATGCAATTATATTCGCTTCGCTATTTTAGCCCATGATGAACCCTAATGTGACGAGTGTGGCTGTTGTGTACACTACAGCGGTGCTAATAACTATTAGCGAAGTAGTGAACGGAGGACGACTAGGTCTTCTCAACAGCCAGAGGTTTGAGGGAGCCGTGTCGGGACTTTCTGTCCCCTGACGGCGGCTACGGGGTCGCAGTGTTGCCGGATTTCAGTTCTGTAATATGATGGAGTGTTTTGCCTCATGACGCACCCTGGCAGGTGAATGAACAGGAGTATAAAGTGATGGCGAATGAAACATTATAGAGCTGTTATCCCCAGTCAGGCCCACAAAATTAGTTGAAAGGATCCAATTATTTACAGCCGACTAAATGTGTGTATTGTCACAGATAAATATACAATAAGTATATAAGTGGCACTGAAACAGCGGGGAACGAAAAACTTCTTCCCAAGGTGGTGTGTGGGGCTCGCAGCACATCATAGTGACGAATACGCACAAAAGCTACCGCGAGTCCCATCAGTGTCGTCTATGGTGAGGTGTTCCGGAACAACAAACCATTAGGACATCTCGACGATCAGTCCCCTAAGGGACCGACGTCTCCTCCACAGCTGGTTTACCCCACACCACAGGACAAATTCGCCAACTTTGCCCCTTGCATAAAATCGCCTCCTCCTGTTTCTCTTTTGTCCCTACTTCTTATAAGAGGGGTAAAAGAGCGATTCCTCCACCTGCTCTTTAGTCCACTCTTCTTAGAAGAGGAGTTCAAAGAGCAGCGCCTTCCTCGATTCAGTGGGCTCCGACCAAGGTGTCTCGGTTCAACCCAGCGTGGGTTCGAGCTGAGGACCATCGCCACGACAAAGTCTGAACTATGGTGGGGTTTAGTAATCTCGCATGCATTACTTTTGAATTTTGTACACAGCTATTAGTTACGTGAACAAAGCTGACCAGAGACTGTTTATATTTCGATTTGAATAAAATTAAGAAGATCGCTACGTTTGTTTTGCCTTTATAAATAATTGCGTCGTTTGTAATTACCATGTTTATAACTATGTTTTATGCTATTATTACATTACTTTTATCGAAATGAACTCGAAAAGCACCGATATGTGAAAAAACTATAAAGAACGTAAGCAAAGGCTTGTTTTCTTGAACGTTACTAGAGGTCCGCTCCGGCATTGTTCTTGATTGAAACCTTCCTCGGATATTGCTCTATCCATGGGCAAAAACCACATGAACGTCCGTTCAGTGGATTTTGACAAAATGGATAAGACAGAGAGCTTCTGGGTACTAGGTTATGTATATGTAGTTAATGTTGGGGTTCTCATGTGACCACAGAGTGAAGATAACGACGAAATAAACTAATTTAGGAAGAAATAGCGCCATGCTGTATGCAGGAGGTAGTGTCATGCATAGTGCATGACACTACATCCCCCTATTCAACGGAATTTGACCGGCACGACCAGGGAGCTACTCCTCGCTCACATAATATCGTCGTAAAGTAACATCTTCAGTGACGTGTGTGAAGCGGTTTGTATGTAGCCGGTTGCCCATTGGAGGATGGGGGGGGGGGAGTTCAAGTTATCAGCATAGTAATTATGGATGGTCATGGTCGCCTGTAGACGTGAAAAGTCTCCCTCCCATTGGTCGTTTGCCCCCCTATTCTATAAAAAAAATCAAAAGTAGGAATCATTTAGGTGTTAAGCTTAGCATAAAATGTGAGATATTGTTTTTGTTCTTTTATTAATTTCAACTTATAATGTATTTTAATAGAATCTTCAAAAACCACCTCGACGCTATTAATAAATATTCTGTATATTTGAGTTCTGTTTCTTTTTACCGAACTGCAAAGAAATGAAATGTTTTTCGCGCATATTTAATAAACATAATTATATGTATGACATTAATGTGACATTTTTTCTACCTCATACATCAAGGACATTAAAAAAGGAAACATGGCGACTGTGCGACACCGTAATTTAAGGAACAAGAATCCCAACTGTGACCCGAAAACAAAAAACAAACATAGTAGGAGCTTCCACAGTCGGGATACATGTATCTTGGCAAAAACCTTGATAATAATGGGGCCCGATTATAGAAGCTACTAATTAGCTTTTTTGCTGAACTCCGATTTGTTTTTATTTTAATTTTATTTTTTCGATTTCATCTCGAATATTAGTTTTCTTATGCACGATCATCAGACAGTTGCAGTGGAGCCATCAGATAATATTTTTTTGGTTCGGTGCCCCAAAAACGGAAAAAAATTACCCCCATCTACCATGATGCTGCAGTTTGTAGTTACTGCACTGATGAGTGATTTATTGTCTTAAGTTTACGTGTATGTTACTCATTACAATAAAAAGTACTTCTACGGCTACTTTATGTCAATTTTGTCAATTAGTTTTAATTTTTCACACCGACTTTTAAAGTAACTTTGATTTGATTTGCCTGTGTGTGATATTAGTGGGATTGCATAGTTTTTGAATATGATCAACAGATAATTCTTCAGATAATTTCTTTTGCGAAACTATCTAAAACACTAAATAAAAAAGAAATAAACAAAGCAAAGTAGGGCGTGGCGTAGTGGAGTAAAAAATTGATTTGTAACTAGGGACTCTCCTCTAACTTATGTAAGGAGCTCTACCTTCTATCATCAGGTTAGTGTCATGATATGCCAGACTGAATGATATCCGGCCGAAACGACGAACTTAAAAAATATATGCAAACAAAATTTATTACATTATATTCTTATCATCTTTTTGAAAATAGAACGCTAAATTTAAATCTATTCGTACTGATAAAACTTGTGTGAGGGGACCCAGAACTTTCTAGGTCGTACATTTTCACCACAATGGAAAGAATCAAAATTCGTGCGTTGAAAAAATTTTACGATTTAAAAGGGAAAACATCAACCCACATTAAAGTCAAGCTAGACTGTGAATTAGGTAAAACTGCTCCGGCATCGAGTACAATTCACACCTGGGTAACAGATTTTAAACGTGTGAGACAGAGCTGTGAGACGCCAACGGATATGATCAAAAGTTTCGTTTTGAACGATCGGCGCTTAAAGTTGCGGCAGATAGCAGAGATGGTACGCATTTCCTCTGAACGCGTTTTTAACATTTACACCAACATTTGCGAATGAAAGTGCTTTGCTCGCGATGGGTGCCGCGTTCGCTCACTGTTAACCAAAAGCAACGTCGAGTGGACGATTCGTCGGAGTGTTTGGCATTGTTTAAGCGTGATACTAACGAGTTTGCGGCGTCATGTGACAGTAGATGAACATTAATCAATACTCCTGCAACAAAAGAACAATCTAAGCGGTGGATTGAGAGCGGAAAACCTGCGCCGAAGAAAGCAAAAGCGGTTGTGTCAGCTGACAAAGTGATGGCGACTGTTTCTTGGGATGCTCAAGGGATTATTGTAGTAGATTATTTGTAAAAAGAAAAAACAACAAACGGAGATTATTATGGAAGCTAGCTGCAAAAAATTTGTGAAGAAATCCGAAAGAAACGGCCTCATTTAGGAAAAAAGAAGGTTTTATTTCACCACGACAAAGCACCTGTGTACTCGTCAGGGGTTGCAGTTGCTTAAGTCAATGAAATGCGGTCCAAATTGTTACCGCGTCAACCCTTTCGCCAGATCTGACCTCGTGCGATTACCACTTATTCCTGTATCTCAAGAAATGGTTAGAAGGCCGAAGATGCGCTGGACTAAATGCATCGAGGTAGAAGAAAACTATGTTGAAAAACAAAATTATTTTTAGTAGATTATTAAAGATTTTCTTTGTCGTTTCGGATACTTATCAATCACCCCTCGTAATAATAATAATATTATTTCTAAAAGGAAAAATACATCTTATTTTAATAATGTGATTAGTAGCCTAATCCACAAAGTCCGAACCTTCGGGTAGACTGACCTAACTTAAAAGAAGCTGTAGCAAATCTATGAGCTTTAATTTAATATAGGAAAATGATTACGTACTTTACACCGTCTCAAAGATGCGAGCAAAGCGCTGAAACACTGGACCTATATACGTCACGACATTAGTATGTTCACCAAATAAGCAGTCTGAACAAATTTCTGAACGGTAAACGAGCAATCGGAACCTAACGTCGCCCATAGACATCCGTATTATTGTTATAAAATCTCGTTACTCTCCTTTCCACCTGCCCACCAATGGGTCAACGGCTACTCACGAAACCCACGAAACGCGACGTCATAGTTGTAACTTCAAGGCGCTATTATGTGGGCAAGAGGTTCAATTTTGAGAATTTCTATACGAGTCCCATTATAATCAGGATTTAATTATATAGTGTTAATATATGTAAAGAATTATCGTACATTTCTTTTTTCCCTTATTACAATATGTATATAAAACTCATAGGCATTAAAACACTTCGGTATTTAAAAAATATAGGTATTAAAACACACAGGTACTCAAAACACATATATAATTAAAAGGCAGGTACGCTTTTATGACTTTCTAAGAGTACTTTGCTGCCCTCAGCAGAATAATGTTAATAATTCGTTAAGCCTGGTGTGCGTTTACTCACCGTTCTTTAGTCGCTGTTAGAAATTTCTTACCCAAATTGATGATGATGACTTTCGGCTTCTCGCTATGGGTATTCGAGGCTTGGCCTCATGCCCGGACTTAATCTCGTGACGGGATCCTGCTTTCGCAGGGTTTTGCACGCCTATTGGCGCGGGGAGAGGGGAAAGATTGGGATGGGCGGTAGTCCAAGCCGCTAACCGCTCAAACCCGGTGTCTTGTTGAAGTGAATGGGTTTGCTGGTGTGATGTGATTCATGATATTGGGTACCCGACTTGGCTGTTCCACGACTTCTATCGCGTCGGTGCAGAGCTCTCTCGGGTCTGTCCGCCAAATTGTCAAACAAAATTGTTGACTGAATGTCGGTAGGCCGCGGGCAGGCGCGTGAGGAGGAGACCGCTATCATTAGGTGTCACTGGGCAGCATTTTTGTCATGACGCGGCCGCGTAAGTAAATGTTGCGATATACTTTTGTTGCTCAAATTTTTTTTTATTGGATTTTTTTTTGTAGAATAGGGGGACAACCGAGCAGTCCGAGCCTTTCAACGACTACCGTTGCCCATGAACATCAGCATAATTATGTCCATGCATTGCCCTCCCTTTCACCTCCGCCCATTAGGCCACCGGCTACACACAAACCGCACGAAACGTAGGTGTCACTTTACGGCGGTATCAAGTGAGCGAGAGATATTTCCATAGTCGTGCCAGCTCAATTCCGTTGCGTAGGAGGATGTAGTGTCATGCACCATGCTTGGTACTATATCTTCCTACGCAGCTAGGCACTACCTCTTACAAAATATATTTTATGAATATTTTTGTGCATGATTGATGATGCATTTATTTGAACGTACCTGTTTCAAGTTTAATATTTAGAGAATAGCACTATGACAGCACTTGAATATTGTATACTATTTATATATATTTGAATATATATTTGAAATACGTTATCTACTTTCTATGCGACAAAGGTGTTGTGAGAAGATTGCTATGAAATGAACATTCTACGTTGTCACAATGTTATAACCGATGCAGATGTAGAAAATATTTATGAAAAACATGTAGAGCTACATAAAGTTAAGAAAGTCAATAAAAAACATATTTTCTAAACTTAATGATTCCCCAAAATTTTATAAACAGATACATACTTTTTCTGTCATTACTTTTGTATTTTATTTAAATACTGAGGAGAACAATTTATTAAATTGACGATTTCTTACCAAAAAACACCGTAAATAGTTGCGGCAAAAAACTCCCCACACGCCCACTGACGTCGGTTAAGAAGACGCGCCCACTCTAGTGTTAATTCCTTTTTTATAACTCACGAATCATTAGAAAGGTTGAAAATAGAATATGCAGATTCGTTAACGTATTTGAATATCACAACATCTGTACGAGTGAAGTATAAAATGGGGGTGTGTGTTTACGGATCATGCAGTCCATATTGAATCTCCTCCTAGACAACACGCCTCTGGAGATGTATAGAATCGCGGTGTTTGCCCTAGTGGCATGTGTAGCAGCTGTGTCCGAAGTGCCTGGGTCTTGTCCAATAGTGAAAACTGTTGAAAACTTCGACTATGAATCGGTAAATTACTTTTTATATTTCAAACTCCATGCATTTTTTGTTAATATATATAATTATTTTATAAAATCACTAGTTGTTAGATGTTTATTATTTCTAATATTATATACTAAAAATGTAGGTACAATCGATGATATTGTATAATATTGCATAAGAATTTTAGAAAAAAATATTAAGTGATTTTATTTGCGTATTTGAAAATGACAAAGATGTAAATAATTAAATATTAAAGAAAATTCGTCGGTAAGTTTTGTTTTTAATATGGTATATCAAGAGAATATTCTAAAGAGCAGAAAATTTCAAAACACAAAAATTTATCACCGCATTTGTATTGCTTTAAAGAAACGATAAAAATAGGGCTTGCAGTATCAAATTTTGTAGGCGCGCCCCAGAATCTTTTGGAAACATAAATTTGGTTAATTATATAGCACCAACATTTATCCTTTGAAATTCGCAAAAACGTTAAAACGTCCTAGAATTAATTTTGTTTTCATAATATTTAATTCACCAGGTGGGAAGACGGTCTCCATACAGTAGCCGGTCCGGGATGTATGCGAGTAGCAGGAAATCGGTCGTCTTGGCGCTCATTGTGAGAGGCATGTCCAGCAGTGGACCGATAAGCGCTGATAATGATGAAGATGATAAATATCTAATTCATCAAATTTTTTTTTCATAAGGGATCACAATTTTGAAATAAAAATTGCACTAATCTAAATAACATTTAAAGTGCGAAAGTGTACATTATTCATTCAAGTAAAAACTACTGAACTGTCCCGAAGAAGTAATGGCAGCCTTGAAATAGATTTTACCACGGGCACAGCTGTTACTGCAATAAAATTAAATATAACTCATTTTATAGTGTACCTGTATAACTATGGTTATAAACATTACATACATTTTATGTTGTATAAAATGAACAATTAAGTGCTACAGGAGATGCATAAAGAACTAGTAAACAAGTGATAATCTTGGTGACCGTTTTCCTAACAGAAAACATCTCGATCACACCGATAGGTTAATATAATAATCCAAGGACGGCATTCGCGGATATAAACGTGTAGTAGTGTATGTCTGCTAGTAACACACGTCTAGCAGTCAGGTTACATTACGGCTACCAACCAGAGGCCATTTATTTACTGCGGCGGATTAGCGATAAATAGATTTGAATGTGGCTGACAAAAAATCTGCCAGCATGTGTTCGGCGCGTTGAAATTGAAAATGAGCCGTAACATACAGCTGGCCAATATCCGAGTCATTGGCTGTTTATAGTTCCAAACCGGTAAAATTCCATCATTTGACACATTTCGACAGCTGTAGTGAACACAGTTTGTGTATAGTATTAACATTGGCTCTAAATATTCTGACGAACACTCTGTTGCGGATTCTTCTGTACGTACTTTATCACGTTGTGCTCCACTGTTATCATTTTATATACATATTAGTATCACCCCGCGGGTTCGCCAGCGTAGCTCCGGTATTTGTCGTCATGGTACGCTGTAGGCTGCCATGACGACAAAGAAGATGAAGACCAGGCATTGTCTTGGCCATTTATCGCATTTCTTAAATGGACTATTCAATAAATGGACTATTCAACACAAAAATATTTTTTCAATTCAGGCCTCTGAGAAGTCCAGGCCTCAATTCCAGAGATTAGCGCGTTCAGATAAGCAAACATAATATATCGCTTTATATTATAAGTATAGATTTTACAGTTATTTGGAAACTGGAAAAGAATAATAGTGACCAAACTTTTCCTTTTTAGTTCAGAAATGGTAAATGGTATGAAGTTGCTAGAACTGATAATGATGCTGAGGCGGGTGGACTATGCAGTTATACTGAATACACCCCATCTGGTCCGGGATTTTACACAAAAAGCTGTCACGTAAAGGATGGAGAGCATAAAGAAATTCAAGGATACGCTAAACTTGCACCTGAACCCGGAAAGATGATCTATTCTCTTCCCTACGGAGGTAAGAAGTCAGACAAAGCAATTATTTCCAGAGATTTATTTTCATTATACTTATCCGTCGAATATAAAGAAAGCTACAAACTATTTTAAATTAACAAACAAACTTTTTTTTTATAGAATAGGGAGCAAACAAGAATCGGAGTCTTTTTACGACTACCGACGTCCATGAACATCCACACAATTATCATGCCGACGCGTTGGTGAGTTGTTCTCCTTCACCCCCCAATTGGCCACCGGATACTCACAAATCACTCAAAACGCGAAACTGAAGATGTCACTTTACGGCGGTATTATGTGAGCGGGAGGTACCACCCCGGTCGTGCCGGCTCAATTCCGTTGCATAGGGGGATGTAGTGTCATGCGTTATACATGGCACTACCTCCTCCTGTGCAGCATGGCACTACCTCTTCCTAATCTCAGAAAGTCTTTATTTTTAATAATTAAATATATCCCAAGCCATTTATTGAGATGGCTCTGGTTCGCTTTTCCTCCCAGCTCCAGTGCATTGGCATGGAGAGGAGAGTAGAATGCCGCATCTACATAACAAGATGCGGATGATTATGGGCGATTGTAGTCCACAAACGCCCATAATCATCCGCAACTTGTTTTTTACATTATAGGAGGACACTCCTATAATGAGATGAACGAATAAAAAGTATACTAAGATATTATAGCTTCTTCGTGCAAACTTTTTTTTAAAAGTGCGTGTTTCCTTCGGCCAGTGGCCCGTGTATAGGCATCAAAACCCTTTATGAAAACTCCCTCATACTATTTACTATTATATTTTGACGACCGGCTGTGCAGTGGTAACATAGGTTCGAGTCCCGCCCAGTTTTTTGTGAATTTCTGAAATTCATAAAAAGTGTTAATCATATTTCCGTTGTCTAGTACCTGTAACACAAGTGCTTACGTTACGTAACACAGAGCCGGGCTGACGTGGTTCGATGAGTCCACAAATATTTTTGTTATGTAAAACACAATTTATTTATCCAATTTTAGAAAATGGTGCTATTACTGACAACTTACTGAACGTCATGGCGACCGACAACAAGAACTACGCTGTTCTGTACCACTGCAACTATAATCCCGAGAAGAATTCGCACAGAAGTAAGTTTAAAATGTTCACACGAAATACGATTAACTCGATTAAAACTAAAGTATTGACACTTGAATAAATAAATAAAGTTTATGTACCCATTCCACAACTACCTCATTTAAAGTTACGCTTTTTATATTTACGACCGGTTTCCACTTATCACCATAACAACTAAATGATCAATCACCCATACAAAAGTCCTGCTTATTGCTTGCGTCCCAGTAGTAAATATTATCATCACCATCGCCATCAGCTGGACGATTATTATGAGTAATTATATATAATATAAAGATTGATATAATATAAAGATTGATATAATATAAAGATTGATGTAATATAAAGATTGATATAATATAAAGAATAATATAATATAAAGATTGATATAATATGAAGATTGATGTAATATAAAGATTGATATAATATAAAGATTAATAAATAGGAAAGTGACAATATTAATTTTTAGATTAAAAATACTGCGAGCTGTTATTGCGATAAAACAATTGTATTTTTATTGGTATTGATTTTTCTTTTAACGACTTCGTGACGGAGCATTTTAAGTTTCATCCCGTCATCATGGCTTCTCTAAAGTCTGGTTTTTTAACCAGACAAATTAGCATAAAGCAGTTTTATCATAGTGACGTGTAAGCATATGTGGCTCGTGTCTACTCGCAGCCTATGGCCAGCAGAGGACATCGTCCGGCTGATGATAATGATGATGATGACACCTTTTTTGGTCTACTTTTATCCTCGGAATTAGATTACACCCAGACCTCCACCTCACTGTTGAAAAGAGGCTTCCAAAAACCAGTCGCTTTGGGAAAACCTTTTTTACTAATTGAGTCGTGAAGACTTAATGGCCAAATTGGAGTTCTAAGGTAATTATCATAGATTATTAAATATTCTCGCCTCTTTGGTGTAACGGTACAGGTGTCGCCTGTTAAGAACGTTAGCCGCGTGTGGTCCTGGGTTCGACCCCCCTGGTCGGGCAACTATTATTAAACGTTTCTCAGATTATTCTGAGCACGCATTACATTGTCCGCGATTGGAATGTGCCCGAAGTGGCCTTAGGCTTGCCATATATGACATCATGGGCCTCAGTACCTTACCTAGGCACGGGTGTGCCAGTATATCCACTGGAATTATGAGTTGTGGATGTACTAGCACACCCCTGCCTACCTCTTCGGGGATAACAGGCGTGAAGTTACTTTTTTCTTAACCAATAGGGCTATTCTACTTACCAAGATTCATACTTTGTATTTTGTTCCAGATTTTGTGTGGGTATTCGCAAGAACACGCGAACTCAGTGCACAGGAAGTTAAAGTGGTTGAAGACACATACAAAGCGAACAGCTTTTTGAGCAAAGAAGAATTGATTAAAGTAGAACATTCGGAACCAGCTTGCCAAATTTCAGGTTTGACATTGGAATTATTTTATAGCACCAATGGTTAAATGCTATATTCAATTGTTACAATAGAATTTGAAGCGTAATTATGAAATTTATTGTTCAAAATTGTATATCCCTTCTTCTAGCGCAGTCAGATAGAAAGGAAATGCAGAAACAATAATTAACTATATAAACAAGCTGTGCTCTACGATTTCACACTCGCATAATTTGGGCGAAATCATCGACAGTATCTTGTAGTAACGAAGTTTGAGTATATTATTTTTATATCTTATGATTTCACTTCTGTTTCTTCCTGACCTATTTTATTTTTATATTTTTTCATAATTATTACAGGGAAACAAACTTGCAGTCAGAGCCTTTCGCTGACTACTCAGGCACATACACTTCCGCATAATTGTTAAATCTTTATTTCAGTTTAGAGAGTTACGTCTACGTTAATACGTAGCAAATTGATCAATATTGAGATGGTAGCTAATGCTATCATGTCAGCATTGATCAATTTAAAGTTTTTTTTTCTAATATATCTACTTTATCATATCATGATTTCTGCTGTTGCAGCAAGCGTAGAAGTACCCGGATTTTGTCCATCTGTTAAAACTGTGGAAAACTTTGACGTGGAATCGGTAATTTTTTTTCATATACAATGTTTAACGATACTATATATGTTAAATGGCATTCTTCAAATACGAAAACACTATAGTTTTTTTAGAAATGCTATCACGAAGTACTAGAAATAATGACTAGACTCTACCGACAGACCGACCGTTGAAATCAATAAAATACAGATTGCAATCTACACATAAACATAAATAACAATCTCGAACGTATGAGTTTTTTGCTTGGTTTGACACGGGTAAATATGTTGCCGACTAGTGACTGCTATGCTGAAACCATACTGAACTTTGGCTATTGCGGTTAATATTAATAAAGGCTTCCAGTATCAACGTTAAATACAAATCATCTTTTCCGAAATTAACTTTGACATAATTTATTTCCTCTCAGTTCGGAAGTGGTATATGGTACGAAGTTGCCAGAACTCCGCACAAATCTGAAGAAGGTGGAGAGTGCAGTTATGCTGAATACAAACCTTATGGAGACGGGTTCCTGGTCTCAAACTATCACGTAGGATATGGCGAGTTAAAGCTAATAGAAGGATATGCGAAAGCTGCCCCTGAAGCTGGGAAAATGATATACTCGCTTCCCTATGGAGGTAAGTAGCTTAGAATTTCCATGCTCTCAGCTTAGTCTATTGACATATTTAAGTAACATTGCTGTCTTAAGTTTACGCGTATGTTACTCATTACAATAAAAATACTTTTACGGATTTCATCGCGGCTTATTTAATTATTTATATAGCCCGACGTTAAAGAAGCTTTACAGCAACCATGGTCACGGGCGGACCACGGTTGCTGTAAAGCTTCCGTAAAAGTAGTTTTATTGTAACAATTAAGTAACACGTCAGCTTCTTTAAAGGGCAGAGTGAACGTATGTATCATGATCCTTACTTACCCGCCGAGCCTGCTCTACATGTTTAATTCAACTTGATGAAATCTATAATTGAGTATTACTGCAATTAATATATAAACAATTAATATATTAATATACTCAATGTATATATAAAACCTGAAAACTGTACTCAGTTTTTCAGGTTTTATATATACACACTATTTTGTGGTACCAAAAAATAATACTGATAGTGACTTCTAATTGTGCTTGTTGTACAAATGGAACTAAGACAAGTATTTGATGCCAGAACACATCCGGCGACGGAGCCACTGTGTGGCATATGCGACTCCAGACCGTGTATGTCTTTGTTATGATGTTTATAGTGTATTGTAAAGTTATTTTATTGACTTGTGTTTCCATTTTAACTAATGGTCTCAATTAAACTTGTGCAAAAGTCATAAATCATAGTCACTCCATTATTACTTATTATCTAGGTGGAAGATGAATTGATTTTATTCCTGTTTTTATTGTTTCTCTGTTGTTTCAGTTAATGGTACAATATCTCACAACGTCTTGAATGTTCTGGCCACTGACAATATGGAGTACGCCATTTTGTATCACTGCAACTACAACTCGCAAAGCAAATCGCATAGAAGTTAGTACCTCCTTTTTCTTTTTCCTAATGTAACTTTTTCACGGCTAACTCTACATGCGCTTAAACCAGTGGACATAGGCGAGATGCTCTCCTATGCCTGTGTTATCCTTTTAAATATTTTAAAATGAAGAGAGGTTAAATATAAAACTGTGGGTGGTAAACGTCGTACCGAAGAATATCATTATACAAGTCCAAATTAAATATATTAACATCACGCACGCATACGGTCATATTTTTCGACTAGTATCCGGTGACCTACAATAATGAAATTTGAAAAAAATTGAATTAATAATAGATAATGGTGCTTTATGAGCCTAAGTTTGTCAACGTTCATAAGTTATTAACTCTCATATTTCCAGTTGTTTGCAACCCTCGGTATGCGAAAACAGCTCGCACTGATCGGGTTATCGAGATGCTAAAGAAAGAAAGTGTTTATTTCAGATCTAATGTGGGTTTTCTCAAGATCCAAAAAGCTCAGCGATGTGGGCGTGGCTGCTCTGGAAAAAGTTTTCAAGGACAACTCCTACTTGAACAAAAATGAATATAAGGCAGTAGACTTTTCAAAAGAAGCTTGCCAAATCACAGGTTCGCAGCCACATTTCCAAAGAGAAAGCTAGTTTTGAGCGTGTGAAGCACTTTTTGGGCGAATAAAGGTCATCGAACTTGTAAGGCAAAAATGTAACTTTGCCAAATACAATTTCTATCGAATGAACAATATCGTTGCAGTGTCTTTTGCAAATTGTTTTGAGGACCTTTTTACACCTTTGAAAGTCCATGCTAATGTTATAAATTGTAAAGCAGCTCTGTCTGTCCTTCTGTCTGTGTCGTTTGTAACCATCATTTTAAATCCCCGCGTACGAAGGGTAAGAGTATGTTACGTTGTAAACTGATCATTTTTTTATACAGTATAGAGAGACAAACGAGAAATCGAAGCCCTTTAACGACTACCGACGCCCATGAACATCAGCATAATTATGCCTATGCGTTGCCCTCTTCTTCACCCAATGACCCACCCGCTACTCACAAACTGTATGAAGCGCGACACCTTAGGTGTCACTTTACAGCGGTATAAGTGAGCGAGAGGTTGTAACTTACCCTTTTATTTTGATCATAAACAAGCGTTTGCTTTTTATTTAATCTAATCTGATAAGACTATCAACAGCTGCAAGTGTGCAAGTGCCAGGATTATGTCCAAAAGTGAAGACCGTTGAGAACTTTGATTTTGAATCGGTAATTTTCTTTTGTAACTTTTTTTATAGCATAGAGGAACAAAATTTCAATAGGAGCGATTCAGTGGCTATCGACGCTCATCCGTATATACATTGCTCTCCTATATACCTTTCTCCCAATGAGGTTCTCGCAAATCGCACGAAACGCGATGGTATAACCATAATTTTAAGGCACTATCATGTGAACGAGAGGTACCACACTGGTCGACACAACTCAGCTGAAGGCAGCGTGGCAATACCTACCAGTGGTAAACTTTGTATAATTAGCGCCAGTCATCAGCGAAACAAATTCAGAGGGAGTGTCCGCTGAGTTCGTTTCGTTCGGCTCAGGTCAAGATAGGGGTTAAAAATGGTCGCCACTACGGTTCAAGCATAGTAGAGTCCCACCGCTACTGCCTGGGTCACTGCCTGGGATACCCCAGGATGGATATACAACCATACACCTTGTGCGAAGCCAATTGAACCGAGGAGGCGGGTGCTCTTCGTACACCTCATTAAAAAGAGGGGACTAAAGAGCAGGAGGAGGAGCCGCTCCTTGTACCCCTCTTATAAGAAGAGGGGACAAAAAGAGCAAAAGGATGCGGCACTTTTGGGCAAGATGCGAGGATGGAAGCTTAACCCCATTGCAATGTCCCAAAGTTGGTGGGGTTGTCATGTGGTGCGTCTGTGTCTGTGGAGTCATCTGTGGAGGTGGCGTCAGTCCTTTAGTCTGAATAGCCGTCGAGGTGCCCTGATGATTTGTTGTTCCGGCTCCTCACCAAAGGCGGCACTGATAGCACTCGCGGTGGGTATTCGGCACTATGCGCCGTGAGCCCCACATACCACTGGACCCCACCCAGCGCTAGTGAAGGCGCGTAGATGCGTTGCCCCGCATCCACAAAAAAGGGGGTTAAAATGGTAGTAGTAGGAAAGTAATGACGTCGAGAAAGAGATTTGTGAAATCCTATTTTGAATATATGTTGGTTATATATTATTATAGTTATATGGATATATTCCGTTCCTCAGTTTGGAAATGGTGTATGGTACGAACTATATAGAACTCCTCATAGAGCTGAAAAGGATGGGCAATGCAGTTATACGGAGTATACTCCGAACAAAGTGGGGTTCGATATCAAGAGCTATCATGTAAAGCATGGCGAATTGAAAGAAATTGAAGGTTACGCTACACTCCTTGAAGCAGGAAAAATGATTTATACTCTTCCTTATGGCGGTTGGTAACTTTTCGCTGTATACAAAATAATCTTAGGACGGATAATAATTTCAGTCATACACTAATGTCAAATTTGTTAGAAACATTTGATTTTAGTACCATTACGCTTTAACCAAAAATTTCAGTCAAATCTTAGTTTTGACGAATCTAATGATTTTTCCGATTAAGTAAATAAAACAATGTAATTTTGCAGTTGTAGATCGCTCTATCCATAAATATTTATCAAAAGAGTGGCTGGCGATCAATTTAAACCAATAAAACAAACTTTTGTTTTACAAAAAAAAAAAGAATAAATTATAAAAAAAAGAATATATATATATATATAGTTTTTATACAATAAAAAATATATTTTTTTTTACTAGCTGTGTCCTGCGTTTCTTTAACTTTGCAAAAAATATATTTTGATACTACAACGACAAGTTCTGAGTCAAGTCACTATTGATAATAAGAAACATGAACATGAGTTCAACAGCAGTTCAAGAGAATTTTGAACATTTCAATTGCTGGTTAACATTTAATGGAATGCTTTTTTCAGTAAACGGAGCCACATCTAACAGTGTTTTGAACGTTTTGGCCACTGACAACAGAAACTATGCTGTTCTATACCATTGCAATTATAACCCGGCGAAGAAGTATCACAGAAGTAAGTATTGGTTAGACTAGACTATACTAATAAATTTTTAAAAAAGGTCTTTTAGCAATATTTCATTGCATTCTACGATTCTGACTTTTGTGGTACTGTAAAAAACCATCAGTCATTCACTAGTTTATTCTGAACATGTGAAAAGAATAGATACCAACCAACATGTCTTTGAAATTCTTACTAAGCTAAACCGTTTTCTAGACGGGCGCTGACCGTGCGGTGTCAATATTTTCAGAAAATGATGACACTCATTTTGGCGAGCTTTACTTTTTGTACATATCATAAGTGACATTATCGTACAATTATAGCTTTATTGGTTACACAGAACAATTGCCTACTGTGTACTGAAAAGGAATTTTATTTTACAATTCACGTTGTATATTTATTTCATTTCAGATCTTGTTTGGGTATTCTCAAGGACTAAATCGCCTAACGCAGCAGAGCGACGTGCGCTTGAAGCTACTTTGGACAACGTGTACAAAACTAACACACATCTGAGAAGAGAAGAGTTAATAGAAAATGATTTCTCTCAACAAGCTTGCAAAGTTACAGGTATATTCCGCCGAAATTAATTATCACTGTATACATATATTAGTAAGAGGTAGTGCCATGCTGCACAGGAGGAGGTAGCGCCATACATGGTGCATGACACCACATCCTCCTATTCAACGGAATTTGGGGCCGACACAACCGGGGAAGTCACCTAGGGTGTCGCGTTTCGTGCGGTTGTGAGTAGCCGGTGGCCATTGGGGGGGAAAGGCTAGCAACGCATCGGCATTATTATGCTGATGTTCATGGCTGTCGTTAGTCGTTGAAAGGCATCGATTGATCGTTTGTCCCCCTACACTATAAAAAAAGCACAAATAATTAGACCCGGTAACCTTATTAAATATCAATGTTATTTATAATTACCTTTAAATTCTTTGTTGTAGAATAATTTCATTATAAACTATGTTATCGTTTACTAGATATTGAGTATTAAAGAGAAACTAAAAGCTAGCAATGAACCAAGTTATTGTTGTCCACGTTGTTAGAGTTCACGTATGGGTAGTAAAATCGTATGAACAAGGGGAGCGTAACGCTTTATAGCGCCTTACATCAGTAATATCTCTCAAACTTTTCGCTTGTCTTGTTAATTTTCTTTATAGTATAGAGGGACAAACGAACAATCGGAGCCTTTTAAGGAGTACCGACGCCCATAAACCTCCGCGTAATTACTGGATGTGTTGCCAACCACAATGGGCCACCGGCTACTCTGAAACTGCACAAAACGCGACAACGAAGATGTCACTTTACGACGGTATCTTGTGAGCGAGGGATACCGGTAGTGCCTATTTCATTGCAATGCAGTTTTAAAGTTCTTTATAAAGTAAATTAAGTCCAGTTGCCGTACAGAGTTTTTATCATAAGACTTATCGATTTGGATTATAGATGATACATGGCATCCTATGATTAACCTAATCGTAACTTTTTATCGTTTCTGTTTTTGTGTATACAGTTGCTAATGTGCCAGGATCAGGATTTTGCCCAAGAGTAAAAACCGTGCAGAACTTTGACGTCAAATCGGTAATTTTATATTGTTTCTTCTCTGAAATCTTTTATAAGCTTAATTGTTTCCTGTTGTTTTGTAATCTATTTTCAACTAATTAACTATGTTAAACTTTAAATCATTGTTTCTTAACTAAGCAGATGTCGTTGTAGGTAAGTAGCACATTGTCGCAAATAAGTTTATAAAATTATTGGATGTTTCAGTTCGGAAACGGCACATGGTATGAAGTTGCTCGAACGGACCACAGAGCCGAGAAGGACGGACAGTGTAGTCACGCGGAATATACACCGAAGGGAGAATACTTCGGCGTTAAAAACTATCACGTCAAAGAGGGTGTTTTGAAGGAAATGGAAGGATACGCCAGAGCATCTACTGAAGCTGGAAAAATGATTTACTCTCTACCATATGGAGGTAACTTATGTTTTTGCCTGGCCCCGTCAGAAAGAGGAATTACGTTTTCTTCGAACGTATGCAAATTGCTATGTTGCCAGCTTGAACTATTTGAGGAATTTTAACGTATGACAACAACAACAACACATGTTCATGCCTGCTCGCTAATAGGATAGGCAGAGAAATTATGACATTCCGTAAAAATAACTTAATGTATCGATCCTTAAAAATAATTTTGGTTGCGCAATTCCAACTGCTTGAAATGTATTCTACTGTATCCAAAACTCAGATATATTTTTAGCAATCGGTTTTTTGTTTTCAATTTAAGATTAGTTAAATATTTTATTTTGGTGACAGTTTTATTCTCGCTGAAATTGATGTGGCACTTTATCTATTTCGTCAATTGAGTGCCGCTTCCTACTTGTTTTATTTACATGAATAGGAAAACAACATATGATATTATGTTATTTTTTATAGAAAATGCGTTTACACTTCCTGGATACTAAAAAAAAAAAAATATGTAAATTTCAGCAAATGGTGAAATCACAGACAACGTGTTAAGTGTTCTGGCTACCGACAACAAGGACTATGCTGTTTTATACCACTGCCACTTCAACCCAGAGGATAGCTCACACCGTAGTTAGTATAAGTTATCTATCTTAGATTTTTTTTTTGTAATACGTATCATAATTTATCTATCTTAGAAAAAAAAATGTGCTACTTATCTAAGTATCATTATTGTTTATGTGTATATTGTACGTAAAAGGTAGTGCCATGTTACCTCTCTCACTCACGTGGTACGACAGAAAGTGATAGCTGTATCTGATTTCGTAAGGTTTGCGAGATTTTGGTGGCCCATAGGAGGGACGGAGGACAATATCTGTGCAAAAAATACGTGGATGTCCTATGTGTTATTAGTAACTGTGCTGCATGTGCAGAATTGGATCCGCATAAAAACTAAAAACGGGATTATATGTATTACTAGGATTTCACTGTCCGTCTGCCCGTCTGTCTGATACTAACCTGACTCTCATCCAGACTCATACTCAGCCGCTACAATAAAAATAATAAAATTAGAATAAAATAATTATTAAAGTGAGACTTCCACGCTACGGACACGATATTTATCCGTTTTTTATAGATCTTACGGAACCTTTCTTTTGTGACTGGGCCGGTTTTTGTTTATTTTTTATGCGTTTACAGATCTCGTATGGGTATTCTCGAGGACTCAGAGACTGAGTTATGAAGGTGATTCTGCTGTGGATGCCGTTTTCAAGGCTCATCCGTTCTTAAAGAAGGAGGATTTGATAAAAGTCGATGTATTAAAACGAGCTTGCATGATAACAGGTGTGTCATAGTCTTTATTTGGTTGATGTTCGTGACATTGTGGAACCTATTTCGTGCTATGAAATGTCACGGAAATATTGATGTAAAAAATAATTATTGGTTATACCCCGTACAACAAAATTGTACCAATACATCTCTGGTAATTATATTATTATTATTAAACATAGTTAAAATAGCTATTATAAACATTCACTATTCGGGATGCATCCTTCCCATCTGCGGGAGAGTAGGGTTCGGTCATATCGACCCCAAACCTAGTCTCATCGTCAGACGAGCACTTATAGCAATCCGGTGAAGGCGTTTTGGACTTCTCTTCGCTTCCACAGCACACACTTCAGGCCCGATAAAGAAGGACTACATATACACGCATCTTCAAGCCAGTCCCCTACTGGGGTAGTCAGAGAGATGTACGAAATATTTTACTATAAAATTAAGAATATTTATCATTTTAAAAGGTTTCTTTACCGGTTAGGTAGCTTTCGGTCACATGATACCACCATAAAATTACAGCTATACTGTGCAGTTGATGAGTAGCCGCCTTTCTTTTGCGGAGATGGGACAACAATTAAAAAGTTTTTTTTTTTGGGAATTGGGGCATTATCATAGAACGACTTGGGCCCTGGTCGACTACTTTATTAATCAATAAAATTATTCAATAATACAGCATTTTTCATTTGTCTTCAGCTGAGAGCGTGAATGTTCCTGGTTTTTGCCCCCAAGTGAAAACTGTCGAAGATTTTGATGTTGAATCGGTAATATTTTTCTATATTAGAATTAGGTAAGGACATAAACAGAAATAGTAAGAGATAATGTCATAATGCCATTGTCATGCTGCATTGCATTGACGACCGGCTGGCTCAGTTGGTAGCGTGGCGGTTAGTGCGCGTGTTACGCCAGAGGCCACGGGTTCGAATCTCGCCTAAGGTCATGGATGTTTTTCTATGTATTATATGTATTTCTGTAATAAAAATTAGAATAATGTCAAGTATGTTGCCCATTGTCTAGTACCCGTCCACAAGTCCTTACGGTACTTACCACAGGGCTAGGCTAATGTGGTGTGATAAGTCCACTGATATTATAATTGCAGTCCAATGGGGCCACAAGCGATGCTTGTCAGTTTTGGAGGCCGGCGGTGTGATACCATTGTATGGGTCACTTGTAGCTTACCCAATACCTGCGTGAAATTATAGCTAAGCTGTCACGTTTCGGTTTGGGATGAACCATTGGGAGGTTGGAGCAAAGAGAGCACGGCGCATATTGTGAAGTGTCAGTAGTAAAAATCAGTAAAAAAGTAGTGCTATACTGCATTGCAGCGCAATTGGGCCGGCGCTATCGTGGAGGTATCTGTCCCTCGCATAATACCGATTATTCTTGAATGAAGATTGCAAAGTATAGTACTAACCCTAAAATTCCGTACCCAATATTGGCTCCTTGTACCTTGCATTGATCTAAACTAAAACAAAATAAAATTTGAAGCTCTGATTACGTTAAGAATAAAACTTTACTTTTTTATTGCCAATAAAAAATTAAAGTTTATTTCCTGCACAGTGAATACATTCGTGTTCTTATATTTCCTTAGGACATTCATCAGTTTATTTGTTTTTTCTTTCAGTTTGGAAATGGCATTTGGTATGAAATCGGCAGGACTCCTCATATAGCCGAGAAGGATGGACAGTGCAGTTACGCTAAATACACACCCGCTGCAAATGGTTTCCACGTCGCCAATTACCACGTCAGAAATGGCCAACTGAAGTTTATCGAAGGATATGCCAGAGCTAGCCATGAATCAGGAAAAGTGATCTACTCCCTTCCTTATGGAGGTAATGAATTGGCGAATGTCGTGGAAATTTACATTATTTTTGTAGTATTTGTGTGTAATGTTTTACTACTTTTAGCCTGTTTTTTTTAAAAAAGGTGCTTCTGTCTTGGTTAAAGGAGGTATCACGTGAGCCAAAATTGCCTTCCTGATCTTGCCGGCCCAATTCGACTGCAATGCAAAAAAGCATGATAGTACCTCCTACTTACACATCACGCCTACTCTGCAAAACAGCAATGTTATCGCACACGAAATAGTACATTTTGTCATAGGGGAGGAAAGTACTACATTTCCTCCATCGTTGCATATAATTCTTTTTTCCACCTATGCTGAATGTTTGAATCTTGTCACTATTTTTCTCCAGTTGTACAAGGAAAATAGTTTTAACTGTCATCGTAGGGTGGAAGTAAGAGAAAAAAATCATACTTTCTATGCCCTTTTTCGAAACCTATCCTATACTAATATTTTCTTCCAGATTCCGGTGCCATCACTGATAGCGTGCTTAACGTTCTGGCCACTGACAATAACAATTATGCTGTTGTATATCATTGCCACTACGACGCGAAGTTGAAATCATATAGAAGTGAGTATTTTTCAAATGCCTTTCTATACTCCATTTTAAACTAGAAGACACTGGAGCCACCGCCGTTCCGAGGAGCCGCAGGGGCGAATGCAATAGCGTCGCCAACATTAGTAGGTCCCTCCGAAAAAAACTTCATTTCAGGGAGCAGTGAGTGACGATTTTAAAACGGATACATATAAACAAGATTTGAAATTTGAAAACAGATCGCTGACTATAAACATCACACTTTCTTTTTTATATTCTTTTTTTCGACGCAAACATTTAAAGTTGTCATTCCTGGAACTTCAAATACTTGCTGTACCAGAGCTCCAGTAGCGTTGAAAAAAAGCGAAATTCCTTTTCGAAAAAAAAAACACTTATTAGAGCTACTTATAATAGGAAAAGTGGACAAGTTTCTCACGATTGCTTTTATAAAAGACTATAAATGATGACTCATAAGCACGTAAACATGCCTTCGAATAATATCTACATACTAAGGTTCTGGTGTGGCAGCCGCGTTTAGGAAAACGAAGTTCGTTCACCTGGTGGGACGACATTCTCCGTGCAGTAGCTGGTCCGGGGTGGATGCGAGTAGCAGGAAATCGGTCGAATTAGCGTTCATTGAAACAGGCTATGTCCAGCAGTGGGCCGATAAGGGCTGATAATGATCATGACGATGAACTATGGTTTAAATCATTGTAATCTTGGGTAAGATTACAATGATTTAAGCCATAGTAAGAAAAAACAGAAGTGAAGACAAAAAAATGTTCCTGTCACGCATCTGCAAGGAAATATATTTACATTCATATTAGGTACCTGATACTTTTAAAAAAACTAGGTTCTTGCCTTATTGCCTTGAAAAGGTAGTGTTGACTTCCTTTGTTTCACGATGAATTAGTAATTCTCGATTTATATTATGAATTGTATTACGATACAAATATCGTTACATCACTCTACATCGTTACGTCGATCGTTACATCGATCCTTACATCATTCAAACTCACAGGAGATACATCAATATTTCGACTAATATACAGCTGGATTGGTGAGTCATTTTCATCACTGCGGTAAGATATTCAGTACTCGATTCTCATCCAAGATTTGTAATGAAATTAGTACCTTTTTTAAAAATATCCTATAAACTATTGAAAGCGTCGATATAGTATTAGCTATGTCGCTTGGACTATTGATAAGAGGACGGACGCAACATCGACTGTGATATCACAACACAAAGCTACGGCAACCGTAATATAAATATCGACAATACATAACTAAGACACAAACGTCTACGAATGATTTAACTGTATCAACATATAGACTATATAGAGGAAGTAAACTCAGAAAACAAAAACACGAATGTTCTAAAAGTCCCGGCTGAACTTAAACCTGTTAAAAAGATGTGTGAGATAAGTGTTCATTTAATCGTTATCATAACAGTTCCTGTCATGTTTGTTTTTATATAAAGTTTTGATTTAACATTTTATTTATTTTTAGATCTTCTCTGGCTGCTCTCGAGGTCCAAGGAATTAGATATAGTATCAAGCCTTGCTATTGTATCAGTTTTCAACAGTTATCGCTTCCTGAGGGGAGATGAGTTCGTACCCGTCGATTTTTCAGACGAAGCATGCCAGATAACAGGTTTGATTTGACCATATTCTAAAGCGCGCAATATGTATGATATAGCCTCGCTCGCTATACCTGTAAATAGTTAATCGAAAATAATTATAAACTAGGGTTTTTATAAGGATACATTATCAGTGTGAAAATTTAATGAAAAACAGGCCAAACACATCATAAATTAGCCCGAACAAACATCGTGCCATATGGTATTTGTACATTCATAGATTTTTATTTAGTATGGTTTATAACATTGTCATTAGGGTTTCTTTTTGAAAACTGATTAAAATATTCTGCTTTACAGCTGACAGCGTGGAAGTGCCTGGACCATGCCCCGAGAACGTGAGCACGATTGAAAACTTTGATGTCGAATCGGTATTGTATATTTTTATGTGCTCCTATTAAATTTCGATAACATTTGTTCAATTAACTTTATGACAGTACTTTGTACTTTCAAAAGTCTATAAAATACCGTATTGGTAATACTACTTTGATTCTAGGTATTCGATTTACTCATTGATTTAGAAAAGTAGCCGCTGTAATACTTACAATATTATAACTATGTCATATAATACTCACCTGAACGAGTTTACTATTGAGCTTTATAATTATATAAATCGAAACTACGTGTTAAATGAACGTCGCCACTAGCTACAGAACATCTCCTGCTAGACGTAGGCCACCTCTAAGTAGTGCTCAATTCACGTTCGGCATCCACCATCCATCCATTCGCAACATTTGCATCTTGGAGCATTCCACGCAGAGAAAAACTGAGCCCGCTGAGTGACGTCGAGCCTGAGAACTATTGGCCATTTGCTAGCCAATATTTCTTTTATAGAATAGGAGGGCAAACGAGAAATCTGAGCCTTTTTACGACTACCGACGCATATGAACATCCACATAATTACCATGCTACTCACAAATCGCACGAGACGCTACACTGAAGTTGTCACTTTACGGCGGTATTAGTGAGCGAGAGGTACATCCCCGGTCGCGCCGGCCCAATTCCGTTGCATAGGAGGATGCAGCATGGCATCTCTTCCTAAAAGTAGAGTGGGTTCCCTATGTTACCACAGTATGACATACTGGTAGAAGACTTTAAACTCTGCTATATTTTAACGACAATATCCTCTTAGGTTTCTTGCTATGAATTGCCCATCCAATTTCGATTCGGATATCTCTTTCTAGCAGTCATTCGTAGATACACGACGCCTCCATTGGCTACCGGAAATTTTGTGTGAGATCTCGATGGGATTATGGCACCACCTCTACCACAACGTACGTTGTCTAATCAACAATTACATAATAACAATTATTGGTTAAAAAAAATGTGATTTACTTTGTTTCTTTTGTGTAAAAGTTAATAAATAGTATTGAACTGCTAAGAAATACAAACTAACGTACGTGAACTTTAAACAATTTTCTTCAGTTCGGAAATGGCGTGTGGTATGAAGTAGCCAGAAGCCCTCATATAGCTGAGAGAGATGGACACTGCAGCCATGCCAAATACACGCCAGGACACAATGGCTTCCGTGTCTCCAACTACCACGTCCGAAACGGAGAATTGAAACTCATTGAAGGATATGGCAAAGGAGCCGATGAACCAGGAAAAATGATCTATTCTCTTCCATATGGAGGTAATATTTTTTTTATTTGACGTTGATTTATAGCATATGAGGCACATGAGCAGTTGGGCCTTTTCATAGTAAGTGATCACCAACGCTCACAGACATCCTCAACACCAAAGTTTAGAGACAAGTAAGCTCTTTTATTTAATGTCCCTTAGTCGTATCCGGAAATACCGAAGCGTACCGATTCCATAAAAAAAGTTTTGCGCAGGAAAAGTTGCGCTTGAAGGGCGCGGTAGAGATTAGAAATATATCAAATAAAAAACGGACCATGATAAGATTAGTTAAATAAACATAGTGTAAAAATCATTTTCATAGCTCCTTAGATAATAAAATAATTTTACGATCTCGTCTCCTTCTTTTTCCCTATAAGATCTCATCGTGGTAATATTTTAAATAAGAACATTTGTTGTGGTACAATTTAAAATATTAGTATAGTACTGAAACTTTAAAGTATTACTTTGTGGAATATTACACATCCATACGGAAATTAAAATAGAATAGGGGGTAAAGAGAGATTGGAGCTTCTTTACTACTACCGACGCCCATGGACATTTACATAATTTCCACGCCGATTCCTTGAAATGGGCCAACGGCTACTCACAAACTGCACGAAATGCGACACTGAAGATGTCACTTTACAGCGGTATTATGCGACAGGTATCACCCCAGTCGTGCCGGCCCAACCTCCACCCATGCAGCTTAAAGTGATGATTGATTGATTCCTAAAAGTGGGTAACATGGAAAACATCGCATTGAGTCAAATCTTTAGTATCGTTTACTTTCTGTATTTGAGTAAAACTAATAACAATGTTACATTTTAAATATGATATTATATTATGCTTCTTAGAGCGGGAAGCATAAAAATGTCATTATTTAATTGCTTTGCATTTTTTATTTTTAGAAAATGGTAAAATGACTAACAATGTAGTGAATGTATTGGCTACGAACAATAAAAACTACGCTGTTTTATACCACTGCAACTACAACGTGCAAAAAGATTCGCACCGAAGTAAGTTAACAATTATTTTTTTTCATAATAATAACATACCTTCTAGACTACGACGGCCGTTTCTACGGATTAGTGGCCCAATACACAGGACATATTATACCACACAAGTGTATGAACAGACGTGTACTTTCTAGCTTTTATACTCGAACTCCGATGGTACCACAATCTGACAAATTCAGTGAGAAATCATTAGCTAGATTTAACAAGAGTGACTGATTTCACATTGATATTAGAAAATCTCAGTATCACTTAATGGTCCGATCGTAAGTCGAACCTGAGCCTTGCCATGAGATCAAGAGGTAGCCGTTTATATGAATAAAAGTAATCTTTACCTATACCTTTTCACTGTAGATAGTGCTGACGCTATTGCAGGTTGGCGAATTCCATATGTAGTAAGAACTTTACTTTTGTCCTATAGGATATTTGCTCACGTAGCTTTTAAGTGTATGCCAAGCGATGCAATCGAACCGCCCACAGTTCGCACGCAAAAGTAATGGTTCAGTGAGTCACTAAGAGTAAATTATCATCACCACTCGATATTCATTGCTTTTTAACTTAGATACTTAAAAGTATCAAAGCATATTATAAGATAAAAATAATTTGTTAATGTTTTTTTAGATCTTTTATGGGTCTTCTCGAGGTCCAAGAAAATGAGCTACGAATCCAGTGCGGCTCTGAAATCTGTCTTCGATGAAAACGCATTCCTAAGGAAAGAAGAATTAATCAATATCGACTTTTCAGATCAAGCCTGTCAAATTAATGGTAAGGGATTTTTACTAGCGTCGTGAATGTGAAAAAGTTTGTGGTGTTGCCGATATTTTACATCAATTACCAAAATTACTGGATACAGATATCAACAGAATACATTTTTATACTATAGGGGCAAAACAAGAAATCGGAGTCTATTGACGACTACCGACGCTCATAGACATCCGAATTATTGTCATAAAGATGCGCCGCCCTTTATTCCAATGGCTTGTCCTAACACAAAGTTTTAATAACACCTAAGTTATTTTGCAAGAGTACGAGCAATTGTAGCACCTAAAATAGTCGGACATGATCAGGGTACCGCAAACATCGGACAGGCGTAAAGTGATAGCTATTGTTTTGAGAGGCAACACTGCTGCATAACCTCATAATATGTCCTTATACGCAGGTAGTCAGAAAAAGGCTAAACATGTTCTTGTACCCAAATATCCTATAAGAAATAATCTAAATTATTTTAGCCTGTTGTGATTCACAATGCCACTATCAGGGAAGTGATAGCGTAAAGATGTGTTGTTGTTATAAATTCTTTGAGCAAAGCAGCAAAAAACTGTATTGGAAGTGATTGTGTATTGGGGTCATTGTCAAACTTAGGCGTTTACTATTACCATTTTTTAGATATGTTATATTTAACGATCTAAATTTATCTATGCAGCTGCAAGCTTCGAGGTGTCCGGGTTTTGTCCAGATGTGCAGACGGTCGAAAACTTCAACTATGAATCGGTAATTGTTTTTAATTGAATATGAAATATTCGAATTCAAAATATATACTGTAATGGAAGTTACACACTATTATGTGGAGCGAATAAAAAATATTTTATATAAACAGTATATTTGTCATTTCTCTATCATTCTGCGTCTCGTTGGCATTGTACGTCTTCTTATTGTACATTAATATAATTAATTATGTTAATAATAAATTATGGGCTTTAATTTATTTGATACATCTTATCTGATAAAATAGCATCAGCAAGCTACATAGATCACAAGAAGTTAAAAGAGACAAACATTTGAGTACGGATACTGATAGTATGTCTCCTTTACAGTTTAGGAATGGAGTATGGTATGAAATTGCTAGGACTCCTCACACAGCTGAACAAGGCGGGGGAGTGTAGTTACACTGAATACACACCGGCTGGAGAAGGCTTCGATACCAAGAACTATCACATTAAAGATGGCGAATTGAAGAAAATTGAGGGATACGCAAAAGCTTCGCACGAAGCAGGAAAAATGATTTACTCCCTACCTTATGGAGGTAAAAATTTACGTATGAATATGATTTAGATCAAAGCAAATTCTATAAATAATTGGTAATACGAAAATATATTGCAGCTATCCGCGTTTATTTAAAAAACTTGGACTTTGAAACTCATAAATATTTCAAAGATTTTTTGCTCTATTACTTTATGATTTCTATTATTACCTAGGAATTGTGGTGTGCGTGTAATTAAAACCACGTCAAATATCTGTAAATATGAGCATGTAAGTGGCAAAGGTTTATGACTTTCTATTGTTGTCTTTCAAAGGAGATCTAGTCCCTTGGGGCCTTTGTAACCCAATTAGATCAAGTTAGTTAGCCGCTGCTCAATACACGAAGATGTGTGGCTTTTCTGTCTGTTGTTAGACCAATCTTTTCTATTCCAAAATTGAGACCGGGAAATACAGAATTAATTGACAAGCAAGTAATTAATTGACAAAGAAATATTTATACTCTCAATCATATACAGTCATAGATTTACGTAGAAACAATTATAGATATAAACCTCAAAAATGTTTGCAGTAGAATATGTGAGCCTGAAATCATTATATTTTTGTCCCACTATAGTTAATTGTTTTTTTTTTTAGAAAATGGTGCTACCACTAGAAGTATGCTGAATGTGTTGGCCACTGATAACGACAATTACGCTATTCTGTACCACTGCAACTTTAACGCACAGAAGAAATCCTACAGAAGTGAGTAACACTTAATGACTGGTATGATTCAATTATTATATACATTTTTCTGTGTATGTTTTACACCATTGGTGGTTACAGTTTTGTTGTTTTGGAAATAATTAATAAAATAATAAACAGACATGAATGTTTATGTGGCTGATACTATTAAATTTACTAACTAGGAACTAAACGTGAGATTGGGAGAGGGAAAATTTTATTTTAAAATTGTAACAATTAATTTTTTTAAATTGTAATAATAAATTTCTTTTTAGATTTTGTATGGGTATTCTCAAGGACTAAGGAGCTCAGTGAAGAAGGAAAAGTGGCAATGGAATCTGTCTTCAACAACAATTCCTTCTTAAGGAGAGAGGAATTGATTAATGTAGACTTCTCAGAAAAATCTTGCCAAATTAAAGGTACCAAAACTTAAAAACGTCTTTTATTACCTAAAATACGTTACATATATACAGATGACCAATTGGCGTGCGTCAGACGCATTATAAAAAAAGGAACATTAATACAAGAAAAGAACATTAATATATGTCCTAAGCATTCAATCAATAGCCGCTCCTAAAGGCCTGATAAATTAAAATATATTTGGTTGTAAAGTTTCAGAAACATAGCTTATACCAAATAGCCTTTAACCTCTTGACACAACTTGACTTGATTATACAATTTGTAATGGTTCCGTGTTTCCAGTACCCGGACGATGCCCACAAGTGAAAACGGTATCCAATTTTGATTTCAAAGCGGTAAGTTATTACAAATAGAGCAATGGATATAAATACGATTTCTTTGTTTAGTAGTAAAGCTGTGTAGTAGTAAACGGAAAAAAACTTAAGCACTATTGAATAGAATTCAGGTCCTCACGATATTTCACGAAGCATATTTTCTCATTACTGATTATTTGATTATTTCACGAAGCATTACTAGATCGACAATAAACAGAACTTAGCAAGTCCTATTGAATGACTCTAAAGATTAACCAGGAGCTGGATATAATGGGTCTTCACCGCCATTAAATGCTCTGAGGCGAAATTTCACATGTGAAGTCCGGACCAAAGCTTGCTTGACTAGGTTCCTCTGTTGTAGGAAGCCACAAATTCAGTATTTTGTTATTAGTTCGGACAAGGTGTATGGTATGAGGTTATGAGGACATCTTACAAAGCCGAAGAAGGTGGAAGGTGCAGTTATACGAAATATACTCCCTCCGCCAATGGCTTCAATCTTGAGAACTTCCATGTTCGTGATGGGCAATTGAAGAAAATTGAAGGTTACGCCAGACTTGCTCCAGGCGTTGGACAAATGATTCACTCACTTCCTTACGGAGGTAAGTAATTTTTCTCGGAGATACACGGATTATTATGACATCTAATGTTATATATGATATCTATAGTAAGAGCTAGTGCTATGCTGCATTGCAGTGAAACTGGGCCGGGACGACCGAGGAGGTACCCCTCACTTAATTGACACCGTCGTAAAGTAACATCAACGGTGTCACGTTTCGTGTGGTTTGTTAGTAGCCGGTGGCCCATTGGGAGGAGATGAAAAGCAGGGCAACGCATCTGCGTCGGTAGTCGTAGCAGGGCACCGATTTCTCGTTTGTCCCCTATACGTTAAAAAATCGATGTGTGTGTGTGTGTGTATTTGTATGTAAATGTGGTATCTATGTATGAATAAATGTATATTTTTTGTATGTCCTATTTATCTTAGAACAAGGAGACAAGCATATTTCTATCTAGGATTTAGTACTATACAGATATAACTCATTTTTAACCAAATTATGAACTAAATTTATAACCTTATTAAAAGCGTGCTCAATAATAGGTATTAAGGAGGTAGATATTTAGATGGTACATTCGGATGTCTTATTTCCTTTAATTTTTTGATCCTATTTTACACACCCTCGAATGTCTTTATTTAACGTGACAAAAACCAATAATACTTCTGTGCAATGGAAATGAAAGATGTCTCCACTTTTCTTACAGTAAATGGAACAATCACAAACAACGTGTTAAATGTATTGGCGACTGATAATAAGAACTATGCCGTTTTGTATAACTGCAACTATGAAAAACCAACGGAATCATACGAAAGTAAGTTAAACGTAGCGTGCGAAGGTTATTTATTGTTAATTGGTTTGGCAATATGTATTGTGGTTGAGGTAAGATTAAGTTCCTACTTTTCGTTGGCCTGATTTCTGTGGATTAGAGAATGTTTTTTGAGTTGAGAAAAAATATTTAAGCCATGTAAAAAAGAATATGAAAAATGTTTTTATCACTCTTCTTTCTCTAGAGAGTAAACCTTTATGCAGCTTGTGCATCTTCTGATTTGTTAGTGCTCAAATAAAGCGTAGAACATATTGATTTGAAAGAAACACGTGGCGGTTAGTCCGCGTATTACGCCGGTGGTCGCGAGTTCGGATTCCGCCCAGGTCATGGATGTTTGTCTATTGTATTACATGTATTTCTGTAATAGAAACCTTAAATATATAAAAATTCGAAAATTTATAATAACATCAATTATATTTCCGTTGTCTAGTACCCGTGACAGAAGTCCTTACGTACTTAGCACATAGGTAGGCTAACGTGGTGTGATAACTCCACAGTAATTATTATTATTGTACTGAACTGTTACTGGGAAACATCAGTGATCGTATATAGACATACGTTTTAGAATGGTCAACCTGATGCGCATATGTTTAGGTCGTCTTTACAAAGTGCAAAGTTTGTCAGTTACACATAAATAATGGTAGATTTTTTTTACGTAGCCTCAATTAAAATGAAACACCACTTAACTAAACATGACTTAAAGCCATAATGACATAGTACCTTTATTTATTCATAATAAAAAGTCAAAAACTTAGGGCTTTACTCTTAGATTAATTATCATTCATAGACAATGATCTAGATATACAAATATCACTGAATTCGTCATTGAAAAAAAAAAACAAACAAAACTGAGAAATGTTTATGTAAAAATAAAGCTATAAAATACTAACGATCCGCCCAGGTTTCGCAGGCGAATAAATTGTTACTTGGACATATTACATTTGTCGATCTATATGCAGTAGCCGCTCCGGGATGGATGCGAGTGGCAGGAGATAGGCCGCCTTGGCGTTCATTGAAACAGGCCTATGTCCAGCAGTGAACCGATAAGCGCTGATAATGATGATGATGTGATAACATATTGCACACTAAAAGATTCCTCGGAAACTGTTCTACCCATGGATGAAAACTGCAACAAAATTAGTATAGTAGGCTCTGTGAATGTCGATCACAGACATATCGTTTTCGGGGACTTTCTTGTCTAATTTACATAGAATAGTGTATTAATTTTCAAAAAACATATTCTTTAGATCTCTTCTGGGTATTCTCAAGAACAACTCAACTTAGCCAAGAAGGTATAGCTGCTGTGAAGAATGTATTGAATCAATATCCTCAAATTGCGAATGAAAAATTGATTAACGTAGACTTCTCGAGTGAAGCTTGTCAAGTAGAAGGTATCTACATCTACATATTAAAAATTAAATTAAATTAGTGACCGAAGTTCAATCCCGATTTAAGAAAAAAACTATTTCACTACAAGTACTGTTTAGCTGTGTGATCTTTTAAAAAAAAGTCAAATTGTGTTTCACAGTTGAGTTTTTTAATATGTCGTAAACAAGCGAAAGTATTCGTTTTGTTGAATTAAAATTGAAAAAAATGTGCACATTATAAAAAAAATAAACATTAGTTTCAGTACACCTTATTCACGTAATATTCAACTGTATAAAATGTAATATATAAACGAGCAGAATAAAATTATTACTTATAAATTTTAAGGAGCAAATATAATAGCGAAAGAATAACAAATCTGTTTTATTGAGTGTTAACTAAATCCATTATATTTTTTTTAACATGTCAGAGGAAAAAAATACATATTAAATTTTAAACATTATTTTTACTTTAATTACAAGAAATATTGGCTCATTTATGAGCACAGATATAAATATTTGTTAAGTTATATAGTACTAAAGATGTTAAGCACTAACATTAAATAACCAATTTAAAATTGCAGCTGGTAGTATTGAAGTCCCTGGATCCTGCCCAACAGTGAGGACTGTGGACGACTTTGACTATAATGCGGTAACTTCTTATTTTTTATATCTCACTATAAAGTAATAATTTTTTATATCTCACTATAAAGTAATAATTTTTTATATCTCACTATAAAGTAATAATTTTTTATATCTCACTATAAAGTAATAATTTCGATACGTTCTAGTTGTCGGTGAAAGGCGTAGAGGCTATCGTCTTGATTGTCTATTGTCATGCGACTGTTGCTATGGTGATATGTCATCTTTGTAGCTATGTTAGAACAACATGATATTCTACTAACCTTTGACATAATATTATTATTTTGACGACCGGCTGGCTCAGTTGGTAGCTTAGCAGTTAGTCCGCGTGTTACGCTAGAGATGGCGGGTTCCAATCCCACCTAGGTCATTAACTTTTATACATGTATTATATGTATTTATATAATAAAGGCTAACGTGGTATGATAAGTCTACTGATATTGTTATTACTATTATTATAACTAATATATAGTTGACTGAATGTATTGTCACTTGATGGAAATTCATTTTTTTCATTCAGGCGCCATCCTATTAAAGTATTATCAACCATTTTTTTTTGTTTACGCGGGGAAACGCATTTACGCACCTACACCGGCCCTGGGTGGGGTCCAGTGGTGTGTGGGACTAATTGCACATGATTATGTCGAATACCCACATAAACCACCGAGAGTGCCATCAGTGCCGCCCTTGGTGAGGTGCCCCGGTACAACAAATCACCCCCTAAAGGACCAACTCCACCTCCACAGATGGGGTTGCTCACCTCTACAGGACAACTCCACTGACTCTGGGACAGTGTAATGGGGTGAGGTTCCTATCTCCCCCCTTGCCCCGTGCGCAAAAGCGCTTCCTCCTGTTGTTCTTTGGTCCCCTCTTCTTATAAGAGGGGTACCGAGAGAGATTCCTTCTCCTGAACTTTAGCCCCTCTTCTTATAAGAGGGGCACAAAGATCCAGCTCGATTCAATTAGCTTCGCCTGGATTCACCCCAGGCTACTAAGCCCCACCGTCACGACAAGGCATGAACCATGGTGGGGATTGTCAACCTATAATATAACTTTGACAGGCTTTTATTTTGCGCACTCAATCTCTCTCTCATCTTATCACATCATGTTCACGATCACATCCGCAGTTGTGACAATTCGGAGTTCTCGGTCCACTTTTTCGCTCTTTTTTCTCCACTTCGCACTAGATAGTACCCTTATTTAATTACTTTAATTACCTGTAAGCGCTAGTGCCATGCTGCCTTGCCACAAAACCGGGGTAGCACGCATGAGAGAGAACCTGTCGCACTCGACAACGATATCTCTTAGTACAATAATAATAAAAATTAATTAACTGTCAAGCTCTAATAGTTTCGAAAAGACTAAAGTCACTTTACTTTCAGTAAATAAAGCTGCTTGCTGCGTTTTTATCAGCGTAAACCTTTTTTTAGGTCTTTTACAACACTCAAATTTCGCAGCTCCTAAGTTTAGCGGGTTTAAACAAGTGAAATAGGAAATATGTGATACCACAAATATAAGTAAGGTATTTCGGAATTTACTTCTAGAATGCACTTCTTAACTGGAACTTTTTTAATTTCAATGGCATGTAGTTAATGCCAACTTGGGATTTTAATTGCTATTATAATATCAAACTTGCAGTTTGGAAGAGGCGTGTGGTATGAAGTTTCGAAGTATCAAAACAACGAGGAGAAAAGTGGAAAATGCAGTTACACAGAGTACAAACCCTCTGGACTTGGATTTACAATCGAAAATTATCATGTCAATAACGGTGAACTGAAGAAAATTTCGGGAAAAGGCAGACTTGCGGGCCCAGGAAAAATTATATATTCCCTTCCTTATGGACGTAAGCATTTTACATTTAAGTAATACTTGGCAGTTTAGTTCTTTATTTGTGTAACAAGTTGAGATGGAAATTTTTTTGTAGTGTGAGTCTGTTGTGTTCGGCTAACAAACATGGACTCTAATTATTTTAACTTTTTTTTTTTCAGCAAATGGCGAAGTAACCGACAATTTGTTGAACGTTTTGGCTACCGACAATAAATCATATGCTGTTCTATACCACTGCGACTTCAATTCACAAAAGGATTCACACCGACGTAAGTAACAAAATGTTTTTGAGCAACACTTTTGTAACGCTTTAGTGATGTGTGTCTAGATGTGGAAGTTTCTTGGGATTCCTTTTTGTTAACAGGTGCAGGTTGTCTTTTAATAAAAATAAATTCTAGCCATATGATAGTTTGTTTGATAAAATATAAACTTTCTTATCAATGCCAACTTACGGGGCGTTGCTAACTCGAGGATACCAATAGAATTACAGATCTCTAAAACTGCTCTTTTTGCTGATGTATGAGCTTTTCTCTGTCAATATTCAGTGTATGAGTTGTGGTTACGTATTTATTATTGTAAGGCCTACACATTGTTAAAAAAAAAGTGAATTGGAAAAATATTTTAAGTAGTGTATTTATGCGTTCAGTGTTCACAATCAGAACCAAATTTCCATTGGGTCCTCATATTTTTTTTTATACTTTCATTTTATACCTGTCACAACAAAACGTGCGGATGCTTTGTGTGCGTTTTATCAACATATACATAGACGTTGAAACAGTAGTAAAAGATGTGTTTTAATTGCGTGTTGCTATCGGACATGTTTAAATTACTGATTTGAAATTTTTGAACTAAACTGTCACTATATTTATGTATTAAGTTTACGCGAATATTACTCATTACAATGAAACTACCTTTACGGATCTTATGTATACTTGTGTACTTTATTTTAACATCACATATTTCCAGACTTTGCTTGGGTGTTCTCGAGGACAAAGGATCTTCAACGAGAAACTATCAAAGCCATGTTAGCTTCAATCAAAGCTTATCCATTCTTGAAGAAAGAGTATTTTGTAGAGGAAGATTTCGCGGCCAGCGCTTGCAATGTATCTTAATTATCATTAAGATATTATCAGTATCAATACATTTTTATTTGCTATAAACCTTTGATTTCTAATTGTTTCGTGTTAAGCGAATAAAAGAATGCATGTAGTTAAATTTACCCTTATTTGCGCACTTAAATGCTATAAATATCCTTAGGAATGGAAAATCATTTATTTCCTGTAAGAGGTGGAATTTTGTATGCAAGTTATAGTTAGTTTGCTTAATGATTTTATTTCGTTACCTTCTCAGTTGTTTTCTTATTCTTATTAGTTCCTATGGTTGCAAAGTACTTAATTTTGTAATTTCCCCTGACAATAAGCAAACAAACAATAAAAGTAACAATTGAAAAGCATTTGTCAGCTTTGCAATTGTTACTTTTACTGTAACTATTTTGAAATAAAGTACCCTGTGGTGTGTTAAATTTTGACTACAAAATAAATTGTTCAATTAATTTTGTATTTTACTTATAAAATTAAGTTTCCTTAAGGTGGAGATCGTACAAAGAAACACGCATCATGGCACGTTCAATAGCCCGCTCAGCTACCGCAAACTTGCGGACCAGTCCTACCCTGGATTAAGCGGCCATGTTTCGGCCCCGTTGGTCTTGTTGGGGCGGACGTATTGGTTGGCGACTTTTGTCGTCAAGCTCGGCGGTATAGGCGACGTAAAAATGTGACGAATCTTCCGGAATACTGTCCAACCCAACTGAATCCTACTATCAGCTTCCATCTCTAAGTTATGTCTACCTAATTGTAATAGTTGCCCAAGGTAGGCGTATTCGTCTACGACTTTGAGAATAACACCATCGATGTTGACCGGGCCTACGAAAAACGTTTTCATTAAACGTGATCTTTGTCTTGTCCAAGTTCATCCTTTCTTCTTGGTGACGAAGGGGAGTGCGTTTGTATCACCCGTAAATACACTCCGCATTTGCGCGTGATACCATGATAACTAAGCCCCTTCAGCCGCTATTAATGGAGGGTTCCGGATCTGCTAGCAACAGGACCCCTCCAGCGACAGGCTGGCCTCGGCGAAAAGGCCAGCCTTTCCGGCTACGCTATGACCAGTCTCCAGGACGCCGTGTCTTGATGAAGTGAACCGGGTTCCCATCCCGGCCCGGCACGAAACACAGGGTCACTACTGAAGGTGCTGCAGATAGCGCCTCCTTTGTACCCTCATTCGTCGCTGGCGGGGGAAGGCCGCGACGGCAGTCTCCTCTCACATACGCACATCGGCTTCCTTCTGGGACATGACGGTCTCGCAGAAGGAAGCCATCGCCTGGTAGTACTCGTTGCTGCCGCGCATCGCTACGATGATGCTCGACTTTGACAAGCCCCCTCCGACAGCTGATGTCAGATCGTGACGCAGTTCCGCCCATCTCGGTCACACCTCGAGGGTGTGCTGGGCCGAGTCCACCACCGCGTCCCAACCACGACAACGATTCGTCGGCTCCCTGTGGGCATTCCGACTCAGATACTCACTGAAGGAACTGTGCCCGGTGAGCACGTACGTCAGACGCTAGGTGAGGGGTCAGCGCCTACGGCGCATTCACAATGGCGCAAGGCCGTTAAATGTCTGCCATATGGCTGCCGCGCCAGGTTCTCCTTCCACCGACATTAACGTCACATGCCCTAACCGGCCGACCCGAAGGTTCTCGTCATGTGTGGGGTTCAGGCCGAGAGCCCTCCTATCCGAGACATAGGAGCAGCTCTTGACAAGAACCTCTGCCACGAGTTCCCACGGGGGATCGCCGGCTCAGGCCGTAGCTGCAGTCCACGAAACCGTACGGTACCCCCGAGTCAGCCTCAATGCGACGACCCTCTGCGCAGAATTCAGATGGGCCTTATTCCTCGCAGTGAGACGATCCGCACAAATTGGAGCACCGTTCGTTGCCATATTCCGACAGAAACCGGAGTACAGCTGCTAGCAGGCGGCGCTGGGTCCTCCATGATTCGGGAGGAGTCTGCCCACCGACATCGTCGCCTTCGCGACCTTCTGTCCCACCATAGCGAAGTGTGGGCCGAAGATCCACCGTCCGGGAAGGATGAGCCCCAGATATTTGATATGGGCGCTCAACCTGACCCTCTCTTCTCCGATCTGCAGAGCGGCTCCAGGTGGGGGCCGCTTGCGACCGGTTCAGTCTCGTACAGCAGCACCACCGGTCGAACCATCGAAGCCGAATCCATGACCCGCCCTGCCTTTGGCAGCAGGCGGATCCGACCCACCTTCTATGCCACCGGGAATAGACCGGACCGCAGGCGGCGGTCGAAAACTTCCCGGCGGCTATCCCTGAGGTGTACGAGCGAGATCGCTCTTCCGTGTGTGCATACATGCATTATTAGATATAATGCATGTATCTAATTTAAAAATATGAAACTAAATATTATTGCGAGCTTAAGCGCAAATCAACCTGTGCCTGTACAATGCAATACCGGTTTTTGTTGTGTTGTCGCTAACACCAGTTTCATTGATTTCCTTACATCTGGTTTACTTATATAATGTTTTGGGATGTGTTTCTGTTATGAAGTCACTCGTAGAATGGTGACTGTGGAACAATGTTTTACTGACGCTAGCGATGTCGATGCCGATGTCGTGTCTTGAGGGGTCCGCTCCATTTACAAGTACCCTTCGGCCCGCGTACCTATCTAGGTCTCTGTAATCGTGACTGTGTATTTTGTTCCTAAAAATAAAATTATCGTTGAGCTTTCACTAACCATAACTAACACTATAGTATGGGTGGCGAAGAGGACATCTGTATAGTTACTCGAGTACAGAAAATCATATGTTGGTATTCCACGCATCCTGTTGAGGACCACCAAATATTGGATATTATGTATGTGTATGTGTGCGTGTGGAGGGGGGGAGGGGGGGTTCAAGTAGGGCAGTCCTTCAAAATTTGTATTTATCTGTAATCTTCGTTTGCATTTTGAAATTTTTAAGCAGTTACCTAAAAATATTATCGTTCCATGTCCGCTGAATTTCAGACTTTTTTTTTCCAGTGAGTCTAGTGACCATGACCACGTCGTGGGCTGTGACACATATTTTAAAATTTTATCAAATCTAAATTATAGTTATATCACTATAATGTGAGTGTGGCTAGTGTAGAAAAAATTTTTTTCATACCCAGGAAGTCCGGAATGTTAGGAGGGACCATGTATCGGCCCATGCAAACAAAAACAAAATCGTACTCCACAAGAAATTCCTCCTTCGTTACGACATTTTGATATCTGACTTTGCAGATGTTACCAACTCTTGATACTAAAACAAAGAAACTGAAGACAACAAAATAAAACATTACAATAAAACTACTTTTCCAGATTAGCCAGAATTCATTTAATTATTTAACTGTTAATAATTAAAATGACGACTGGCAGGCTCAGTTGGTAACGTGGCGGTAAAATCGGTCTCGCTCGTTAATGTATTATTACTATTTTATTTTGTTGTATACGTCGGACTTCAGGCCTCAAGAATTATATCGTAGGATTATGTAAACCCACGAGGTATCTCGCAGTTCATACGAGGTTGGATTGAAAGATATTAGGTCTAACCAAGAAAATAAACACGTATTAAATCAGTCATATTCTTATTCTTCTACATAATCCAACAAATTTGATGAACTATTGCCATCTCACATTGAAAGCATTTAGACTGTTGAAAAAAATGATTCTTCCTTAGAGTCCAAATATAAAATATAAAAATATGCGTCTACTGCTGTTTTGCCCTCTACATTTGTCGAAGACCCCTAACCTCCAGTGCTCTTCTAGGTTAGGGAATAGAAAGTAGTCTGACGGTGCCATATCTGGTGAATAAGGCGGATGCGGTAATAGTTCAAAGCCGTAACTGTGGATTTTATCCATTGATTGCACAGACGTGTGAACACGGCCGCCATCTTGATGACACAAGACTTTTCTTCTGAGCACCCCAGAACGCTCTTCTTCTATTTTCCTCTCGTCAATGACGTAGTAGGACACAGTAGTAATCAAAGTTTGTAGTCTAGCGCCTTTCAAGATAATCAATCATAATCACACCCTTCGACTCCCACAATACAAAAGCCATTACCTTATTTGCAGACAAAATCGCCTTAGCCTTTTCAGGGGGTGGTGTACCAGGTCTTCTCAACTACTTAGATTGTTGTTTTGTTTCTGGCGTACAGAAAAGAATGCACGTTTTGTCTACTGTAACAAACTGATTCAAAAAATTATCTGCATCGGCTCCAAATAACTCCAAGCATTCAAGTGAAATAGTCAATCGTGTCCTTTTTTGGTCAACTGAAAGCAGTCACGGAACCCACCTCGCAGACACCTTGTGGAAACCTAATTCGTTGGCTATGATATTTAGAGTTCACTCATAAGTGATGCTTGTAATCTCGGCTATCTCTCTAATTTTTAATCTGCGGTGTCCCATAATTAAACCAAGTACTTTTCTAATATTTTCGTCAGTAGTGGACGTCGATGGCCTTCCAGAGCGGGGTTCATTTTTCACACTCTCTCTACCACGCTTGAATTCTGCTACTCATTTTTGTCGGATTAATATGACAAAGTAGAATCTCCGACCATATCATCATGGATGGTTTTCAGTGATAACCCCTTCTTATGGAGGTACGCTGCACGATTTGCTTCATTTGCAGAAACTATGTCCGATTGTATTGTTAAAAAAAATATAAAATCACAACTAATTATCGCACACGTTTTCACACAATTAACTACTCTGAACAGAACTAAATAATGTGGGTTTTAAGATTAGATTTTTAGAATTATAATACCTATAATAAATAACCTATAATAATGGTTTCATTAATACGTATTCTTTTAAATGAGATTGTACTATATGTACATATTTTTGGAAAATTAATAACATTTTAATATTATTCTAATATTACCGTTACATTCCAATTTATGCTAATAATAAAATAGTTGTTGTTACTTATATATCGAAAATTTTCTTATGACCCAGAAGGCGAACGAGTCTCCCTTAAATCAATGAATTTTATGGACATTGGTACCGCTTAGGATAACTTATCCGTTAAACCAAAATTTTAATAAATTTAATTTCAATAAATTAATAATATAACGCTAAAGAGTTTGTTTGTTTGTTCGAAAGCGTTAGCCTCATGAAATGCTGGTCAGAATATAAGTAATACTTTTGAGTTGAATAGTCCATTTATCGAGGAAGGGCATAGGTTATATACTATGACGGTACGGCGAATTGGACCGGAGTGACGCAGGTGAAACCGCGGGCGAAACTGCGGGTGAAACTAGTTTTATATAATCTAGTATAAAGCTTTTTTACCCATATCGGCACAGCTTGCACAGATCGGCAGTATTATACAAATTTCTAAATTCTCAATAACAAGCACACTTCTCTCACTCTCTCTCGTAGAAACATATACATACAATCCAATATTTTACCATTTCTTAAAAAAACTTACGAGGCTACGAATAGGTGAGAATTATTTTTAACCTGTTAGTTATAGTGTAAAACACAACATTTTTGATTTCAGGGCCGTTCACAAGTCCCTATAAGGATTGATTTAAATTCAGTAATAAGTAATGTTATATCATTTATTATCCAACAGACACCAGGACCGCGAATATGAGTGATCGGTGCTGGCATAGCGGGCCTGAGTGCTGCTAGATATTTAAAGGAAGAGGGCATCGAATTCACTGTCATAGAGTCTACGCGGTATGTAGGGGGCACCTGGTGATATGACCCGAGAGTGGGCACGGATGAAAATGGCCTCCTTTTCAATTATCCGAATATTTGCCATCTTTTCCGTATGGGTACCAGTATTATAATTACATTCAAGATTTTGTAAAACATTCCAACTTAGCCACCCATATCAAAATAGGCACTATGGTTTTGTTATAATTAAGTGGAAAACAAAAACTGTGATCAGATATAATAAAATTTTTACGTAATATTGTATGAGTAGCATTGCTTTTTATCATTTTAAAATAGAATAGCTTATGCACTAGGGGTATTTAGATTTTAGATTTTTATTTTTTTTGAACCACTTGTATTGAAGTAACGACTTCCAAAAAGAGATTTGTAAAATCCTGTTTTGAATAAAATATTTTGATTTTATATCCACATTGTGAGAGGCCCTAAAAAGATAAAAAGTACAAGCAAATACGAATGAAGTCTAGACGCATAAACGATCATCACCATCATTATCATTATCAGCCCTTACCGGTGCACTGCTGCACGTAGGCCTCTTAAAATTAACGCCAAGACGGCCGACCACCGGCCACCCGTGTTGGTGTAAAGCTTCTGGCTAGTTATTAGAATATAATGTTAATATATATAAATCTCGTGTCACAATGTTTGTCCTCAATGGACTCCTAAACCACTTAACCGATTATAATAAAATTCGCACACCATGTGCAGTTCGATCCAACTTGAGAGATATGATAGTTTAAATCTCAAATTATAGTCGCAATTTTAAATTATTGCTAATTATTTGTCTGTTATTATTTGACAGTCACAATTATTTGTTAACTCCAAATGATTCTAACAGATGTCGATACCTTTCGACTGGGTTGGGTAAGTAATCAATAGATGGCGCTGCTATGGTAAATCTACGAACGTGTCATATAAGCTACATTTTAACAGCATAATTACCACGTGTTGTTGTCGCTATAAAATTAATTAAATTTATTTTGTAGTGAACGAAATACCGTATACCATCAGTTGGCAGAACAAATTGAATCAAGAAATCCAGCTCAAAGAATCAGGACAGCAGAAGGTCATGCACAAGAATCTCAAGAACAGTGTAGCGAACGTCTTCAAGAGAATATCATAAGATCAAGAGCAGCAGGAGAACGAGACATAGCCACAGTAGGAGCACAGGAACAATAATTTCAATTTATACATGTAAGTAATATCACATAGTTTTATAAAAGCTAATTAATATATCAATGAAGAAATGGCACAAAGATCCCCACACTTTTTCAATAACTGTACAAATTTTTTTATATTTTTTTTATTTGACCTCCATTGAAAATTATTTTGCACTTATTATTTCAATGTTCTATGATAACATGTTTTTCAGTTCCTCTTTCTAACATTTAAACGATAAAGTTATTATTTTCAGTCAAATGCCACCGAAAAAATCTAACCTCAACAACGCGAGCAGCAAAGGGTCACGGCGCAAACGTATTGAAAGAGCTCAGCAATTACCAGAACAAATCGAAACAAGAAATGCAGCTCAAAGAATCAGGACTGTAGAAAGTCGTGCACAAGAATCTCAGGAACAGCGTGACGAACGTCTGGAACAGAATATTACGAGAACAAGAGCGGCACGAGAACGAAACATAGCTAGCATGATCCGTTGCCTTTGTCGATCTAGTACACAGTACGAGTACTATATTGACAAAGGTATCGGATCAGCCGCCCATTAACACGTGCATCATTCGTTCGGCTTGCCTTTGAATATGCACCAGATGTTAACAACTCAACGCATTCAAAACTTGCTATCGGTGGAATGGATAAAGTATGTCAATATTGTCAGGCATTGAAATTTCGGAATGAAGCAGCCGGCATGTGCTGCACATCACGAAAAGTTGTGCTGTCACCTCTACCCGCTCCGCCGCAGCCTTTATTATCCCTTCTTACTGGAAATTCAGATGATTCCAAATTATTTTTGCGTAAGATACGCAAATTTAATTCTTGCTTCCAAATGAGGTCATTTGGGGCAACTAAATATTTGCGATCGTGCATCCGATGGACGTAATTTTGAAACTACATTCAAAATTTAAGGCCAGGTGTACCATAAAATCGGATCACTGATGCCAATGCCTGATAACAATCCGAAATTTCTTCTAATTTATTTTATGGGCGATTGTGAAGAGCGCGTGACGATTCGGTGCCTGTATAATTTTATTGAACAAGCAGAGGAAAGAGCAATTGTGATATTGTTGGAAAAAATTTTAGAAGATCACAATCAACTAATTCAATTGATCAAAAGAGTTTCGCCACGACTGCAAAATAAAAGTCATAATGTCATAAAAGCCGACAAAGTACCATTAGGTGAACATGCTGGTAGATTCAACGCTCAAACTGTTCATGAGGTTGCTGTTATCATGGTTGGTGATCCAGTTGACAAAAGATCTATAAAAATTACACAGCGAGACAACACTGTCAGTACGATTTTGGATCTACACCGTTCATATGACGCACTACAATATCCATTGATATTTTGGCAAGGTCAAGATGAATTAGTCCAATGAACTACTACGCACACCGAATAATGGTTAGACAACATCAAGACAATTATATCCTTCGATATCGTCAGCTGTTCCATCAATACATTGTTGATATGTATGCTAAGGTCGAAAGCGAACGCTTGCGATTCCTTCGATTCAACCAGGCAAAACTACGTTCGGAAGAATATATCCACTTACGAGATGCTGTTGCTGGAAACATCGATGGAAATTTAAATCCCATTGACATCGGTAATGCTTTCATTTTACCTTCAAGCTACACCGGCAGTCCACGGAACATGCAGGAATACGTACAAGATGCGAATACTTACGTATGACACATGTAACCCGAATTGGGAAGAGATACAAACTTTACTATTGCCGGGACAACAAGTCATTCATCGTCATGATTTAACTGCACGTGTGTTTGAACATAAATTGAAATCCTTAATTGATTTTATTGTTAAATATTCAATTTTTGGTATCACACGTTGTTGGAGTATACGATAGAGTGGCAAAAGCGAGGTTTGCCTCATGCCCACATTTTGGTTTGGCTTAAAAACAGAATCCGTCCTGAAGAAATCGATCAAATAATTTCAGCCGAAATTCCATACCCATTAATTGACCAAGAATTATTTGATATTGTCACCAAACACATGATCCATGGGCCTTGCGATGCTTTCAACATGACGTCACCGTGTATGGAAAATGGAAAATGTAAAAATAACTTCCCTAAGCCGCATACGAATGACACGATCACGGATATCGATGGTTATCCAATGTATCGCCACAGAAGTACTGAGAATGGTGGCCACACATTTACAATGCGACTGCCGAACTTTCCAAATCAAGTTGAGTTTGATAATCAGTGGGTGGTACCATACTCACCACTACTTTCAAAAAGTTACAAAGCTCATATCATTGTTGAGCTTTGCAGTTCTGCTAAATCAATTAAGTATATTTGTAAATATGTAAACAAAGGCAGTGTTTTGGCCATATTTGAAGTACAAAACATAAATAAAAATGACGAAATAGCACGATACCAAATGGGCAGATAAATTAGCAGCAATGAAGCTATTTGGCATATTCTCAGCTTTCCCATCCACAAAAGAGATCCTGCTGTCCAACATCTGGCAATATATCTTGAAAATGGTCAACGTGTATACTTCACTGAAGAAAATGTTCTCCAAAGAGCGTTCGATGCCCCGAAAACGACTCTAACTGAATTTTTTAAATTGTGTCAAAACCTGATGTTTTTGGCCAATTTGCGAAGACATTGGTGTTTGGTGATGTGCCAAGTTATTTCATATGGAACAAATCCAGTAAAAAATGGGAGCCACGGAAACAAGGAGAACCACATCCTTCCATTACAGGCATATTCAAAGCTATTGAAGATATTGGGGAGACTTTACAGGGTACATCCAAAGCAACATGAGTGCTTCTAGTTACGTTTGTTATTGGTGAATGTTCCCGGACCAACGTCTTTTGAATTTTTACGAACAGTTAATGGTCGAGTATTCAGTACATATCAGGATGCATGTCGTGAACTGCAATTGCTAGAAGATGATAACCATTGGGACTCAACGCTTGCTGATGCTGCGTTGACATCAACACCGAATAACTTTCGTCAGTTGTTTGCAATTATTTTGACGACATGTTATCCCTCGCAAGCACAAACTTTGTGGGATAAATATAAAAATTGTATGACAGAAGACAACTTGCACCGAATTAGACAAACAAATCAATGCCAAATCATAGATTATACACCAGAGATGTACAATGAAGCATTCGTCTTGATCGAGGATTTACGTGTTCTTATTTCAAATTTACTACTTAATCATTATGGTGTGCCATCACCTAATCGTCCAACCACCGACTTAGTCAATACCGATTTACAACGAGAAAATCAATTTGACCACGGAAGTTTAGCAACAATTATCATGAACAGTGAACCATTACTGAGAGCAGATCAAAAAATCATTTATGATATGATTATGCTGGCTGTTGCTGCTGAACAAGGCGTTTTTTTTTTCTTGGATGCACCCGGTGGAACCAGTAAGACATTTTTAATATCGTTGATTCTTGCCAAAATACGGTCGCAACAAAAAATCGCATTAGCAGTAGCATTGTCAGGCATTGCGGCTACTTTACTGGATGGTGGGCGAACAGCACATTCAACATTCAAGCTGCCATTGGACGTTCATAATAAACCAGACGCAATGTGTAAAATCAAAAAGAATAGTGGAATAGCTGCACAAATATTTTCCGAACAACTACTAGATATTGGGAACGGTAAAATAGAACTGCAACCAAATACGCAATACATTAAACTACCAGACAATTTTTGCACTGTTGTTCAGGATAAAAAGGAATTGATTCTGTGTATTTTCCCGGATATACAGAATAATTACTCGAATCATGGTATGGAATGGCTTAGTCAACGAGCGATTTTGGCAGCCAAAAACGTTGATGTTGATGAAATTAACTTCCAGATACAACCGTTGTTACCAGGCGATTTGATGTCGTTTAAATTAACTTATACTGTTGTTGATGAAAATGAAAGTGTAAATTTACCGATTGCATTTTTAAATTCATTAAATATCCCTGGAATGCCACCACATGATCTTTGATTAAAGATTGGTTCCCCCATTATTCTCCTCCGTAATTTGAATCCACTTATGTAACGGTACGCGTTTGGCCATCAAAAAGATCACCGGAAACATTCTTGAAGCAACCATTTTGGCTGGGAAGTTCAAAGGAAAAATGGTCCTGCTGCCACGTATTCCGACGATACCATCTGATTCTACCATACCCTTCAAAATGCTAGAGTTTCCAATTCGTTTAGCTTTCGTCATGTCTATAAATAAATCTCAAGGTCAGACAATGTCCATTTGTGGTTTAGATTTGGAAAGAACCATGTTTTTCTCATGGGCTACTATATGTTGCGTGTTCACGTGTTGGGAAACCGTCGAATCTATTTGTGTTTGCTAAAGACAGGTTAACCAAAAACATTGTGCACCCATTGGTGTTAAATTAATTAAATTAAAATTATAATTCAAAAAAATTGATATTAATGTTTAAAAGTTTAAGACTGTGCCTTGCCTACCTCATTAATGAGTTTAAGCGGCACATGTTATTTACTGTATTATACTGTATTATATTTACTATTCAATTTTATTATTCCATATTTATGTTGTGTTTTACTGTATTATATCATTATATTATATGTGTGTTGTATTTTTACTATTTTTATTAATTATGCCAAATCGCATACTTGTCTTTGGAGGCCCAAAGACAAGTATGCGATTTGGCATGATTATCCTGCGCTCTATAGGTACGGGTCATGCCGATCTGGTGGTAGCGATAGCTGGGCACGATGTGGACATTATAGCACTGAATGAGACGTGGCTTCGAGAGGGGAAAGATGGAGTTGCCCCAATGATGCCTGGCTATAACCTCCTCCTCGTCCACCGAGTGTTCGTAGTCGGGGTGGTGCGGTGGGATTCAATTTCAATCGCGAAGTGCCCGTACACAAGCCTAACTTCCCTTGCACGTCGTCTGTTGTACAAATGTAGCTACAGGTAAATATTAATTATAAAAAAATTGTTGTCAGTACTGCTTTCCGTCCACCTTGGCTTAATGTGAATACCACCACCAGTGCACTAAGTGAATGTATCTGTTATAATATAGTGGCATGATCACATAATACTGCTCGGCGATTTCAATGTTAACATATTAAATACCAGTGAGACCAACGCATTGCTGCAACTTTACTCCACATAGTGACACCCTGCTCGATCTCGTTTGCACGGACGTAAACGCGACACGAGTATGGGTAAATCACATACCCACCTTACCACCCTTTTGTGGTGTGCGAGTTGGATGTGCCCAAATTAAAAAGACGATCGAAAAAGTTACGTTTTAGGCCACTCAAACACATAGACAAAGCATTCCATGCATTAAAAAACTGCATGGAATGCTTTGACTGGAGCTCTATGGACTTAAATGAAAACATCAATGAAGTGACTAAATACCTTACTACTAATCTGCTTACAGCTTTTGATAGTCTTGCCCTTCAAAAATATATCACCTTAAAGGAGATGACCTACCCTTGGTAACCTGTACTATTCGCCTTTTAGGTAATCTCGTCCATTAAATAGTGGGACAAAATTAGACTACATAAGCAGCTCAAAAATCTCGTAGCGCAGGCCATTTCTACAGAAACAGATATGGGGTGAGGTTCCCATCCTCGCCACTCGCCCCGTGCGCCAAAGAGCCTCCTCCTGTTGCTCTTTGGTCTCCTCTTTTTATAAGAGGGGTATCGAGAGCGTTTCCTCCTCCTGATCTTTAGCCCCCACTTATAAGAGTGTTGCAAAGATCCCTCTCGGTTCAATTGGCTTCGCCTGGGCTTACCTCAGATTACAAAGCCCCAGGGCCACGACAAGGCCATGGTTGGCCAAGAGCCATGGTGGGGATGTCATAAGTAACCTAATACATAGTGCGTAAATCGGAACAACTAATTAATTACAATTCTTCAGGTCTTTTTAATATGTCATCAGGTCATCTGTCACCACAGTCCGCCCGTGACCATGGTTACTTTGAAGCTCCTGAAACGTCGGGCTAGATAAATAATTAAATAAGCCGCGATAGAATCCGTAAAGTAGTTTTATTGTAATGAGTAACATTCGCGTAAATTTAAGACATCGAAGTAATTGAGATCATATTATCAATTGATCAAAATCTACATACGCTTCTCACAAAAGTCAAGTTTTATACCGTATGCATAATATGTAGTGATATAAAAATACATTTAATAGGAACGATACAAATACATAAACATGTAGTATAATAAAGGTAAAAAAGCGATAAAAGTACCTAAAACAAATATCTTTACATAAAACTTTTATTATAATCTTTAGAATAGTAGAATTGTTAAACTTACCTTGGGAAGTTCTTAAGAATTTACTAAGTGTGCATAAACAACACCAATAAACAAAATTTATAATATTTCATTCTAAATAACTGTGTGGGAAATGGTTATTTTTCTAACTTTTACATGACAACAATGAAGCTGCGGCCATCTCATACTTAAGCTAATCGTGAAAATAGCTCCAATCCATATTATGTCACGGGGGGGGGGGGGGCAATAATTGTGTCGATAAAATATGGGCTTCCGTGAATTGGAAAATATATTTTCAATTATAAATTTTTAGTTACTTAAGTAATGCAACGAAGAAAAAAATAAATAATAATAACAAACAATAATAATAATAACAATAATAATTCTGTTGACGTTGCAGAGTGCATATCAATGTTTAAACATAAGTTGTTAGTTTTATCATCAAGAATGTAACACAGAGATTTTTTCAAGGAGTAAAATTATATCACAATTGTCCGTTGAGTCCTTTCATGATCATTCTTAAGATTTTTTAAATTATTGTATGGTAATAGTTCATATGTAGGATGTAGTTCATTTTTAATGAGTTTATGTTATAAATTTTATATGTAACATATCGTGATTAAGAATTTATCGTAATACTTTTAGACTTATTCGCGGCTGGTTTTGCTCTCTAGCTGGTTTTGAAAGATTCTGAATTAATTGGATTAAAATTATTATTATACTTATACCGCCACGTTGTCTAGTGCTAAGCATGTTCAACCAGAGTTGTGAGGTCCCGGGTTCGATTCCCGAGCCGGACTAAAGTATTTTTTGGGTTTTCAAATTCTAACAACAGTCTAAAATCCGGATTTAGCGGTGTTTAGACCCCCGTGTTTCGTAAAGGCCTCGGTCCTGCGCTTGATTTCTCTCTGTTATTGTCGAATTGCAGTCCGACCGGAGTAGGAGAATGAGGGATCAGGGAGTGCACTTGGGTGCGCACACACTTGTGTTTGATAATACATCCTGCGCAGTTGCTCTATCTATCTCTCTATGTATGTTAAACCGAACGTCTGACACCTACGTGTCTGTCACACCACTGGAGTGGTAGGTGGCTTTTAGTTCCTTTAGTCGACGTCAGCGCATAGAAATAAAACTTCTCGTTTCCGAAAGTATCGGCCGGCCGCGCTCGCATTTACTAATTCTCAAACATCTTATATTAATATTCTCATTTCTTATATGTCTCCGCTGAAAAACATTTAATGAGATAGCCTAAGTGTATGTGGGGTACAATTTAGTTTCAAATCATCAGCCCATCATACCACGCCTCCAGAAGACAAGGTCAGTAAACCAACTTATCCTACTCAGCCCTTACGCCCATCGAGAGTGGCACCGCCGCACACATTTGACAATTTGGCTAGGACGACATTATTGTCGTTATTATCATTACACTTATAAATGAAACTAGGTTTCCCCTGGCAGCGCAAGCTGCCTAGGCAGCTTGCGTTCGAGGACCTGCTGATCATTTATGTACGAAATAAAATTTGTTTATTTACCCATTACAATTCCAAAATCTCTGGAGCATGTAATGGCTCGGTGTTCAATGAATGAGGTCTTTGTCTAACAGTGGACTGATATGTAATTGAAAAATAGTTTCTAAATATTATAGCATGTTTAATAAAGCTATAATCCAAGCCCAGGGAGACGTACAATTCGTCAAAGGGCAATAGCCTCTTAGGATCTAGTGAAGTGAAGTAGACGGGAGCACCGGACAGCGGTCACGCCAAGTGATGGCGGTACCATCAATCGGATCAGCGACAGGTAGCAGTGGCGCCGGTCCGAAACCTAATCTGCGATTGCCAATCCGTCTTCTCAGTGTGGCAATTACGAGCACTTACTTTTAATGGACGACAACAACAGACTTCGGCCCCTAGTTCCCCGTAGTTCCACTAGTACTGGTCACGGTAGCGGCCACGGTAACGGTGGAACAGGGGGTGCTAAGAATCGCCGGGCTACGGATCGCTACCACCGATTTGATCTGGCTACGTATAACGAACAAACGCTTCGACTAGATAACCACTCAGTTGAGCTGGAGGTCGAACTGGGAAAATGGCACGTTCTGGGGTTATGTGAAGTCCGAAGGCAAGGTGAGACACCATAGCTCTGCCATCGGGTGACCTATTCAACGTCAGGGAAGGCGACACTCCATCACAAGGCGGCGTGGGAATTTTCGTGAATAAGTCCCTCGTAGGCAATATCGTCGAAATCTCTAGTGTGTCGAGTAGGGTGGAGTATCTCATACTTAAATACAATAAGAGGTGATACAAGGCCTTAAAGTGATACAAGTATACGCACCAACCTCGACACATTCAGATGACGACGTGAAGGCAACTTATGACGATGTCTCAAGGGCCGGACATAACACCTGTAAGGCCCACTTTAATATTGTAATGGGTGACATTGATTCCAAATTTAGAGTAAAAAATGGTGTCGAATCGATCTGGGACCACGTGGAGCCGACAAACCACGGTGTGTTCCGAAAAATTCCAACTGGAATTAAAAAACCGGTTCCATGCCCTAGATACGTCGGAAACTACAACTGCAATTGACGGGGCCATGAGTGGCGTGATTGGTTGCATGCGGTACCGTGGGTGAAGAATACTGTGGGAGACGCTTGGGCTTATAAGAGAACGCAGAGCACACGAAGACGTTACGTCTGCCGATGTCAAGCCTATTTCTAAGCAAATCCGCAAACTAATACGTCGAGCCATTTGCTACTCAAATACGCAACGGGTTACCGAAGCAATTGAGCTGAATAGAGGGTCGAAGGCTTATGTGGAGAAGCTTGGAAGAAGTCATCTGACAAGGGTTAGGACTGATTCTGGGGTTACCATTTCTTCTAAACCTCAGATCTCATCTGAGGTCGAAGTTTTCTATAACAACTTATATATGTCGCACGCTCCTCATCCCGATACCTTGAAGAACGATCCGCTTGCAAGCCTGACACGATATTTTCAAGGGGTGGCAGCTCCAGAAACAGTGGGTTTCATTCGACGAGCTTAAAGGATAAAAACTGTAGAAGGTGCAAGACTTGCTCTGTATTTCCATAGTTGGAATTGATGAAAGATAATAAGTATATATATTTTGGGGAACTGTCCCCCTTAAAGCTTAAAGACTCATATTCGGCAGTTCACCTAAACATAATGCAAGGTACCCCCGAGTTTTTCTGGCGCAATCGAATAACTAAGCAAGTCATTTTATATAATTAAATACCAGATTGCCTTATTTTTTTTTAATAGAACGACTACCGACGCCCATGAACATCGGCATAATTATGCCGATGCGGTGCCCTCCTTCTCCTCCCCCACCCCAAACCGCCACCGGCTACATAAAGCACATGAAACGTGACACCGTAGGTGTCCCTTTACAGTGGTATCAAGTGAGCGAGAGGTACCTCCTCGGTCATCCCGCAAAATTCCGTTGCATAAGCTGGAGCATGTAATAGCCCTCTCAATGTTCTATGCAAGCGATCCCAGGCCTACAGTGAAATCACGTTATTTATTTCATTTAATATTGATTATATTATTTTAATATTTTTATGGCACAACAGCTGTGCCGTATATTTTAAATGTTACAATCAAATGCAATGAATACAATTCCAACAGGTCTTGACTGACTTTCAATATTCTATCTCTTGATATAAATACTTATTTGAGGTTTATCCCAAGCTACGGAGTAAGTATCTTATGACTCTCTAACCTATTAGCATATATTATATTTTCTTCACCTATTTTATCTTATTATATATAAAATAGTACACAAAACATTTTTATTGTATGAGAGCACTCTTAAATTAATAATTTATTATATTTTTGGTTTATTGTTGTAGCGACAGAAACACAATATTTGTAAACTTTCAACTGTTTAGCTGTCACGATTCATAAACATGGACTGACAGACGGAGCCTTAGGAACAGGGTCCGTTTTTACGCTTTGGGTACAAAACCATAATAAGAAAATTAATAATGAGAAACGAAACGCACGGCCAACTTCTAGATAATTATTTCATAAGCTCTTAATTATGATTATATTTCCCAGTAACAAGCTATAAAATTAATTAAAAGTTTTCGGTTATTTAATCTCAAGTATAAGAGACACTTAAAATTAATTCATTAAGGCTTAATTATTTATTTTTCTAACATAACAAACATTTTAATATTATTTATTTCTCTGTTAATTAGGACTAGTGGGCCTTGTAGTTATTGAATCTGTGTATAAAAGAATACTTTGATTCTTAATCTGATAACATTTCATTTCGTTGTTTTCAGCTATACACGAAAATGTATTTCATTTTATGTTTTGTATTTGGCCTCGTTCCCATTGTTGTTTCACAGTCAACTACCTGTCCAGATGTAAAACCTGTAAACGACTTCAACATGACCGCTGTAAGTACACCTTCCAATTAAAAATAATCATAATTACAATAAAGCTACTATTACGGATTTTATCGCGGTTTATTTAAATTAAAGCTTCTGAAATGAGCTAGATAAATAATGAAATAAACCGCGTCAAAATCCGTAAAAGCAGTTTTATTTAATGACTAACATTCGCGTAAACTTAAGACATCAATAATCATAATATTAAATAAATCAAAACTAATTTTTGAAGTTTACAAATATTTTCCTTTCATCTATCGTTTTCACGCACTTTAAAAGACATCAATTCGTCCGTATATTTCTTTTACCTCTGAACTTTTGATTATGTTAACGATTCTTAATTGTTTGAAAGTGTTTACTTTAATGTTAGCCCGATAATCACCAAATCGTGAACTGATGATAAAACCCTAAGGGAAATCGAATTCAAACCACAAACTATATGCGCACATGAGTTCTTTCATATATTTTCTTTAGTAATTCTGTCATTTATGTATGGTCGTCATCATTTCATAGCGTTAAACTGATTATGGGAGGTACAGCTTTATGACTCTTTTTTTCATTGGAAAGATTACACTGTTGCTCATATTTTTAAAAGTAAACTTTTTTAAATTAGCCTTCATCTTTTTTTCGACTACTCGTCAGAATTTAATGAACAGGAACAAATTGCGCATCACATTATTTAGGAATGTAGTCTTTGGCGAGAACCACAACATTATGGTTAAGGTAGCCATAATATACTACCCCGTTAACAATAGTGTGTTATTATGTTAAGGTAGCCATAATATACTACCCCGCTAACAATAGTGTGTTATTATGTTAAGGTAGCCATAATATACTACCCCGTTAACAATAGTGTGTTATTATGTTAAGGTAGCCATAATATACTAACCCGCTAACAATAGTGTGTTATTATGTTAAGGTAGCCATAATATACTACCCCGCTAACAATAGTGTGTTATTATGTTAAGGTAGCCATAATATACTACCCCGCTAACAATAGTGTTAGTAGGTTAGTGTGTTATGACTACCTCGTCGGCGGGGCGTGGGTTCCGCGAATTTAAAAGAATTTGTCATAACTATCATTGGAAACATACGGTTTTACCTCATACATAACAACAGCTTAAATGATAACAAATTAAGTGTAAAGCCATTAAATCATGTTTTTAATATATCTCCGTGGTGCATAGCAGCTGGCTGCCCTCTCTTTTGTTTAGCTCTGATATTTAGACATTATTAGCTATTACTTTCATTAGTTAATCTGATATTTCAGTTTTGCAGTCGATATTCCATGCAGCTGTGCTAAAATTGAGACTCAGCGCTCCAACGTTTAGTCGTTACAAAAAAAACATCCATATGTATCAAGGCTTCAAGATGATTTTTATTCACGTAATCTAACCTACACACTTGTATGTGTAAATAGATATGCTCCTGCCTACATATAGCATTTCACCAAGGCATAACCCGATGGAGACTTTCCATTAAAACCAAAGCCAACAAACATATTGTATGCGCGCATTGGTACCTGTTTTCAAGTAAACGTTATTTCTGGACATGTGCATTTTTACGCGCAAGTTGCGTAAAATAATGTCATAAGAAAAAAATACCATTGTGCTTGTCATGTTACCGCAAATTTCCTTTCTTATTTGTTTTTTCATGTACTTTTTAAATTAGACTAGGATATATTTTGCTACGTTGTTAATCCAGCACTGTTTCTGCCATTTTGTAACAGCGTATGTATTAGGGCATCGTTGGCATCAAATTCAAGAATATAAAACAAATAATTGAATGTGTTAATTATAATGATCAAATAGGTATTCACACAGGGTATGCAACATGTTGAACAAACTCCGTTATTTTAAATAATTTCAGTGAATTCTGTTTAAGCTAGTTTATCCATATCGTCGCATTATATTACTATTTAATACGTGATGAGGCAAGCAATTAGTAAATCCTTTTTTTTGAACAGACTCGAGCGCGGCTACCGAGCGTAGGGTGTCCATATTTTCGGAACATTATAATGTACCTTTTTTATTTTATTGGTTACATGTAACCATTATTTCCTATCAAGCCCTGAAATATAAACAGTGTTCATGAATATAAAATCTCGTGCTACAGTGTCTGTGTTCCTCTCCTCCGAAGAGGTTTGACCAGTTATTATATATTTTTAGATAGTAAATTCTAGTCCGATATTTTATCCCGTTAATTCAACGGGATATGAAGTGAACTGGGTAAAAACGTGTGGCTATATGAGAGCTTATATACATTTAGAAAAATATGTTTAAGTCTTTACAAAAGATAGCTCAGAACTTCTTAGGAAAATGAGGATGATAACATTTAACTTTAATCAGGAATAGGCGATGTAGTTTTGACTGAATCACTAAATTCAAATAATTAAAAGCCTGTGTAATACCTGCAGTTTGCGGCAAGAACGTGGTACGAGATCGCACGGTACAACGATGACTTCGAGGGTAGTGAAGACTGCACAATAATGACGTTTAAGCAGGACAAAGGAGGAATGACGTTCAATGTACGAAGTACCGCAGACAACAGCATTCGCAACTACGGTGGACCAATAGAAGTAAAGGACAATCAAAATGGCGTAATGTTTTACCATTCGAAAGCTTTTGGAAGTGAGTACATAATATCTTTATTTCTATAAAGCATAACCCTGCGTAGCTCCACTCCTATTAGTCGTAGCCTCATGAGCATCAAGAGAAAGTTGTTTTGTCACAACAGTTGCGCTGTCTCACTCGCGAAATCGGGCGAAATTTAGCACCCTTATTATTTATTGAATTCGGTTCGAAATTCTTGTATTTCGTAGCCGCATTCGATATTCGGGAGATCCAATAAATATATGTATGTGTATGTGTGAAGTGTACGTGAGTGAACGAAGAAGCACAAATGGTTGCGGTTTTACCGGGCAACATTCTCCCCGACCTTTAGTGAATCTGTCCGTATGCTTAGTCGTTCCGTATGGAAAAATGACTAAAGATGTACTGCTACAGCTGCATGGCACAACAGAACTGCTGAGTATGCCTGGGGTAGCGGTCGAGCCGTTGAAGTTCCGAACGGGCTGGTTAGAGCGCTATCGGTGCCAGGCAACTTTGTAGCTTACCTTGCTTGTAGCAGGGACGAGGTAATGCCGAGCGGCAGGCCGTACAGAGAGGTACGCCCGTGCTAGTTCGGCGGGACATAGTCCACGACACACTGAGTCCTACCCCCTTCGTCGACATGTGCTCCAAAGGTGTGTGTCCATATGTCTGGGAAGGGGCTAAGAGAGCTATTAATGCATTACTCTTCGTTACTAAAAATAATAAATAAATAAAGGGATCTCACGATGGAATCCCGGAAAAATGGAGTGTATACTAGATACAAGCCTATAGTAAGAGGCATTGCCAATTTCACTGCAACGCATTGTGGTATAATTGTCCCGGCACGACCGGTTAGGTACCTCTAGCTCATATGATACCGGCGTAAAGTGACATCGTCGTCACGTTTATTGCAGTTTGTGGGTGGCCGTGGCCCGTTGGACGTGTCGTTACGGTAGTCTTAAAAAGGCCTCAGATTTATCGTTTGTTCGCTTTTCAAATGTTTACTATTAATAAAATAATATGGTACCGTTCATCTCATGTCGGTGATACTGGAAAGTCCTAACATATCTTGGACGGTTACGAGCCAGTTATTTTTACATTATCTATAGGCGTGATTAGACTGTTTCCTTTTATTTATTTTAATCTCTTAACAGTTTATACTCAGAGTAATGGCGGCACTGCATTGAAATAAAAAAATGGAGTTTAACAAAAACCGCTTACAAAAATAGTACTGCTCTGAAAAATCAAATCTGTTCTCTCTGCTACCCCATTAGGGAGCTGGCGTTGAGATGGGTTGTTGTTGTTGTATTGTGATAGTTTAAATGTTTTAACTTTCTATAAATACGTTGATATGTACTTTTGCAAAATATATAAAATATTTAATGGTATAAATATTCAGTGGTATATTTTCTTTTATTTATGTGTGGCAGAAGCGGACATACCTTCCTTTAGCAATACACCGAATATAAGCATATGATGTATTAATTTCAAAAACACACACACACACACACAGATTAAAATATTTTGAACATAGTTTATTATTGACTTTTCAGTGCGATATTATTGTAGTCGGTTCGGGTTTGTAGGCTAGAACTTAATTTTAAAATTGAAAGACAATTTTAGTACCACCAGGATATTCTGTGTACGTTGATGAAGATTAAGCCACGTGTAGTCAAGGATAAAAAAACGCTTAAAACATTATTCTTTATTTTTGCATTTATTATTTCTTTATGTCTCGGCTGACATATTAATATATTGATAACATAGATAGGTTAGTGTGTAATCACAAACAACAGAATCATAAAACAACATTAATAGTGTGTCGATATATGTTGCATCCTCTATAAAAAAATGTTTAAATGTTTTGTATACTATTGGTAACATATTGTTTGTAGGTAAAAATGACACAATCCCCGCGATTATGTTGGCTGTGGACTACGACAGTTATTCGGTCATATACTTCTGTACATACGACGAGGAAAAAAAGAAGAGAACAGGTAATGTTATAAGATAAGAAAACGGGCTCCACTCACCACGCTTTTCCACCGCTGCTACTTCTGTGTCGCCAGGGTTGACAGCAGCAATCTATGATCCATCTATATGATCGTAAAGAGCTAAAAATCTATCTTGGGACCTGCAACAAGTTTAATCAGAGGAAAATATGGAGAGTAGAGAGTAATTCCAATTTTATAAGATTGTTCAAAGGACATAGCGACATAAATGGCTATAAATGTAGTTTGTTAATATTTTGCGAGGTATACGCTTTTAGAACCGTTTAAATTGTGGCACATTCTTGTACTTTTGAATTACTGACGGGAAACTGTAAAAAAATGGGATTATAGAATTCAATAGAAACTTTACAGGAAAACTGGTTTCACCGAAAGTGAACTGGATGCTTAGGAGATATGTATAAGTATTTTTTTAGTTACTGGTATGGAACCTTTCCTAGGCGAATCCGTCTCGCTCTTGGCCGATTTTTTAAAATAATAGTTAAAAGTTGTATTCAGTTTCTTTGTTTGCGTTTTATTTTTCCTTTCTATTTTTATTATAATTTTTCTTCGCTTAACATATAAACTGAATCTAAAAAAAGTACAGAACACTGAACCGGTCGTCTATTAACCGACTTCAAGATAACCAATTTTAAACTTATATTTTGTTTCCCAGTTATATTTGTTTCCTTTTTAAGTATTTTTATTACTGGTTTTAGATATGGCTTGGATCTTCAGTACGACGAAAACAATGACTCCAGCAGCGAAAAGAGCAATAGAAGATGTGTTTCACTCCAGTAATATTCTCGACAGAAATAAATTTGTATGGGAAAAGTTCACAAACGCAGCATGCCTAGGGAATGTTTAAAATCATGTGACTGGGGAGCGTTCACGCCTGCCATCGTAAAAACTGTAGGTTGAGTTGTAACTGTGTCAAGTAATACTTAGATCCGGACACTAATGTTATGTTATTCTTTATTCTCAAGTATCGTTTAATCACAACAATTTTCAATTATAAACTATATTACTATTTTCATTTTTAACATAATTCATTGAAGTAAATGCCTGCGGCGATTTTACACCATCGGCTAATGAAAGCAGAGTTCACGATCACATTATCATCAGCCGGATGACGTCCACTCCTGGATATAGGCTTCCCCCCTAACCACTTTGATGTATCACTTTGGATCAGCACGTTCCAAAGTGTCCTGTGGAAACGAACATCAGATCCAGCCAAAAAAGTATGTTATCCTTATTGGAATATGGATGTCTTTTGCATGGATATTAGATATCTGGTGATAGCCGCCGCAATCATCACCGTTGTTAAATAACAAATAATTGTAATGTTAATGTTAAGTATTTATATGACCCTGTTATTACATGTCACGTCCTTGTTGAATGAAACCAAACTAAATTAAATGTTAAATACAAAATCATGTGAAAATTTAGATAATCAGAACCAATCTACTATTTCTTAAATTGACAATAATTATGAAACAATTGTAAGATGTATGCTCTTACCTACCGAATACACATAGAAAATTTCATGATTATCAGTGAAACTGTTTCAGAGGAGTTCGAACACAAACAGCGTGCCATGACGTTTTAAAAATAAGATTTAAATTAAGAATATCAAAAACAGCACGACATGTACCATCTATTCAAGGCGAAATGTTTCCGATATTTTTTTAAATAGGTATATGGGAGTAGACGATCAGCCGGAGCTTTCACAGTGCCATCTCCCATTAACATCTGCACGATACGCGACTGCATAGTCATCACTTAACGCTGGTATTGTGGCAGTAACAGGTACATCCGTGGTCGTCCCGGCCTAAACAGCAATAGCACTTCTACAGAAAAACACAAATTTACAAAACGGGATTAAAATTGTTCAAAAATGAAAAGTAGCAAATACTCTAGATTGGATTATCGCTTTTGTCTGACTTATAATTTCAATCAGCAACTTTAAGGGGTTTTTATGGTGATGGTATGGTAATGTAGTATAGCTGTTTATCTAATTTTAAAATTAATTTGCCAGGTGGCTATTTGTTTTTTTTTTCTTTTTAACAATAAATAGTTTCTTGCTTTAACATTATGAGTATTATTCTGAGAAATTATTTGTATTTCCTTTGTAATCATCCTGATTATGTCTTTATGATGTGATAACGTATTTTGTAAACCGATAACGCTCGCCGGATGCACATATACTATGACGTCTTAGTAACGTTCCAAATTGTACTATGGTTCCGAAGTTGCACTGCCCGCAAGCGAGAGTCTCATTCACTTCATCATCACGCAAAATACCATTTTGCGTGATGATGAAATGATATGAAGTGATGAGCCGTTCATAAGGCGACTGATAGGCAGTCAATTTTTTTTCTTTGAATAACCCAACTCCTACCTAGAATATTTGTAATTGAACTCGACTCATAAAAAAATCACACATGAAAATAGACCATGGGTCCTTATCGTCATCATCAGCCCTTAGCCTTTCAGAGCCTGGCCTTTCAGGCCATTATATGGATAAATCAGATGTAGTAAATATTATATATTCCTACATCTATTTTTATTTTCCCAAAAGACATATGGTAGTAGTTTGTAGCTTTTCTAGCTACAATCAATTACCAAGAGGCTGGTAATGATTTTTCTGAGGCTCTCCATTAAACTTGTTATTCTCAGATGACATTTTTGTGACAGAATTTGTTTTGTTCCTTCGCGCCATAGGGAAAGAATAGTGATGGTAAGAATAATAATAATAAAAAATAATTTAATATGATGACTGAACTATTTAAGATTGGTCTATTTAATGCAGGATCTCTTGGCACAAACAATAACAACCTCACTATTAGTCGACACAATGTTGGTGTGTTAGCCACAAATGAGACATGGCTAAGAGAAGGTGAAGAGGGACGAGCCCCCATTGTTCCGGAATACCCAGAACACAGGAGGTCCGCTCACGTGGTCGCGGTGAAGGCTTTTACATCAAGCAGGGAATTAATGCACGAACCTGCCACCACCCTGTTGACCTATTGCATAAGGCGGTAGAGCAGATGTGGGTGACACTAACAAAACTTACACTAACTGTAGAACAAAAGCAATAGGTACGGCGTGTCGCCCAGCCTGGTTGGACGTGGACATATCTTTGACGCTCTCACTGACAACATTAACACAGTCCCTGGTCATGACTACCTGGTGGTGTGGCGATTTTAACATCAATATGCTTAGTTCTAAAGGAATAAAAACAGATATACTGATAACATTTCTGTCATGTCTAGGACTGAGTCAATTAGTGTCAGCACCGACACACTTTACAGAATCTTCTAAGACACTCATAGATATTATTTGTTCTAATCTAAACTTAAACCGCCTAAAACCACTGCGATAGACCACGTAGGGTTACTGTATGACTATTGCTTTGTAACATCTGAATTTAACATTAAACGTGAAACAATAAAACCACATTCAATTACATATAGGTCTATTAAATATATTAACAAATAAATAGGCCTATTAAATATATTAGAAATATATTATTCAATATATTAACTTAGTAAACTTTAATAAAGACTTGAAATCTATAAATTCGTGATACATTTCGACACTTGATGATGTTAACAAAATGGTTAACTTTTTCAATCAAGATGTCATAAATTTATTTGACACCATAAAATTGATGATGAGGTTGTATTATATATTATAGAGCTTGCACAGAATATCACAGAACAAAAAACGTATACATC
>JAFELO010000737.1:82035-106831 GCA_017140195.1 Eumaeus atala
AAATTCATTGAAACAAAGGACCTTTATATATATTAATATTAATATCGTACAACAGTGAAATGGAAAATTATCGCCATCTACACTAAATAGTGCTAACTAATGTACAACGCTGAGGACGAATATTTACTTAATACTAATGGTTATCTAAATATACGATAGATGGGGTCATTGTGTATGAGGATGATTTTAAAAGCGAAATTTAAATATGAAGTATAAATTAAAATTATTTATTAGAATAATAATATAAAGATTACAAAAAAGGAAGCGTACACAAATAATTATTTTGATTAATTACCGTATTGTCACTACTTCATATAGATTGAAAAATTTGAAACGGCATCTTGAACATGGTTGAGTGGAGACGTACCTGAGTGTACCAGTAGTAGTTACTAGGTTCATACCCACAAGGAAGACACTGTTTTCTAAACATAAAATATGTCGACAAGTAAATTAAACAACAAATCAAAGTTACGAAAACGCTAAAAAACAGCACAAACAATAAGAAAGTGTCTAAAGTCACAAAAAATTATAATATGGAAAATTACCCGGACACGCCTACTACGACAACACCTGCAAGTAGGACGAGAGAGGAATGTACCTCATCTACCGAACATAACAATATTACCGTCAGAAATAAAAAATCCAAAAATATTCAACCAATATCGCCAAACAGGATACATTCATTAATTTAATGATACCTCATTCTTCTTGGAGAATCGCGTGTAAGAAGTTTACCCGATGTATCTAGTACACAAATAAACCAAGTGAAGTTAGAAAGCGCACATCAGGAAATTGAAAATTTAATTTTAGAAAAAACCTACTTGCATCTAAATTGACCGAGCAGGAAAACAGGGTAGTACAATTGAAACGTATATGTTTCTCACCATTGAATAGCACCAAAAAAGTGAAACCGAAAACATGTGGAATTGATATAAACTCAAGCAAACAAAAAATCTGCAATGAAACGTCAGCGGCTTCCCAATGCATTAAATTGAATACATAAGAGTCTAATGCATCGTTTACTAAACGGTTATATACTACTCATAAAATGTGTATCTTGTGTACCAACAATAAAAATAAAATATTAAAAATGGCACAGGAAACATTCGATACTACGTTTTATAAAGTATGCCATTATAGTACACCTCATTCATACACATTACATGTATGTTAGATAAATTAAGTGAAAAAGTTTTTAATTACACACTAGATGATTACTGTATAATATTTATGAGCAAAAATGATTTCACTGAAACTAAAAAATATTACAACCTAATTGTAAAATTAAGAAACCTACTGCAAAATATTTAAAACACGAATATAGTTATATGTCCTCCAGCTAACAGACTTGGGCGTTATTCCGACATGTTTAACTGGAGAGTTGAGCAGTTCAACAATTTATTTTACTTGGATATAATAATACATGAACATGTATATCTATTGGAATCAAATAAAAATATTAATTATGAGTATGTAAACTTGGACAGACGTAATGGAAGATTAAATGACACTGGTTATCGTATTATTTTTAAGGACTTGAAGAATTTTATTTATGAAAACTTTGAATATTATATTAGCAATTACAATCATTATTATAGTGAATTTAAAAAAAAAACATGTGACATTGAACCGAATAATAATTTATCTAATAATAATAATAACTATAAAAAAATTCTTGACTAACGAACTTATTACAATGCATCAAAATATTGCCGGATTATTAAATAAATCTGATTATCTACATGCCAGTGTAAGTGAGTTAGCGGAAACCCGCAACTCAATGGATGTAGTATTCATTATGTATTCATTAAGTATTACCGAACATTTTATGAACGCAGGACTTGAAACTCACTTATCTGTTCATAACTATAAGCTAGCAGCATGCTACTGTATAAAAGATATAAAAATAGGTGGATCATGCATATTAGTTAAAAAAGGGCTGATATGGAAAGAAATATCTGCAACAGCTAAATTATCAATAGCAGGTATAGTGGAATGTTGTGCAGTTGAGCTAACAGACCTAAAAACTGTCATTATATGTGTGTATATTTCTATAACTTACAGCAAGTATTACAAAAAATACATAAAAAAGTGCAATAAGATTATAATTGCCGGAGATTAACATAGATGTTATGAGAAAAAACAAAGTAACGCTAAATTTTCAATGCATTTTGTTCAGTTATAATTTAATTTTAGATATATCAGTAACACCTGCATTGATAATTTCGCACATAACTTTAAGAGACCATGTAAGACAGCAGTGATAGAATTAGCTTTATCAGATCAGAAAGCACATATTTTGCACTGTTAAGAGCTTACCACTGATGAAGTATTGGTGTAGGGAATAGTGAAGTATATACTATGTTAGACTCTAATCAAGCTTATGACTACTTCACAGATATGTTTCAATTATTCTATAAGCTCTGCTTTCCTATTAGGTTACAAACAGAAATGGTTGACACATCGAGTTAAAATATGTTGCAGAAAAAAAGGAAAATTCGGTTTACATATAGGAAGTTTCCTACTACATATAATAAAAATAAATTTATTGCATATTCAAAAACATTAAAAAAAGTCATAATACGAACTCATCGTACGCAGGACAGCTATAACATTAAAATTGTGATGATACCAAATGAAATACTTTTAACAGTTTATGTACTTATCTACTTTCAATTCTGGCAAAGAAAGATTTATTTATTTATTTATGTACATTAAAAGGGAGTATTATAAATCTATGAAAAGAGGGCATTAGTTCTGGAAAAATCCGCATTCTACATATATAATATTGAAATTAAAATAAACAAACCAAAACTGCTAAGGAAAAATATCCCCTCCCCCTTCCCCAATTTAATGAGCCCAACATAATAGATACAAACGTCATAAATATCCCTAGCATACCTTTCATATATTGTGATATATTATTATCACATATTTTGAATTTCATAATTTTGGTTAACAGAATTTGTTTTCAAAACAGTCACAGTACATAAAATGTATCAAATTATAAAAACACTGAAATCAGAAGTATTAGGTTGTGATTCGGTAAACCTATAAGGATGATTTTATTAATACTACCAGACTCCTTGGAACCTATCACTTCAATTGTAAATATATCTCTAGCAACGTCTACATATCCAGATGTCTGGAAAATCGCAGTGGTGTGACCGTTACCTAAAACTACAAATCCTACAGATCTTAAGGATGTGAGACCAATAAGAATTTTGCAATGCCTTTCAAAGATCTTAGAGAAAGAAGTTTCTGAGCAGATAACAAAGTACTTAAAATATAACAACGTATTACCGGGCTTTAGGTGGGGTCGCAGTACGATCACAGCATTACTAGATGTGACTGATACTATCTTACAGACACTGACCACGGCAAGTGCAGCCTCCTTGTACAGCTATATTTTTCAAGTGAGTTTGATTCTTTAAATATAAATCTTCTTTTGTCCAAATTGAGATATTATGGTTTTGACAGTAATTCGATTAATTGGTTTGATAACTATCTCAGTTTCCGCTACCTCATGTAGAAATAACTAACCAAGATTGTTCAACACTCCTTTCAGACAAAATGGCCCTCTCCTGAGGCGTGCCACAAGAATCTATTTTAGGCCCTATATTATTTTTATTATACGAGGCAGATTTAAAAGACAATATAATAAACTACAATTATCATTTCCATGCAGCTGACACGCAAATGTATATTTCCTGCCATCCATCTGAAATTAATATTGCAATCAGTAATTCGAATGATGACTTTAGCCGTATAGTATTATGTTCTAGGAAGAACAGTCTACTTTTAAATCCCAATAAGTTCAAATATATGATTTGTGGCACAAAATCACAATTGTCAAAATTAAATCTGATAAATAATTTTCAACTAATGGACCAGCCTTTAAAAAGAGTATGAGAAGCACGTAATCTCGGATTCAAAATGGACTGTGCTCTGAGATTTGTTAGCCATATAATAGGTTTAGTAAGGGAGTGTTTTTACCGCCTGAACATCCTTTATAATGTCAGATACCACATTGGGGTAACTTTTCGCATCTGCCTTACTGAGTCACTAATACTGTCAAAGTGAAATTACACAGATATTGTATATGGACCACGTATAACTTCCAGGACATAGAAGCTAGTACAAAGGATCCAGAATGTTTCTGTTTCGACATACCATTTAGTATGTTACATATGTTCCATATTACCCCCTATTTAAATGAACACTCTACACTAGAAACAAAACACCGCGTGTATTTAGCATGTCTACTTTTTGGTGTCTTGGGGCGTGGGGAGCCGACATATTTATGTCGTAAGCTTGGTTGGATGTCAAGCACCCAGACCCGTGAAACACGACAGTGTTCCATGCAACTAGCTGCACAGAAACATAGATCGGCCTCTTTCAGGGGTGGTTTCCGGTATGCTGCTTCCAAGTGCTCGAACAATATACCCCCACCAATTAGAAATTTAAAAAACTTTAATGCATTTGAGAGAAAGAAGAAAGTTAAAAATACACAAAATCAAGAAAGCCATGAAAACTTTGTAACTGATTCAAGTTCGTAACATAAGTGGTCTTTCCGCAATGCATTAGTCACGGGTGGACCCGAAGAATTATAATTATTTCATTGTTCCGATTAAAGCAAACAACAGTGTAGTGTTGTAGCAAATTATTTTTTTTGCTACTTAAACATTTTATAAAGAAGTATATCTGTCATCTTTGACTGTTAGACTAAAAGTGTGCTCGTTGTCAAAGAAATGACACTTTTCTTTTTCTCGTCGTGGTGGACGGAATTATGGCGGACGCTATCTGCCATCATCAAATGTTAATTAAATAGTTTGTGTCTTTTACGCCCGGGAATATTAATTGCATTAAAGGGTGTGGTCATGATTTCTTGCCGACGCCATGTTTCTTATCTTATGTTTCGAAAAATCGTTAATAATGTTTAAATGTCTTAATTTTCTTATGTGTGCCTTTTGATGTTGTTATTTACATGATCTGTATGGCTATTAATTTGATAGACCGAATCATTAATTTGTTAGTTTGAATAGTGTATGCCATGTGTGAAAATTGGGTGTTAATCTTGCCTGATTTTAGTTGGCTCGTGAAGCCAAGACAATGGGGCGGGATCTTTTTGGTTGTGTGTTCCGTTTCAGAGCTCTACTCCTTTTTCTTTTTAAGTTTGGATGTAATATGAGGATATGATGTCACCATAATTTTCCATTATTGGATCTGAGGATTGAAGAACAATCAGTTTGGTGGATTGCATTTATAATAGGATAAAAAAGGAAATCATGATTTCTTGCCGACGCCATGTTTCATATCTTATTATACGTGCAACGTTACAACGTACGTACTTATACGTGTTTTCTTCGAAGCTTCTTTTTGTTATGTGAACGCAAACGTTCAAACATCCTGCCATCATCTCATGTTAGAGAATTGATGATGTAAAATAAGTCTCTTCTCTAGATAGAGACCTGTTACCTTAACATAAATTGACTGATAATAATAATGCTATTTCAAAGTCTCACAGTCGACAGTATAATTTCAACATTCAAACCTAATCAGGTTATATCATTGTAATATAAATTTTTAGTAACTTTTTACACAACAGTGTAGTGACAACGAGAACACTTTTAGTCTAACAGTCAAAGATGACAGATATACTTTTTTATAAAATGTTTAAGTAGCAAAAAAAAATAATTTGCTACAACACTACACTGTTGTTTGCTTTAATCGGAACAATGAAATAATTATAATTCTTCGGGTCCACCCGTGACTAATGCATTGCGGAAAGACCACTTATGTTACGACTTATTTTGAAGAAACCATTGGAAAATAAACATTGGTTACAATGACTATCGATACATCGAAGCTATGACTTGTTAATACAAGAAAGACATATTGCCAATTCTATTACAGGACCTGAGCTCGAAATAGATCCAGCTGCTGAACGGCGGGGTACAATAAAGTATAATTTCACTGAAAATCTTCACCGATGTACTGGAATATTGTATCTTCAAGCCTCTGAACTGGTAGTGACTCGGCATCAATATCCATGGCGTGTACCTACACCGCTCACCCTCAATTTGATCACTACATAGTGGAAACATTGATTATAACGTGGAACATCGTACTAGCGACATTGTTAGGTATTCAAGCAAGAGTTCTATATCGTCACTACGTCACGGACGTCCGTTACGTCACTGAATACATCTCGGTTGGGCAGTATTTGGTAAACTAAAGGGGATCATTCCTTTCGTCCCCCTTTTTTTTGTTGTTGACGCAATGAAACGTTTTTACGCGCCATTATTGGCCCTGAGTGGGGTCCAGTGGTGTGTAGGGCTCGCGGCTTATCATAGTGCAGAATGACCTCAAAAACCACCACGAGTGGCACCAGGACCGCATTTGGTGAGATGCCCCGGAACGACAAATCATCAGGGCACCTCGACGGCTAGTCAGACCCCTAAGAGACCGACACCACCTCCTCATATGCCGCGCTATGTTCTCCCTCCACCCCGCATCCGCATAAACGCCTCCAGCCCTATTCGCCGAACCCACTGTTGAGCCCGTATAGTGTGGGGTTCACACTGAGACCTCTCCTGTCCGATACATAAGAGTAGGCCTCGAGCTCCCACAGGGAAACGCCGGCATGAGCAGTAGCTTCAGCCCACGAAAGCTAATGGATCACTGAGCATCACTTCTCGCAGTGAGACGATCCGCCCAAACCGTTGCACCATACGTCGTCATACTTCGGCGGACACCGGAATGCAGCTGCCTACAGGTGGAGCGTGGCGAGCAAGTCTTGCAGATGCAGAAGCCGATGCAGATTATCTTTTGAATCGGTTTGTTACAATGGACAAAACATGGGTTCAATACTGTATGCCAGAAACAAAACGAACGTGGAGAAAACCTGGTTCACCACCCACTTAAAAGGTTAATGTGATTTTGTAAGCAAATGGAGCTTGGGTATTCTGGTATTCGATGGATATGATTATGATTGATCGAGATAATCAATTCTGTCTGATTTAGTCTATGAGGTCACACTATAAACTCTGATTACTACTTTGTCTTACTACGTCGTTTACGAGAGAAAACAAAAGAAAAGCGTCCAGGAATGCTCAGAAGTAAAGTCCTGCTTCATGTTGAAACGTCTGTGCAACCAATGATTGAAAACCACAATTGTGGCTTTGAAATATCACCGCATCAGCCGCCTTATTCCCCTGGTCTGGCACCGTCAGACTATTTTCTGTCTCTGACTGAAAAGCATTTGCGAAGTCAAAGATTTTCGACAAACGCCGTGGTCAAAAGAGCAGAAGACACATCATCACTTCAAACTTCTTGTTGCGGTATGGCCGTCGGTAGAAACAGAATAAAGAAGACATAGTCGGTAGTCGTCAAATGGCTTTGATTACACGTTCGGACGCCAATACTATAAAAACTCATTCCGTGAGATTTTAGTGGGGCAATTCCAATTTCAAATAAGGAGTTCAGCATACACGTGTCAGTATCTTAAAGTGCGACAGAAATGCTTTAAGGCTTCAGACATCTGGGCGTTCTATAATATATACCTTTGTCTGGCGATGAACGTCTAAACGCTGATGATGACGATAAATATCCTTGGTGCATTTTCATGTCATGATTTTTACAATGAGTCGAGTTCAATAACAAATATATTAGGTAGGAGTTAGGTACTTCAAAGAAAAAAACTAATCGTTATCGCTTTGCGTGATAACGATTCTCTAATTGAATGCATGGTCGTCATGGTTCGATGACAGGTTAACCGGCAGCTAACGGTTTATCCATTATGTATGACGCACCCTGTATATATTTAATAAAGCTAAATAGTGAATCAAGATGTATTCTTAAACTATTGTTTCCTTAAATGTTGTTTTTGCTATAGTGTCAGCCGGATATATAAATACCACATATCCCGATGTGAAACCTATTACAAATTTTAATTTTACAGCGTAAGTCTGAGTTTATCACCGTCAATTGTCAATTAATTCTCCTGTCTTGACCATTGGAGGAGGAAGAAAAAAGGGGAAGCGACGCTTCTACATAGCATTTTTGTGGATGTCTATGGACATCGGTAGGCACTAAAACGCTTCGATTGCTCGTCTGTCCCCTTATAATATATCACTTTTTATAATCAATAAAATTAGTAAGATGTAGGTCCATACCGTACGTACGATTAGGGTCGCTAGCTTGAAACCATCGTAAAGCGACAGAAGTGCTGCAGCGTTTCGTGCGGACTGTGTGTCCGGTGGCCAATTGGAGGGGAGTTGGAAATAAAGGCAACGCATCTACATAATAATTTAGATGTCTACGGGCAACGGTAGTCGCAAACAGGTTCCTATTACTCATTTGCCCCCTATACTATAAAAAGTACAGTGTAATTTTCTTGGACGATTCGTACCAATTCACAAATTAACACATTTCGGGATATTTTCGGATTTCAGATTTAGGAAAAGATACGCGGTGTACAAGATGAGAAGTCAGACCTAACACATTTAGTTTCTCATGACATTGCCTCAGAACCGAAGCCCCAAATGGTCTTTTATACCAAAATGTTGCAACACAAAGGGTTATGTGTTGGGCTGTGTGTGCATTTAAATATGTTTGTTCTTTCAAGTTACTATATTGGCCAAACACGACAGTTGACTTTTTGATGAGTCATATATATAGGATTTTTTTAATCAATAAAATTGTTTAATTTTTATAACATCAATAGTTAATAACATTTCAGCATCTGAAAATGCCAACGACGTTGTAGTTAGTGTTTTGAACATTGATTATGACAGTTACTGTATCTTATATTACTGTAGATATGACAGTAGAAAACAGTTTCATCATGGTGAGTAAAACACAAAAAATTACCAATAGATACACAAAAGCTTTCTTAATGTCGTAGACATTGGAAGTGAAAATTTAATATCGTTAGCAGCTGCATGCACATCTTAATTAAGCTATGCACCTCACTAACATCGGAAGGCCCTGCACGTTACTGAAATAAAAAAAAGTGAGTTTCTGACATAGTCATGTAATTAAATCTTACTCAATTTATTATTTTTCTTGTAGAATTTACTTGTATACTGTCGCGTGAACAATATTTGGAAGAAAAATCTAAAACATTATAAAAGACTATTTGAAATCTGGGACCATTTCGACAAAAGAGCATGTGAATAAGAAGTTTTATCACTGATTTTGCAGAAAAGCGACGTTAAGTGAACAAATATTTCAAACATCTGCGTTCCATAACATGGTACAGACATAATAAATGTGGTCAAGAGGTTACTTTTAAATAAATGCAGTGCATTTTTATATATTTTATTATATAACACCTATAGTAACAATAAAACCGTAACTTATTGTGGTGAATCCGCGTGGTGCAGCTAGTATGCTTTAAACATTTACACAGTTACTACAAGTCAACAATTTTTTTCTGACAGATATAACGTTTTTATCAACTAACGCTTTAAAATTTATATGAAAATACTTTTACGGATTTCATCGCGGTTTATTTAACTATTTTCCTAGCCCGACGTTTTCCGAGCTTGGTCTGAAATATCAGATTGAGGGGTTACGGATGACAAAAATAAGAAATAACTAAGAAAATAAACACATACTAAAACAGTTATATTCTTATTTTTCTAAATCACCGCCATCTACTTCAATGCACTTTTGCCATCTCCCAATAAAGCATTCAGACCGTTATAAAAAAATATTCAGGCTTAGAGTCAAAATATACGTCTACTGCTGTTTTGACCTCGTCGTTTGTAGAAAATGTTTGAACGCCCAAGTGCTTGACGGTGCCAGGTCAGGTGACTAGGGCGGATGGGGTAACAGTAGAAAGCCACAATTGTGGATTACAGCTCTTGATTGTACAAACGTGTGATCACGGGCGTTGTATTGATGAAACAGGACTTTTCTTCTGAACATTCCTGGACTCTTTTCTTTTATGTCCTCTCGCAACGACGTTATAAGAAATAGTAGTAATCAGAGTTTTTGTCTGAAAGGTGTCAGACTTTTTTCTGACCTATGTTTCGTCTATTATAACAAACTGATTCAAAAAATCGTCTGTATTGTCTTCAAATTAATCCAAATGGTCACGTGAAATAGTTAGTCTGGTCCTTTTTTGTACAATTGAAAGTAGTCGCGGAAACCACTTCGCAGACACTTGTGGAAACCCAATTCGTTGACTATGATATTCTGCATTCGTTCATAAGAGATGGCAATAATCTCGGCTATCACCCTACTGTATATTCTCCCATAACAAAGTCAAGTACTTTTTAAATATTTTCGTCAGCTGTGGACGTCGAAAGCTTTAAAGAGTGGGTCCATCTTTCACTCTCTCTAACATGCTTGAAGAAGATCTCAATCCATTTTTTGCTAGACGAATAAGACAGAGCGGAATCTCCTAAAATACTGACCATATCATCATGAATGGCTTTCGGTGACAGCCCCTTCTTATGGTGGTTTACTACGACACGCTGCTCGTTTCACTCCATTTTCAGAAACTATGTCCGATAGATAGCTTTATCAAAAAAGATAAGAAAGTCATATCTAATTGCAGCACACGTTTTAATCTTCACACAATTAACTAGTCTGAACTGAACTAAATAATGTGTACCCACATTTGCTTTTTAGAGTTGAATGAATCTTTGCTAGGCCGATGGTTTTTCAATCCACCTAGTATCTAAACGAAGCTACTTATGTAATATTTTAATAATAGTTATCTATTAAATAAACTATTAACTTTAATAGAACATTGAACTTGCGCATTTATTCTTAAATGGGGGACGACATACATAGAATCTTTGATGGGTCCCCCCAAAAAGATACGTTTAATATATTTTAACTCGTTGTTTATACTAGATTGAGATGTGGTGACCTTTCTCCATGTCATATCTGAATTTATTGCAAAAAAATTTGACGTTGCGTAACAAACGTTACGTACACTAAAAAAATGTTGTTTTCATTTGGAACAATATTTATGGCAATACTAAGTATAATTTAAAGTTATACTAATATAACAACTTCAAGTTTTTATTTAGCAAAAATATATGACATTAAAAATTCAATAAAAAGAACAAAAAAAATGAATGTTGAGGAACTTAAAAGAAAAAAATAGAGACTCTCAGTTGCCGCTTCAACAGTCGGGACACATTTAAAATCTTGTCAAAAAATTTATTCCATGAATAATTGGGCCTAACAATTGATTTAAAAAATGTTTGTAAATCAATAGGCCTGAATGTAGAATCGGATACTAGCCTTGTTTTTTGGGTTCCTTTACTTTTGGCTTTTCGTATAATTCGTCTTTATTTATCATCATAGCAGATTTTAATTATCTCTTGGCAGGTTTTTTTCACTTAGCACTCGGGTATTCGTTTATATAAATTCATTTCTTTTTGGTTCCTTGTTTTTAAACAATATCACTTGTTTGAGTCTTAGAGACAGGTATTTCCCTTCCCCTTCGGGTACGAAATCATAAAATAAATTAATAATGAGAACGAAGCGTTCGGCGGACTCCTAGATGACAGTAGTAACAAGCTATAAAAGTTTAAATAAAGGTTTTCAGTTATTGAATTTTAAATAAAGGAGGCACTTAAAATTAATTTATTAAGGCTTACCTATTTATATTTCTAATACAACAAACATGTTGATATAATTTATTTCTCCGTTAATTAAGACTTGTGGGCTTTGTAGTTACTAAATCTGAGTATAAAAGGATCTTCTGATTTTTAATCTGATAACACTTCATTTCATTGTTTTCAGCTATAGACGAAAATGTATTTTATTTTTTGTTCTGAATTTGCCCTCGTTCCCATTGTTGTTTCACAGTCTACTACTTGTCCAGATGTAAAACCTGTAAAGGATTCAACATGACCGCTGTAAGTGTTTTGTCAACTTCCAATTAAAAGTAATCATAATGTTAAATAATTCAAAATTTATTTTTGTAGCTCCCAAATAACTTCAAACTGTCTTTCTTTCGCACTTGTAATTCGCACAGTGTAAATTTATTTTAAACTAGTTAGCAATATCTTCGAAGTTATTTCATTATTAATACGCGAGGAGACGAGCAATTAGTATCTTTATTTTTATCAGACTCAAGCGCCGCTACCGAACGTAGGGTGTCCATATTTTCTGAAGATTTTCTTGTACCTATTTCATTTTATTGGTTACAAAGAACCATTATTACCCATCATGCACTGGAACATATACACCGTGTTTGTCTTCCTCCCCTCCTAAGAGGTTTGACTGGTTATTATTTCAATATTTTATCCCGCTATTTCCACGGGATATAAACTGAAGTTGGTAAAATCGTGTGGCTATATGAGAGCTTATACACCTTTCGATGAAGATGTTTGAGATTTCACAAAAGTGTGCTCAGAACATTTCAGGTAAATATTAATACAGACATACAGGTCTGGCTAATGGATGGTCACATTTAGCATGCACCAGGTATAGGCAATGCTGTTGTGATTGTATCACCAAATTCAAATAATTAAAAGCCTGTGAAATACCTGCAGTATGCGGCAAGAACGTGGTACGAGATCGCACGTTACAATGATTACTTCGAGGGTAGTGAAGACTGCTCTGTAATGACGTTTAAGCAGGACAAAGAAGGAATGACGTTCAATGTACGAAGTACCGCAGACAACAGCATTCGGAACTATGGTGGACCAATAGACGTAAAGGACAATCAAAATGGCGTAATGTTTTACCATTCGAAAGCTTTTTGAAGTGAGTACATAATATCTTTATTTCATAATCACCCCGCGCAGCTCCGCTCCAATTAGTCGTAGCCTCATGAGCCTAAACAGAAGGTTGCTCTCTCACAACAATACAACGCCAGGACGCACGCTATTAAGACAGGACACGCGTAGACGAGACAGAAAATATTTTCGTTGTATGGTAGGCCTCTTTAATAAATAATTTATTACATTTTTGGTTTGTAGTACATTTTTGGTGTGTACATAGCGGCAACAGAAACACAATATTTGTAAACTTTCAACTGTTTAGCTGCCACGATTCCTAAATATGGACAGACAGACAGAGTCTTAGTTACAGGGTTCCGTTAATATTAAACCATAAAAAGTAATTATAATGAGAAACGAAACGCACGGCCGAGTAGTCCTCTCAGAGGGAGTCCCACGAGAGAGAAGCATATCCATGCACGTCTCATGATATGTTATAGCCTTCCTCGATAAATGGACTATTCAATGCAAATATATTTTTCACATCGGATCAATAGTTCATGATGTTAGCATATTCAAACAAACAAACAAACTGTTCAGCTTTATATTATAAGTATAGTTTACATTATTAGTATAGGTATTCTAAGCCAAGAATATAGTTCCAAGATAATCGTAGATATTGGTTGGGATTTAATGTAATTTAACCGACATGAAAATGAAGGAGGTTAATAATTCGGCTGTATGTTCTTCTTCAGCATGTCAGAATCTGACGATGGAAACCCAGAAAAATGGAAAGTATCCTTGATATAAATTTATAGTTAGAGGTAGTTCCTTGTTGCGTTGCGGTAGAATTGGGCCAGCACGACCGGTGTGGTACCTCTCGCCCACATGATACCGGCGTAAAGTGACATCTTCAGTGTCGCGTTTCGTGCGGTTTGTGAGCAGCCGGTGGCTCGTTGGACTTTCATAATGCTTATGTAGTATATAGTATTGTATATATTAAAACTGAAAGACAAATTTAATAAAGGTTAAGTCAAGTGTGGTCAATGATAAAAAAGCGCCAAAACATTATTCTTTATTTGTGCTTTGATTATTTTTATGTCATGGCGGACCCTTGTATAACAAACAACACAATTATAAAGAACATTAATAGTGTGTCGATATATATCCTCTAAAAAAATTGTTTAAATGTTTTGTGTACTATTGGTAACATGTTTGTAGTTGTGTCTTTTTAACGGATTTTATCGCGTTTCTTTAGATTTTCTTGTGGGATGAGACAGAATCACCGTCATGAACGAATAAGCCATATTCTTGTGCTGTCCTGTTATACAATAATTGTAAAAATATGACAATAATATATATATATATATATATATATATCCTAATGTTTTTTGAATTATTATTATTACTTTTTTAAATATATATTTCAATAAATAAACAGATACATAAATAAGCTGAAAAGGAACGAAAATTAAGAGCTAAAAATAAAATAATGTTAGGACTGCTTCCCGGAAGCAGAAATTTCGTCACCGAACGAAAATTCTGTCTTGATATCTCAACTTTTTATATCCCTAAATTTCTTAAAGAGATGCAGAGACCACAACCTCATTCCCACGTGTGTCGAAATTTCGCCAAAACATGATATACGAGGCAGCGCTATGGTTTTAAACCAGGCGAGTAAAAAACTATTATGCAAAGTAATTGAACAACATCGTTACGATTTATACTGACTAACAGAACAAATACGATTTTCCACCGCAAAGTTAAAAACAGTATTGACGGCTTTAGATTTACATAAGTGCATTGTTACTTTGAATAAACGAGAAAATTCTAAGTATAAAACATGCAAAGATAAACATATTTCTAAATTTGAAAAATTAAATAAATTATCAAAAGTCGAAGCAAATTTTAGTTGTTAATACTTTGAAGGTATTAGAAAAAGGTTTGAACTTTGCCGTTGCATCAAGAAAGATTCCATATGAGGACATAATATGTAACATCGAGGATTGTCTGGCACGAAACAATGTTATGATGGAAGATTCAGAGGTAATAAGACAAGGTGTATCAGCAGCCTTACGACGAAGTACTGTACCGAAAATGTATGTTCCCAGAGAACAATACAATGCGTTAAGAAACCTGCGCAGTAAACGAGAGTTGACAATCCTCCGTGCAGATAAAGGAAATGCTGATCATAATGGATACGTCCGACTACAACGATAAAATTCAACAACTTTTATCAGATGAGAACAACTACCGAAAGGTCCACAAATAAGGTTCTAAAAATCACAATTGGACATTAACTTTATACCTTCATGTGCTAAACTACACAAGTTAAATGCTCCACTACGTCCGATAGTAAGCCAGATTGATTCGCCTACTTATAGATTATCACAACATGTGGCAAGAGTGCTGTTGCCACTACGTGGTCAGACCAGCGCTTTTGTAAAGTATTCTTATCATTTTAAATTTAATTTGTAAAGGATTAAACATCTACGTCTCAATGACAAGGAAACGATGGTGAGCTTTGATTTACAGTCTCTTTTCACATGCTTGCCAATAGAAGAATGTATTGAAGTGGTGTCAAGAAATCTTAACTATAATAATTTGCCTTCGGAATATTCAGAACTATTGAAACACTGCCTCACTTCTGCCTATATGTTGTGAAATGATCAATTTTGAACCAAGTGGATGGAGTCGCAATGGGATCACCCGTATCTCCCGTAGTTGCAGATATATACATGGAACCCTTTGAAGAGGCTGTCCTTCAAACTGCACCTATAATAGCAAGATTCTACAAGCGATACGTCGATGATACATTTACGATACTACCGAAAGATAAAATACATACATTTTTGAACCATCTAAATTCTATTAACTCTAAAATACAGTTTACTATGGAGTTAGAAACCAATAATTCATTGGCTTTCTTGGATGTTTTGATAATCCGCAATCCAAATAACTCTCTAGGTTATGCAGTGTTTAGGAAGCCGATTCACACCATCATCCAACACCACTAAGTACTGTTGGAAAGTCCTTGGTTCAAAGAGCTCGAGGTATTTGTGACGAACAACACCTGGGTGCCGAACTTCAGCATGTCAAACAAGTACTGATTAATAATAAGCTTCAGCAGATGTTAAATATCGTCGTTCTATAAGTCTGCAATTTGTCAACATGTACAAGATAACGCCCGCCATTGTATTAGATTTGACAGACCTCAAATCCTCGTCGAAAGAGTCTCGATTCCGTCCAAGGATGATTCAAGAGGCGATTGAAATTAGGAAGCATCCAAATTTTAACAGAGAGGATGGTTGGGTCTTACCACCTGCTTGGGATCCAATGATAAATATAATTAAGTCAAAAACAAAAAAATGACTCATCCCAGCTGCAAGACACAATAAGTTCGTTTAGTATGAATCGGACTAATTAATTGTTAACGACTCTGCTGCATTTAAATACTCAACCAGACGACTAAAATCTTCAGTCTGCCCGTGACCATGACAGCCGAAACGTTATCGAAACGTCGGGATATAAAAACTTGAGGGATTTGATGAGGCAAGACAGAATTTTCGTTCGGTGACGAAATTTCTGCTTCCGGGAAGCAGTCCTAACATTATTTTATTTTCAGCTCTTAATTTTCATTCCTTTTCAGCTTATTTAACACATTAATTTATATATAACTATATAACTATATAACTATATTACAATAATGTGTGTATATATATGTATGTATTAGGAATTTTGGCTTATTCGTTCATGACGGTGATTCTGTCTTATCCCACAAGAAAATCTAAAGAAACGCGATGAAATCCGTTAAAGAGACACAACAATGAATAACATTCGCGTAAACATACGAAAACAACATGTTTGTAGGTAAAAATGACACAATCCCCGCGATTATGTTGGCTGTGGACTACGACAGTTATTCAGTCATATACTTCTGTACATACGACGAGGAAAAAAAGAAGCGAACAGGTAATATTTATAAGATAAGGAAACGGGCTTCACTCATCACGCTTTTCCACCGCTGCTACTTCTGTGTCGCCAGGGTTGACAGCAGCAACCACTATGATCCTTTCGTATGATCGCAGGGAGCGCAATGGAAAAGCTCAAAACTGTCTTGGGACCTTCAACAAGTTTTGTCGGAATAAAATAAGAAGTGTAGGAACTAAATCCAATTTTGTAAGATTGTTCAAAGGACGTTAATGGATGTAAAAGTAGTTTGCTAAGAACTTTACGGTTTAGCTTTAAAATGTGGCCCATCCTTGATCATCCTTTTGTTTTTTCTTTTAATTGATATTCTATTTTTGTTATCTTAACACATTTACTGAATATAATGAAGTACAGAACACTGAACCGATCTATTAACAGACTTGGAAGATAATCAGTTTTAATTAACTTTTATATTTTGTTTCTTTTTCATTTTAAGTTTTTTTTATTAATTTTAGATGTGGCTTGGATCTTGAGTACGGTGAAAACTATGACGCCAGCAGCGAAAAGAGCAATAGAAGATATATTTCACTCCAGTAATATTCTTGACAGAAATAAATCTATATGGGAAAAGTTCACAAACGCAGCATGCCTAGGGAATGTTTAAAATCATGTGACTGGTGAGCGATCATGCCTGCCAGCGTTCCATAACTGTAGGTTAAGTAGAAACCATGTCAAATAATCATAAAACTTAGATCCTTACACTAATGCTACGTTTTCTTTATTTTCTAGTATCATTTAATGATAACAATTTTTACTTAAAAGGTGCGATTTTACACCATCGACTAATGACAGCGGAGTTTACGGTCATCACCATCATCATCCGCCTCACCCTGTATCTGTAATTATGCCCAAAATTCTGTTGAAGCTGGCATCCATCGGCAAAGTTTGCATTGCATATCTAATGAAAAAAAAAATTCTCTTAATTATATTTTGCCTAATAAACATGCAGATCACGTCCATGTAATAGGGTCAGGTCATTGTTGAATGAAACCAATCTGAATTAAAGATTAAAAACAAAATCATGTGACTTTTAGACAATCACAACAAATTTAACATTTCTTAAATTTGTAATAAGTATTGAGTCATTGTAAGAGGTATTCTCTTACCTGCCGAATACAGACAGAAAATTTAATGATTATCAGCCAAACCGTTTCAGTGGAGTTTTCACAAAAGGCGTGCCATGAGATTTTAATAAGATGTAGAAATTCCGAATATCAAAAACACCACGACATGTAACAACTATTCAAGGCGAAATATTTCAGATATTTTTTTAAAGTAGGTATATGCGAGTAGACGAGCAGCTGGAGCTTTTGCCATCACCAATTGACCATGATACGAGGTAGTCATCACTTAACACAGGTATTGTGTGAGCAATTAGCTGCAAAACTGCAATAACACTACTACAAAAACATACTCATTTACAAAGCCAGATAAAAATTGGCCAAAAATAAGTCAGACAAATGCGATAGTGCAGTTTAGTACTGGATTATCATACAATATACCCTTACCCTTAATCCAAGCCCAGGGTGACGTTACAGTCTTCAAAGGGCGCTAGTCTCTTAACAGCAAAGAGGCTTCAGCGAGCTGGTCGTTTGGTGACCCGTCTTGTATAACAAAGACAGTGAAATAGATGAGCATTAACCTTAAATGGACAAGAGCAGTAGAATTCGGCCCTTAGTTCCCCGTAGTTCCACTAGTTCTTCCCACGGTAACGGTGGAAAAAGGGGCGCTTAGAATCTGTTGGCTATGGATCGCCACCACCGATTTGACCTGGCTAGGTATAACGAACGAACGCTCAGACCAGATAACCACTTGGTTGAGATGGACCTGGGACTGTGTAAAAATCCAATGGCACGTTTTCGGGCTATGTGAAGTCCGAAGACAAGGCGAGGGTCACCTATTCCACTTCGGGGAAGGCGAAACGAAGGGTATATATAGCCTTAAAGTGATACAAATATACGCACCACCCTCGATAAATTCCGATGACAGCGTGGAGACAACCTATGAGGATGTCTCAAAGGCCTTACATAACATCTGTAATGCGCACGTCAATATTGTTATAGGGGACTTTAATGCCAAGGTGGGAGCAAAAAATGGTTGACTTATCAAGTCTGGGGAAACATGGAGTCGAAATCGCAGGGGCAAATGCTGATAAACTTCCTCGAGAAGGAGGTCTTCTTAACAAATTCCTATTTTAACAAGACACCCCATAAGTGGACATGGTAGAGCCCCGATAACGTGACAAAGAACGTGATTGACTTTATTATGATGGACCGAAAGCATATATTAAGGGCTGTCTCCGTGATCAACAGATTTAAAACCGGAAGTGATCACTGATTCTGATGATGAGAGGATCTCTGAATATAGGCTTTCGACGCGAGCGTGTCCGATTAGTACAGTCGACACTCCGACCTAACTTCCCTCTAACCATGGTGGATTCCGGAAAATTCCTACTGGAATGAAAAAATCAGTTCGATGCACTAGATATGTCGGAAAATACAATGGAAATTGACGAGGCCATTAGAGGCGTGAGTGATTATATGCGTGCCGTGCGTTCAGGATATTGTAGGAGTAATTGTAAGTATACGAGCTGGAAGGCAAAACTCGCAGATGGGACACTTGGACTTATGAGGGAACGCAGTGCACACGAACACTTTACATTTGCCGATGTCAAGCTTCTTTCGAAGCTAATACGCCGATACCTTAGCAGCTCTAATACGCAACGGCTTACCGAAGCGATTGAGCAGAAGAGATTATTGAAGGTTTTTGTGGAGAAGCTTGGAGGAGTCATCTGACAAAGGTTAGGATTGATTCTGGGGTTACCGTTTCTTCGAAGCCTGGAATCTTATCTGAGATCGAAGCTTTCTATAGCAAAGTCTATATGTTCAACGCTCCCCATCCCGATATCCTAAACAACGATCTGCCTGCAAGACTAACACGACATTTGTCAGGCGATCAACCGGACGTCAGCTTGAGCAAGATTAGTCTGGCTTTTGCGCAGCTTAAAGGGGAAAAAGCTCCGGGGAGGGACGGAATTACAGTCAAGCTTCTTAGAGCGGGAGGCAAATCTGTATTTGGAGAGCTAAGGTAGATCTTTTTTTTAGGGACGTACCTCCAAAGGCATGGCTTGGAGTTGACATTGTTTTGTTTTTTTTGAAAGGGTGACAAATCGCTTCTTCAAAATTACAGACCGGTTCCCTAAAACTCAGAAAGGAAAGGAGCAGTACAGCTGCCTCCCGTCAGCGCATGCGGCTTTAATTAATAAAAAAGTAAAAAACTAGGCTATCCTATATGGGTATTCACAGCGTGATTGCCAATTGGTAATGACATCGTCCACGATAGCGCCTTTCCTTTTCTTGAGCTCCTTGCCCTTGAGCCCCACGCACTCCATATGCACGCGTCCCGCTCGAAGAACCTCCAGACCGACAGGCTGAACGCCGGCCAATACTGGTAGCGCCGCACGGCTGCATGACCTGTAGGCCTTCGTCAGTAAAAACAAAGCTGTTATTTGGGTGCGTAATAATGCCCTACTTAGGACATACAAGTGAGTGCGTCGTCACTAAAGTACTGCAATTTCGTGGGATAGGAACCTAAGTGCCCGGTACTACACACCACACGAGGAGGTAGAGACACGTGAGACTCCAGTGCAAAGGATCTTTTATCGTCAATGTGTACCCCGAGCACCTTGGTCAGAGAAACACTCGCGATCGAGGTACAATTCATCCTATTGGTCGGTCCGCTTTTAAAACGACCCATTATTGTCATAGTCTGGGACTTCCTGCGGAAAATCTTAGGCTATTACGGGTCCCGCAATCTGATAACGGTTACAGAAATAACTTACGAGAGTCTGTTAAGTGTTCGGAGAGATGCTGGTATCTTTTGCTTTTAACAGTATCATTGGCCACCATGCATTATCGAAGACTCCGGAGATGTAAAAAAGGACGAGCTGGACGTAATTATATGTGGAAGTATCTCAAACACTGATTTTAATGCGCTTACGTTTGAGCGTCCCCTAACGTATCCATACTGATTTTCAGAAATAGCACGATGCAGATAGGGAGCACAAGTAATTATGAGGCGTTCAAATTTTTTTCCTAAAATCAAATTGAAGGTGAATGCGCTTTGCTGTCTACGCCAATCAGTATAGACTTACCAGTTAGGTGATCCATAAAATAATTTAGGTGTTGAAGATGTCGCGCTATATCATGTCCATACTGAAAGTACGCTGAGAATAATCTCATAATATAATGTAACATAAGTATCATATACATAGGTATATGCTGGAATCTTGGCAATCGAAATGCATGACAGTGCAATATTCGGAACTCGGATGATGTAGCAGCGTAAACGCCATTATGTGATTATTGAAAAATCCCAGCTTTCGGAGGAGCTCCGCATTGAATTAGTTTTGTTATGCCCGAAGTTGCATACTGTTCTTGAAGGAGAACGAAATCTAAGTTCATTTCACTGGCTATTAATAACAAGCAGCTCAGATGTGGCAGCCTCCGATTCCTGAAGATTGAGCTCTCCTAACCAAATAACATTTCCCTCCTTATCCATATTGAGTCATCATGACTGCCTGTTGTTCCGCATATATACGAGCTGGACAAGTCACAGAGTTGTTTACATGAGCGCTTGCCTCTTTGCGCTTAAATCTCTTGCAGGTAGTGAAGTACTCACTTTGTGACCGACATTCGGCTCTACGATGTCTCGTATCTCCGCATTTGCCGCATACAATTTTGGTTGCCCTACACTATTTCCCTCTGTGTCCATATTTTTGGCATTTGTTGCAGCAAGTGATACGTGGGTAGCCGCATATATCAGCCACGTCACAGCCAACATATAATATACAGGGACAAACGAGAACGGAGCCTTTCTACAACTACAAAAACCCATGAACGTCGGCATAATTACTACTTCGATGCATTGCCCTCCTTTTCTCCTCCCCCCAATGGGCCACCGGCTACTCTGAAACCGCACGTAGCACTGTAGATGTCACTTTACGGCGGTATCAAGTGACGTGCCGGCCCAATTCCACCGCAACGCAGCATGGCCTCTTACAAGTATGGCACTATCTCTTACAATATTTGTTTAATATTGTTCGTAAATCAATAAAAAGGGGTTGTAAAATCTCAATGTTACAGAATAAGTTATCGGGTATGGACATAACATTAGACTAGTCCCTAACAGTCAGGAGGGTATCTCTGGGTCCCAAACAGAGGAAAGTACCCTGCCACCTTCTGTATTGAACTTTGTACTTTTTTCTTAAATTTCAATAGCCTCACCGATCATTCTTGGAACGACCTGGTGTAAAGGCAGGGCCAACTACTTTGACTTTCTACAATTTTGTTATTACATATATTATATTATATTATATTGACACAAAAAGAAATACCGTCATGGCAAAACTCCATAATTATGAGGTCGTCCACTGTGAGGGAGGTGAGAGACAGAGATATTCCCTACTACAGCTATAGCTACTACTCAGTTCACAGGCTACTATATATACACTGTATAAAATATTTTACACTCCACATTATATACATCTGAAAATCTAAAAAAAATCATTGAAGTGATCAGCGTTCTGATTGGGCAAACTAATGATGCGAGATAAAGAATTAATAGCTTGCAGCGAAAACGTCTGTAGATATCCGACAATTATTGTACACAGGACACTCACAGGAAGCGAGACTGATGATGTCTACTGTCAGTTTCAATCTTTTCATTAACATTTAAATCCACTTTACATTTTTATGTTAGTTAGTTAGTAGCAGCAGTTTTGTTGTGATTGTGACTAATATAAAAATCACAACAAAACTGTAAACACACAAAAAAAAAATATACTACAATAAGATAACCTGATTAGGTTTGAATGTCGAAATTACACTATCAACCGTTGAGACTTTGAAATAACAAAACTATTATCAGTATACTTATGTAAAGGTCATGTTGATAGAAGAGAAGAGACTTACCTTACATCATCAATTCTCTATGACCTATGATATGATGACCTTTTCACTCTACGAGACCAGGATTGCTGGCGATGTTTTCTTCTTTCAAATAGAAAAAAAACCAAATGGAACCATGTTTGAGTAATGAGCGAACATACATAAAAAGATGCCGACGTATTCAGAAACTCCTCCAGTCCTCATTTGTAAAGAGGGTCAAAAAGTTTGCGTAAACTGACCCCCAGTTTAAGCTCATCTTTCTCCGTTTCTGAAGGGGGTTAAAATGTGCGAAAACAAGGGATCTAAACCACGCAGTGCTATAAAATAATTTATTTACTTAGCGCAGTTATAAAATTAAATATCTCCTACATTATTTTGTATGATATCACAGATAAAAGGCATGTTTGATTGGAGTAAATCATCTATAATGGAAATAACTGTGTAAATTCTATATATCCATGAAATAGTTGTGTACTCTTATGAAGGTCCAGTAGTCGGCATGCCGAGCGTTCGGGTGTGTTTCCCGGTAGACTGCAGCAGCGCGACTGGCGTTGCCATTGCATTCACCGTAGATGAAAAAACCGTAGATAAATATGTTTGTTCCTTTAAGACACTATATTGGCCAAACACGTCAGTGGATTTTTTGATGAGCCATACATGTATAGGATTTTTTTATATTTTATATAGCAAAATTTGTTTTCTGTTTTTTATTTACTATTATTTATTATATTAACATCTCAGCGCCTGAAAATGCCAACCACATTGTAGTTAGTGTTTTGAACATTGATTATGACAGTTACTGTCTTTTATGTTACTGTAGACATGACAGTAGGACACAGTTTCATCATGGTGAGCAAAACACAAAAAATACCAATAGATACACAACAGCTTTCCTAACGTCGTGGACACTGGAATTGAAAACTTAACGTTGTAAGGAGTTGCGTGTACATCCTAATTAAGCTGTGATTATCTGAGCACCTCACTTACATCTGACGGTCCTGCATATGAAATATGCGCTTTTAATGTTGTATGTAATTAAATCCTGCTCAATTTATTAATTTTCTTACAGAATTTACTTGGATACTGTCGCGTAAACAATTTTTGGAAAAAAAATCTAAAAACATTGTAAAAGACTATTTGAAATCATCTGTGGTAAATGAAAAGCTATTAATCTGAGACCATTTTTTACAAAAAAGCCTGTGAATAAGGAAGCTTATTACTCATTTTACTGGAAGAGATGTTTAGGGAACAAATATTTCGAATATCAGTATTCTATAACATGGTACACACAATAAATATGGTCTAGAGGTTTGCTATATAAATAAATGCAGTGATAAATTGACTTTTATGTATTTTATCATATAACACATATAGTAACAATAAAACCGAACCTATTTTGGTGAATCCAAAGGGTTGAGCTAATTAATATGCTTTAAAATTGACACAGTTGTTACATAATAACCAACTAACGCTTTAAAATTTATATGGAAATATTCCAAAAATTATTAGATTATTAAAGATTTAAGTTTCCGCAAGGGTCACTAATTACAATAAAGCTACTTCTACGGATTTCATCGCGGTTTATTTAACTATTTCACTAGCCCGTTTTTTTCGAAGCTACCATGCTACCATGGTCTGAAATATCAGATTTCGGGATAACGGATGACAAAATAACAAAGCTAAAGAATTATTTGTGTTCAGCTCCATTTTAAATCATAAATGGAAAGAAAAAGCAGGCTTCTACGGTCGGGTCCACTAATTACCCGGACTGTAGTCCGGGTAACAGTACATTATTTACCAAGTAGATTTTCGACAAGATTTTAAATTTATCAGTAGTTGGTTTCTTTGTTCTTTTAATTATTTTGTTTTAATTTTAAATTTTTTAATTTTTCTTAAATTTAAACTACAAGTTATATACATTTTTGGAATCGTTTTTCAAATCTCTAAAATTTGTTACCCAACTTATGTTTTAGGTAAGAAAGAAAATAAGTTTTCACCCAAGATATTCCATTCTGTTTTTTTTATTTTCCTAAGGTTAGCGCGTCTTTGCACACGCGTTGTCAAGAAAAGTCTAACGACTGCCTGTGCGAAAATCAGTCAAGCTGTTAAGGTTACAACCTTAACAGCTTGACTGATTTTCGCACAGGCAGGGAACATAGAAAT